>RCIC01000004.1:9762500-9852500 GCA_018883505.1 Ceratosolen fusciceps
AGCCACAAAGGCGCCCGAAACTAACGATCCTCGAGGAATTCGCGGACGCACACGGCCCAGTTGGCAGGCGGCTCGCGTCCATAAATTCAAGAGAAAACGCAGGCGTCGCCGGCGTCGATCGGGTCGCTGCCGCCACCGCTCCCGCACCCGCTCCCGCTCCCGACGTCGCCCCGTAATTCCACACTCGAAATCCAGCCGGAGCCTTACACGGCACTTTTTACGGCGGCGAGCGGCCGCTTCCGCGCGTCCCCGAGGCACTTTCTGCGGCCTGCGCAGGGAAAAGAGGGCGACCGGCGGAGGAGAAACAGGAGGCGGAGGATGATGAGAGAGCGAGCGAGTGTGAGAGGTCGGGGCGACGGGGAGGTGGGGGGGAGGAGGAAGACCTCGACGGGCGCGCCCGTATTGTGTGCGAGAGAGTCGGTCGGCCGACCGGCGATCTCGGCTCCGAGATCTCCGATCGTGACGGAGATACGTGAGCGCGAGAAGAACCGAGAAAAGACCGAGAGGCAGAGGGGGCACGGAAAGAGAGAGAGAGAGAGAGAGAGGAGAGGGGAGATTGTATGTGCGTATGCGTGCGTGTGCGTGCGCGCGTGTGCGAGTGAGAGGGAGACGGAACGAAGGAGTGGAAAAGAGGAGAGCCGCGCGTATTATAAGGAGCGGGCCGCCGACTTCGAGGAACAGCCACCGCGGCCACGAGTAATTATCGCCGGGGCGAGACTCGGGCTCGGAGGCCACGTGAACCGATTATTTCGGACCCGCCGCATTCCGCCTGGGCCTCTCCCCGACCGGAGCCGCGCTCCAGGAGCCCCGAGCTTCACGGCGACGCTCCTACGGGGAATTTCGCGAGCCGGACGAGACTTCGATTTCGAGGTCCGTTTTTGCGCCCCACCCCCTCCTCCGCCACCTATTACTCTACCTTGTGCTCCCGCACCCTCTCCCTTCCCGTCAACTCGCCTCGAGTCGAACCTCCAAAATCATCGACGAGCCCTTTTCTCCCTTCCGGCCTGCCCCGACACTCAACCGACGATCTTAAAATTAGCTATCTCTCTCTCTCTCTCTCTCTCTCTCTCTCCCCGCTCTCTCCCGCTCTCTTTGGCTCTCTCTAGAGAGGTAATAGAGAGACCAGTGCTACCCTGCGCTTCTCTTTGCCTTACAACAACATCTTCCACATCCTCGTCATCATCCTCCGCCGCCCCCTCCCCCTCTTGCTACTCCTCCTGCTCCTACCGCTACTCCTCGACATTCCGACGCCGGCTCGATTCCACTCCAAAGAAAAGTCTCCGTGAGGTTGCGCGAGCTATTAATTACCGGGCCTACGAGCCTCTGCGGACAAATGAGCAATTACGACTTCATTCCGACTTCCTCGTTGTTTTCTCGGGCTCGGTATGCGCCCCGGCGATGATACCCGATCGATAGCTGCACCCCCCACCCCCCACCACCACCATCACTGCTCACCCGACATTGGCTTAAATTAGATATGGAGAGCCGATAGGAGCCCGAGCTTTTTCTTAATTAAAAAGATTATTGTCGCTAAAAGGCCGGAGGATCTTATCGGCAGCGGGAGGATCCCGTCCGAGAGGGCCGATACGTCGGACGCCGAGGACGACGCCCTCGGATTACGTAGTCTACGGGGCCCGATGGCCCTCCGATGGCCCTTTGATCGCCCTACCTAATACTCCCCCTATCATATCCCTCCCTCCCACTCCCCCACACCGCCCCTGCCGCCCCATTACAGGAGACGGTTGATGATTGCGCCAGGTACGTAGGTGCGGGCTCTCTAAGGGTGGGCTGACGATGAGGGACTGGGCGGGGAGCGGGTGAGGGGGGGGGGGGGGGGCCGCGGGCGGGGGAGTCGAGTTAAATGAAAAAAAAAAAAAAAAAAAAAAAAAAAAAAAAGGCAGCCGTAAATGGCATTTTACCGTAAACACATTTATACGCGGCCCTCTCCTGCCACTCGGACGGGAATATACGTCTCGTTAATTTCGAGGGCTCCCCGCCACGGCCGCCTCCGTTTCCCTCCTCACTCACTCTCTCTCTCTCTCTCTCTCTCTCTCTCCGCTCTCCTCCACCTCGGTGCGTTTCGCTTGCTCATTTACTGGCCTGCTCTCGACTCGGATAATTTTCGCGGACGAATTCGACGGGGCGACCGAACGCGGGGAAATCCCGTGCCCCGGCTCGCCGATATTGTCTGCAAAATGAACCGAGATTATCGAGAGGGAAACAAAAACAAAAACAAAAACAAAAACAAAAAGCAAAAAACAAAAGACAAAAACAAAAAAAGGAAAATAAAAATAAGGAAAAGGAAGGTAGGAGAAAAAACCGATATCTTGGGTGGAAAAAAGGGGGAATGGGTGGGAAGGACCGAGCGGGAAGAGGGACGAGTCGGGGAAGCCTGTAATAAAATGAATGGAAAAGAGCTGCCGGGGCGACGGGTTGCTCGACGGCTGAAGGGGGTTACGGGGGCGGGGAGGGGATGGGAGAGAGGACGGATGGTAGAGGATCTTCGAAGAATAAGAAAATGTCTGCGCGACATCGTGTGCGCCCGTTGCTTTTGTTATTAGTTCCGGCGAGGAGGAGGGGAGGCGAAATTCACTCGGCCAAGCGCACACGCGAAACGTACAAATTTCGCGTAGAGACAAAATGGGAAGCTCGTCTCCTCTCTCGCTCCCTGACCCCCTACTTCCCCCCCCCCTCCCCGTCCGCCCAGCCTCGCGGCACGCTCTTTTACTTTTCCATTTTCCTTGATTTTCTCTCTCTCTCTCTCTTTTATTTTTTATATTTTTTATTTTTACTCCAGTTCTTTCCACCGAACTCTGCTGGGTGCTTATACCTACATATATACATCACCACCACATCCCTGCTCTTTTTCTTCTTGCACGTTCTTGATACTGTCCGTTACTCTCCCGCCGTTATTCTCTTCATTGCTCTCCCTCTCTCTCTCTCTCTCTCTCTCTCTCTCTCTCTCTCTCTCATCTCTCTCACTCTCTATCTCTCTCACTCTGTCTTCATCTATTTCGTTCGCCCTCTGCCTCGGGGTCCCGATTCCAGTCTGTCTCTGCCCCCCCCCCTCACTCTATTTCTCTCTCCGTCTCACTCTTGTGCTCCCGGCTGCGCGAACCCAAGCCAACGAACGAGTCGCGTTGATGCTCGTTCGGCCCCGCGCGCACTTTTTGTATGTATGAGTCGAGGCGCATGTGTCCGTACGAAGAGAGCCGCGCTTCCTGCGACGCAGCGATAATTGGGATTAAAAAAAGAAGGAACCATGGGGACGGAAAGCGAACTGGTGCAGGCACGACGTGGGAGACACTCCAGCGTTTCGGCAGAGATAAAGCGAGCGTCCGCCCGGAGTATGCGCGCGTGCTTTCATGGGAGAGAGAGCGAGAGACTGAGAGAGACTGTGAGAGAGTGAGAGAGAGAGAAGAGAGAGAGAGAGAGCGTGCGAATTAAAGGGAAAAGGACGTTGAGGAGGTCGTAAACCAAAAGAAAGAAAGTACTTGTCTTTTCGAGTATGGATAGCCACGTGGGCGAGGAGCCTTTGGCATTTACAGGTCAATTATTTCAATAATAATAATAATAATAATAACAATGATAATGATAATGATAATGATAATAATAACAATGACGACGATGATGATTATGATGATTATAATAATAATAATAATAATAAGAACGAGAACAACAAAAATAAGTTTGAGGGCCGAATAATGGGATAATGGCAGTATCCCGTGGTAGGGGGTCAATAACGTAGTGAATATGTAATTGGTAAGGAAGGACCGTTAGCTCGGCTGGGGCCGTGGTCGTCCGTGGTTTCAGTCGGGTGAGGTTATCTGAGTGATCGCAGGCGTATCCGCGGAAAGTCGATACGCTCGGGAAATCGGGCTGGAGGCTGCCGCCACCGCCGCCGCCGCCGCCGCTCGCCCATTAAGAAAGTAATGACGCTCCCGTCGGAAATGGAAAGGAAAAGAGCGCGGAGCCGCGGTCGACGGAGTAGCGCGACCTCTTCAACTAATTGTCTCGATTTCGAAAATCGACATGCCGGAAGGTGTAAAGAGGCCCGCTGCCTCGCGCTCCTCGGCTCTGGCGGGGCGGGGGGAGAGGGAGAGGTGCGGCTGCCTCGTTGACATTTTAATTCGATTCAATATTACGGGCGGGGGTGTGGGGTGTGGATGGGAGGAGCCGGTGGATCGGTACATGTCGATCGCGTGGTTGTAGTCGGGGTTTTGAGCGATAAGCCATCGTGTCATGCCCAGAATTAAAAATAGAACGCGGGATGGTTCGTCGGAGGCAGGGGGATTATTGGGTGGGCGGAGAGGGGTCGAGAGCTGGTTGCGGAGGAGGAGGAGGAGGAGGAGGAGGAGGTGGAGGAGGAGCCGAAAGTTACGGGTAAATCAATTACCGCTCGGGCGGGCGGGACTCGGGCTCTTCGTCGAATCGCGGCCGCGAAAAAAGGGGGCCAGCGCCGCGACGCCGCTCCGGAAGATGGGCGAGCATCCGTTATCCCGAGTGGTCTCCCCCTACCCGGGCCACGACAAAAGGCTTAACGCGACAGTTGTATCGTGCGGCCTCGTTACGCGTCGCACAAAAGAAGGCGAGTCGCCTTGAACCTCCGCGCACCCCACCCCTCGCTACTTCCCGATAGCTCGCTCTCTCTCTCTCACTCTCTCTCACTCTCTTTCTGCTCTCGAACGAACGAGGAGAGCAGCGGTGGTCGCGACGGCAACAACCGGGCCGAGAGAGCGACGGCGCAATTATTATTTTCGCGCGAACGAGCGGCCGCCGTATTCCGTTAGAGCTGCTCCTCGTCGCAGTCGAGCGTGTCCCCCAGTGTCCCCCGTGCCCACCCCTCCTCCTCCTCCTCCTCCACCCCGCCGCCGCCACCCAACCCGCAGCGTCATACCCCTCCTCGATCGCCTATGCCGCCGCCCGCCGCCGCCGCCGCCGTTACCCGCGGGCCCCGAGCACTTTACGAGCGAGAGAGAGAGAGAGAGAGAGAGAGAGAGAGAGACTGAGAGAGAGAGAGAGAGAGAGAGAGCGAGAGAACGAGAGAAACCTGCCGCGCCGCCTCTTTTGCATACGATTTCGATCCCGGGACTTTTCCGCCTTGGCGCCGGGCGCGTTAACCTTTATCTGGTTCTCTTGTTTTTCCCCGGGGGCTCCTTTGTTTCTCTCATCTCGTTCTTTTTTCTGTCCCCTGCCCCTGCCGCCCCGTAGTCGGACCGGCACTGCCGCCGCCGACGTTCCATTGAGAGCGAGGCGCTCTTATCCGTGGACGGCGTCGGCCTCCCGCCGGCCACTAACCGCCGACCGGCGCGTCGACCGGACGCCGAGCGATTTCGCGATAGCCATCGGGAGCGGAGGCCCGCGGTGACTTTCGCGCCGGGACGCGGTCACTTTGTTAATCAGCCGCGCTAATGACGGACGGGTTTGCCCGGGGGCCGAGGAGAGACGGAGGCAATTTCACCGGGTCCCCGAGACATGACCGTCCGTCACGTACCGATGCCCGCCAAATGGGTCCTCCCTTCCTCCGAGAGCCTGCCGAGTTCCCGTAACGCGGTGCTTACTTAGACGGTAAGACGGCGAACCGGGTCCCCGGGGCCCCCGGTGTATTTGCATTCGAGGAGCAGATGGCGCGCGGCATTAGGAATTCGCCGGGCCCCTAACGAGTCACGGGTACGTCAGCCGCCCCGTTCATCGGGGTCTTGAGAGGGCCGCCGTCACTCGTCGGCGCTGCCGAAGCCGCGACGGAAGAGCAAGGCTGCGCATAACTAAGCGCCGACGGCTTTCTCGCGAGGAGCGACCGCCTCGGACCTGACCCATCCGCTCCATAATTATACCGGCTGCCGCGCCCGCGCTCCTCCGCCCACGCGCTCCTCCGCCCAACGACGCTCAGGACTATGTAGACCGTAACGGATCCCTTCCCCACTTACCTTCCCTACCCTACCCTTCTCGTTGATCGCCCTTCCCTCCTCCTCCTCCTCCTCCTCCACCACCGCCTCCTCCTCCTACCCCTCCACCTCCTCCTCCCTCCTACCCCTCCGCCACCGCCACTCGCCGGAGACGTTTTTTTTTTTTTTTATTTTTTTTACCTTCCCGATCGCCGCGTTATTATTAGAGGCTGCGCGACATCCAATTATTATTATTTTGCCCAGCCACCGGCTCCTTTTCGAATTTCCGAGGTCCCCTCCCGAGCCCCGCCAGCGCTGCTCGACTAGGGCCTCGGCTCCTCGCCTACGCTGTCTTTCCTCCTCCGTTCATTTGCCCGAGTTCCTTATTTATAGCCGCCCGGCCATTCTCTACAAAATGATCACGCGCTCGACAGAATCACTTTGTACTGAAATGCCTGCTGCACGTAATCGGAGGCGTTACTCTCGTTACTCCTATCGCGATCCTATCGCGAATCATCCGACTGGGTCCGCTCGATCAGCCGCTCGCTCGCTCGCTCGCTCGGTCTCCCTTCTCACTCAACGGAATCGGCTCGCCTCGCCTCGCCTCGCCTCGCCTCGCCCTCGCCACGCCTCGCCCTCGCCAACCCTCCTCCGTTCGGATAACTCGTAAAGTTCCATCATCGGCCTCATCCCGATACCCCCCCCCACCCACCCACTCGCAGCTTTCATTTGCCTTTTCCCCGCTGTTTTCCGCTTTTCCGCTTTTTATTCCCTCACGAACGCTTACTAATTTTCCGAAATGGACGTGCTACGGGCGGGCTACTCGGCCAAGTCAAGGGTCCATCTATCACGCCGAGCGATCGAGCCTCGTAAAAGATTCGATACTTTTTACATACACCCTCCCCTCGCCCAGCCCAGCCATCCCAAAGCAATCAAGGCTAAATATCGCGTTATTTTTTTTTTTATTTATTTTTTTTTTTTTTTATTTTTCTTTTTAATACCCTTTAAAAAAAAAAAGGAATATGGAAAATGGCAATATAAAAGAGGGCGGGGATAAAGAGCAGAACGAGGGGGCAGATTTTTTTTTTTTTATATCACGGACAAGTTTACGAAGGACACGATTCGCCGGAAACAAAATTAATTAAGGAATACTTTTTGTAATTCTGCTTAACTTCTGATATAATAAGGTACTTCGAGGCTGTTTCGAGGTTATCAAAGCCCTGTTAAATATAATTACTTACGAATACAATGAGAGAGGGAGAGAGAGAGAGAGAGAGAGAGAGAGAGAGAGAGAGAGAGAGAGGCGCTTTTGATTCGATAATAGCTGTAACGTCCGACGACTAGTAAATTAAATTTGTTTTATCCGACAGTGAAATGAAGTTGTCTCGCACAATCAAGATCCAATGCTAATTTTGTCATTCATCCCCGTGTGTATGAATACAGCACGCATCTGCGCATGTGTGCGCGCGATAAAAATTTTTAATGGGATGTTAATGTTCTGCTTGATAATGTCAGGGACCCGGCCAACCCGACCTATTCGGGCAGCCTTTTTATTCTTTTGATTTGTTTGCGTAAAGAAGCGAATGGGTTGGGGTTATAATGGATTATGGGCCTTTATGGGAGTTAGTCGGGATTAATAAAATACTTTTAATCGAATGAGTTTGCCGGTCGCCGGTGTTATCGAGTAAAGTGATTATGGGATCGAGATCAATTTGGCCGATGACACGGAAATCGGGTTGAAAAATTTTTTAGGGGAAAATGCTGGGTAAGCTATTGCTGACGAGGATCGGGGATACCGAATAATAATGTTTCGAGGGATAGATTGAGGTTATGCTAATGAAAGGATGATTTGGTCCTATAAAACTTCGTATATGCTACGCCGGATGTGGAAAAAAACGGTTGGTCCGAAGGCGGGGGGAGGGGACGGTCGGTCGGTGGAAAAAGTGTGAAAACACGAATAGAAAGTAAAGGAGAAGAAGGAGAAGGAGGAGGAGGAGGAGGAGGAGGAGGAGGAGGTGACGACGGGAACGGTGGCAGGAGCGGTGGCGGGAGGTCGGCCGTAGAGAGGGAGGGAGGGAGGGAGGGAGGGAGGAACGAGAGTCGAGACACGGACAAGAGGAAGTATTTATTATAAGGAAGCCAGGGAGGAAAAGGGCGGACTTTAAAGGATATTAAATTCCATAGGTCGAGTTACGCGTGAGCTCGAACGCGTAAAAAGATGTACGTGTAATTTAGTTGGCGTAAAAGCGAAATCAATGGAGTCCAATTTCGCGGGATCGCAAACGCAGTAGCAGTAGCAGCAGCACCACCACCAACACTAGTAGCAGCAGCACAACCACCACCACCACCACCACCACCACCAGCAGCACTAGTAGCAGCAGCAGCAGCAGCAGCAGCAGAAGGCCATTGTTTGTGCCCTATTTCCTGGTTATTAGATTGTCGTCGACTGGCGAGGAGCGGGGGGTGTGGGCGGTCGAGGGCGGCAGGTGGCAGTTGGCCGACCGGGAGGAAAGTCCATTAGAGAAGGTTAACGGCTCGCGGAGGTAATCGGGAGCGGTAGCTAGGGCGCGTCATCCGGAGACGGAGAAAAAAGAAACGCTCGAGACTGTCCCGAAGCGAAAGAAAATCGTCGGCTTGGCCTGTATCCTCGCTACCGGTGCTCCTCCTCCTCCTCCTCCTTCTCCTCCTCCTCCTGTGCTTCGCTTAGTCTCCCAGTCTGGCCTTAATAACCACACTAAAAACACATAGAATGCTGGGAGAGGGAGGAGCGGCGGCCGGTTTATGGGAGGGGGGGGCGGATGGGTCCGGGGCGGGAGGGCGTTAGGGGTAGTAGAGGGATGAAAGGGCCGGACGAGGGGTTCGAGCGATCGGGGCTCCAGCCTAATAATAAAACGCACGGGCCTCGAAATCAGCAACGGTAATAAGACAGCGAGAGAGGGGTCGAGGGAGAGTTGGAGGGGCTCGCCTGGGAAGAGGGAGGGGCGATATTAAAACACGGCAGTCCGCTAATTCGGCAAGACGTCCGGATCTCCACCACGTCCAGGAGGATGACGAAGGATTACTCTCTCTCTCTCTCTCTCTCTCTCTCTCTACCTCTACCTCTACCTCTACCTCTACCTCTACCTCTATTCGCGGGAAACGGTAGGGAGGAGGAGTAACGGGAAGGTGGAAGGAGGAGGTATCCTGGCTGATAACGGGAGATAGCCAAGCCGAGAGCCTTATCAAAATTCAGTGAAAAAGTTCGGGCCGACGTTTCGTTAGAAAGTTTTTTGTTTGGTTGTAAGTTAATGGATCCGGTAATGCCGAAGCATGAGCGCAACTACTCATGAATAGCTAATGTCCTCGGTAGGAGCTCTTGTCAAATGCTTTGAACGTCGGCTCCGCGCCGCCTCGCGGTACAGCCTCTTCCCTCTTTCTACATTACGAGCTCTTGTGGGAAAAGCTCGAGGTCGGCTCTACGGTCCGGTGTCCTCGACTCCGTTCCTACTCCTACACAGATCAGCGTTTCCGTTTCATTCGATTATCGCCCGTCCCCCTACGTCCCCGCCCTACTAATGCCCCTGCCTCCCGCTAATTTCAAATCATCAAACTTGTTATCGCTGCAATAATAACGCGAGCCTCGGCTTACTTCCCCTTCCACGCTCCCCGACCCACCCGAGATCTCGTAGGTGGATTGCGCAAGCTAGTCGACCGCGAGATGGCTCGCGAATAATTTTCTTAATTACTTGGCCTCCCTCCCTTCCCGGGGCTTGGCCCGACCGACCCTACACTAATAATCCTCTGCCCAATTACGATAATGGCAACTTCTTCTTTTTTTCTCTTCTCTTCTTCTCTTTCTCTTCTTTTTCTTCTATTTTTACTTTTATTTTTATTTTTCAAAGCAACGAGCACTTAATCCGGCCGGGAGGCGTAAGTTTATTATTTAAGCGAGTCGACTGGATCGAAACTACGCTCGGCGGACTTGCGCGAGGAATATAGATAAGTAATGCCGGGACGCGGAAGTGGCGGGCAACGCGCATATTTACCGTGCGATTTCGTAAGCCGAAATCATTCTGGGATCATCGTTAGGCGGTGGAGACTTTTCAGCGCTAATGAAATCCCGAATTCCCCTCTAATGAACGAAGCTCGCGAGACAATGTGTGCGTGCGCTCGCTCGCGCGCGCGCGTTCATACCCACATACGTGCGCGCGCTTATAAAAGCTACGACGCAAAGGGGTCATTACGACACGAAGCAATAATAGCTCGTGCGCCTGCGTTTCCCTTCTTCTCTCTCTCTCTCTCTCTCTCTCTCTCTCTAGTCAGCGTCGCCGTCAGCCGCCGTACCCCGCTGCCGCCTCCACCTCTTCCTCCACCTCCTCTCACCGCCGCTCCCGGTCGTCGAAATTTTTCTGGCGACGCTCATGGCAAGCGAAAATCGGCGACGTCGCCGCGTGCATTTACGTAACCAGTCTCGCGGCTCTCTCCCTCCTCGCGCCCTCCCCCTTCCCCTCGCCCCATCTCGCCATCGCGATCGCCCGGCATCCTTCAGTGGCCCGCGCGATTTCTTTCGAGGAGAATTTTCGCAACGAGGCGACGAGCGGAGCCGTGCGCCTGATAAAACTTAGCGACCGCCGTCGCGAGCCGAGATAACAGATCCGGAGGAGCGAGCATCCAGTCGAACAAGCGACCGGACAGGAGACATAGAGAGAGAGAGAGAGAGAGAGAGACGTTAATTAATGCTTACTTGCTTCCCGGTTACTACGGCTGAGGGGTCGGGGAACATAAGCCCTCGGCACACTTTTTGCCTTTATTACCCGGGCCCGCCCCCCTGCTTTCATCCTCTTCTGGCCCTTCCTATATATTAATGGATGCAGAAGTCGCGTCGTCGGATCAGTAATTGGAAAGGGAATTTTTCCGCGTCCGAGCGGATGCCATGAATCACAATTGTTGTTATAAAAATGACTGGAGGTGCAATCTCGGGATGAGATAAAACGGGCCGAAGAAGACGTTGAGGGTGGCCCCAGCCGATCCGAGAGGGGACTCGACCGAGCGACCTTTTTACTTTCTTTTGATCCGCTTCCTCCTCCACCTCCTCCGTCGCCTCCTTCACCTCCTCCGTCGCCTCCTCCACCTCCTCCGTCGCCTCCTCGTCTTCACGAGGCAAATGAAATAGCAATTTGTTCAAAATACGTTGCGCAAATTGGAAGATTGGGTGCTAATCGACGGTTAAATTTAGCTCGGCGACTGTGTTTTTGACTCCGAGGTGCTTTACCAACCGCGGCTGGCTATCCGATCTGGCCTCCGCCATCGGCTAAAGATCCGCGTCACCAAGTTTCTTCACGACGTTGATAACGCTAATAAAAGATCCCTCGCGATTCTCGGCGGATTCTCGGCGGATTCGTTTTCTCTTGCCACCGACGGCGCACGCCATCGCGTGTTATTCTAAAAAAACGGCCCCCCCCCCATTCCATCGTAGCCTGCGACCGTACATTATTTTACGTATGGCTGTGCGACGGTGGTACGTTATTTTACGTATGGCCGAGCCCCAGTAATTGATAAATGCGCGCCTTCGGGAAACAATGAGCGCAAGGTGCTCTTGATCTTTAGACTAGCCGAATTGATTTCCCGCTAAATTATCCGAATACACGGCTGTGTTTATCGATTATTCAGGCCCAGACGAGGCAGGTAGGACTTCTTCTTTTTCCTTTCTCCTCCGGAATACAATAGGTGGGCGGACCTTTTTCGAGTTTTAAACTCCCTAAGCTAATACTCCAAGTTCTTTGGGATCGTTTGATCAAGTGCTATAGCATATTGCGGATAATTCGCATTTCCAATACAAGGGATCATTCGGCTGTGTCGGTCACGCTTTTTCAAACTACATTCTTCCCCTACATACAATTACATACATACAAATACATACAAATACATACAAATATACATACAAATATACATACGTATATATATATATGTATGTATACTTTTCATATTATCCTTTAGTATTGAAGTTTCAGCATCTCCTCGGGAGTATTATTATCGCCGGTTACGTTGACGAACGTATTTTAAGAGCGCGCGTGGATTGTGACCTCCGATGACAATGCCGATCGGCAGCAGCCGCTCTATTCAGAAGGAGGTTTTCAATCAATCAACGGCAGCTCAGATAGCCAGATGATGTTCTAACGGTAAATAATGCACATTTAGATAATAATGGCAATTAGCGAGATAATTAATCGCGGTCCGTAATGGTTGTCTTTACATTAAATCGATTAGCTGATTAGCGGTATACATTTTCACGTGAATAAAAAATTAGCCGAGGCTTAAAGATTAAAGGCAATCGCGTTAATAGCTCCAATGCTTAATGATTCAGCGTGTATTAAATAATAATGTACAGCGAATTAATGGCTCGCGGTGAGCGTGGGAGAGGCGCGGGGCAGGGGGGGTCGGGGGATGTAATACGATATTATGGGCTTAATGGGCATAAAGTCCGTGTAATTAGATTGGCAAGAGCGTAAAATGTATCAAATAATAATATGATCGGCATCGGCTTATGCCTTTTGATTGTTTGTCGAAGGCCCGATGGTTACGAAAACTTAATTTAAGCATTCACGATTAATCGACGGCATTACGTCATGTACTTTCAGCATAAGCTCGGGATGCTGTTGTTGGCTTCATTAGTTATATCGTTGCGTAGTGGACCACGGAAAAGGTGATTTCAAAATCTCGCTTATTCAAAACGACTCAAAGAGTTCGCGCGGCTCATCGAACGAGATAAAAAAAAAAAAAAGATAAAAAGATAAAAAGAAAAAGAACAGCCAAACAGAGAGAGAGAGAGAGAGAGAGAGAGAAGCGGAGGCAGAAAAATGAGCGACCCCCGGTTCCCTCCCGTCCTCCGCTGCCCCGCCGCTCCGGACCGAGTTCTTTGAAAACACACGCTAAAATATTCAACAGCCTGATCGTGCTCGCGCTTGCGCGACCGCCTAACAGATAAAATTCGCTAATGAATGCGCCGGTTCTGCGAAACCGGACTCTCCTAAAACAGAGATGGATGGATAGATAGGGGCTGAAGGGGGCAGGGGAAAAAAGGCTGGCTGAAGGAAAAAAAGTCCTCTCGGCGAAGCCCCCGAACTCTCGCGAAAATCGATCAGCGAACCAGCGAACGTCGCAGCCTGGCTCACACGCACGCACACACATTCTCTCTCTATCTCTCTCTCTCTGTCTCTCTCTCCCGCTTTCTTGTGTCCCTCGCCCCTCGCTCATTTGCTTGACGCGGCGCTGTCTTCCTCTCTCACGCGATCCGCGATCTCGAATGTTAAGAAAAGCACGAGCGTACGATGGCGTTCGCGAGAGACAAAAGTAGCCCATTCGCGATATATGTTTCGCTCTCTCTCTCTCTCTCTCTCTCGCTGTCTTTCACTCCGTCCCACCCACCCGTCCCTGCCCTCTATCTCTTTTAGCCGTCATTCGCGGCCTGAGCGGACGCACGTGTACGACCGCGCCGTCCTATCTCGCTCCCTCTCTTTATCTACACCTATCTCTCTCTCTCTCTCTCTCTCTGTCTCTCTCTCGCGCGCGCGGGCGCGCGCTATCTCCATCTTCGTCGGGCGCTCCCGCTCGCAGCTACTATGCCCGTGCGCTTTTTTTTCCTTCTCTTTCCCTCTTTCGCGCATCCGTTTGGTTCGACGGGACGGGGCAGGGTCGCGGCGCGCGGGGTAAGGAGAAGCCGAGGATCGAGATTCTCGCTTGAGGTTGCGTCGCCCGTACAGTCTGAGTGGAAAATTCTTTTGATACTTAGCACCGTTGTTAATTCGGCTGGAAAAACTTTTTACTTCATTTGCATTACCGCTCCCGGATAACGAATACGCACAAGTCGCCAGCTCGGCGGACCGCTAAATAAATAAATAAATCCTGGATAAATAATAACAGAAGGCATCCTGTGATTCATAGAGTCATTTCGTTTTCACCGACCACTACTTAGAGGAGCCCGGGAACATTTTACATCGCTACCTCGTTATTGTAGTGCGGGAGTGACCATCCACCAATGCATTCTCACGTGGTGCTTAAATTTCATCAGCGACAGTTGTTTTTACTATTATTGCTTTCGCCGTAGAGTTTGACGTGCAGGGCAGACGGGGGGGGGGGTTATTGGGGTGCAGCATCCGCGCATCCGATACCGTTTCCCGAAAACTTCATCGCCAATAACCTTCTTGTACTATTAGAACACTCAGCCCCTGGCCCTACTCAAATCGTAATGCCCTTGTAATTCGCGTAACGCTTCCTAACAAACAAACACATATGAAAAAAAAAACAATGCGCGCCGACTACATGTGACCGTAGGAGACGGTAAAGACTAAAAATGCTCGAGAAGCATGCGCTTGGGGCTTTTTTTGTTTTTATATGCGTAAGTATTTCTTGGCGGACGTGTGTTATAAAGAATAAAAGTAATGAATAAGAAATGAAAAATATTGGGTTGTCGTGCGTGAGATGTTTATATTGTTTTATCCAAGGACGGTGATAAATTGTTAAATAAGCCGTAAGCTCGAGAATTAGGGTCCCCGAGCGAGGAGCTTCATTACTTTATCAAAGTCCGGATTAAAATTGGGCCCAACTTTAGAAATCTCAGAGTAAAATATATCGGCAGTAAATTAGCCGGCAAACTATTTATAATGTATATCATGTAGGAGTCAGGATCAAGTGGACTGGTGGACTGGTGGACTGGTGGACTGGTGGACTGGTGGAAAAAGGGAGAGGGGGAGACAGAGAGAGAGAGAGAGAGAGAGAGCGGATGATTTAACATTGTCTCTCTCTCTCTCTCTCTTTGGACTTTTACTCTTTCATTTTGGCGACGTTATATAAATAAAGTGGATGAAAATATAGGACGGGCCAGGCCGTATTTTCATTTAGCCCGAATGCCCGACGTCCCTTGATTTTTAATCAGCGAGCCAAAGATAAATTCCTGTTTAATTCATATTCCTAGTCGGCGAGCGGGAAAGAAACGGCACGAGCACTCCTGATAATGCCGCGGCTTAAGAAGATACCAGAGCCAGAGGCAGAGGCGCGCTCTCTCGCTCCCGGTCTCACGTACACCTACGTACGTGAGCCCGTCTATTCGCGTAATCGGCACAATTATTCCGATAGGCGCATATATTTCCGGCGCTTAAGGTGCTTTAGAAAAAGACGTAAGCGGAGCTCGCCGAGGAGTTCAGTGTACCCGTCGCTCGGAATAATTGCATCCCACCGACACTCGTTGGCTCCCCGATAGAACCGCCTCGGAATATAGAGCGTCGGCTGCTGGCTCCGGGCGAGCCTCACCAGGTAACAGGAGCGGTTCCATTAGATCCGCGGGCTTATATGCGCGGCCGGGAGTCGAGTCGCTCGTAAAATCCTCGGGGATCTAATCGCTAATGGCCGGGGTGCACTGTGCCAACCGAGCGCGGCTTTAATCAAATCGTTGACCGGGATCCTCGTGCGGCGATGAGAGACGAGAAAGAGAGAGGGAGAGAGACGAGAGAGAGAGAGAGAGAGAGAGAGAGAGCGCGCGCGAATCCTCGAGGAGGAAAAAAGGCGCCGATGCTCATTAACGCGGACAGTCGTAATTGCGCGGAAGCACGAAAAGTCAATTAGAAGGCTGGCGTCGGCCAACGATAATCGAGGGTGAATTTAGCGGCGCAGCTGCTGCCGAGCGAGTCGACACCGCCATTGGCCAGTCGGCTTCGAGGGCGGTGGGAGAGGCCGACGGAAGGGTGGAATCCCGCGATGGTTTCCCGCGATCAAGCTTCCCGCTGAGCGGCGATTGTCGTCTGTGGAGGGCCGTTACGTCAGGCCCTACTGCTGCTGCTGCTGCTCTCTCTCTCTCTCTCTCTCCCTCCCCCTTCTCTCTCTATCTCTCTCTGTCTCTTCTACACGCGAGACTCCGCGGAGCAGAGCGTAATAATTGCGTGCACGCGTGGTCTGCCGGAGTTCTCTCTCTCTCTCTCTCTCTCTCTCTCTCTCTCTCTCTCTCTCTATTTATATATATATATATATATATACCTGCCGTGGTGCGGGGACTCCTCGGGCCTCCTCCCGCTGCGCTCGGTCCGCGGAACCCTCGGCTCCTTTCCCTTTTCATCGTTTTTTTTCCCGGTGGCCGCCCACTCGGGCCGCGTAGAGTCCCCCCCCTGCCCCCTACTATACCACGCCACCGCCCGGCCACCGCACGGCCACCGAGGAGCGGAGATCGCGTTTTTCGGGGCCCGCTCGGCAACGTCTTTGTCCGCCTCTATGCTGCGTGCCGGATAACGGCGATCCTCCTTTTTTGCTCTGCGGAGAAATTCGTTTTTCCCCAGCTAATCGGCCGATTCGCCATGCTCGACGAAGCTGCTCCCTTCTCCTCGCGCTCCTTCACGCGGCCGCTCTTGCGCTTATCGATTCGAGCGGTCGCAATCGGACCAAGAGAGACAGACAGCGAGAGAGAGAGAGAGAGAGAGTGAGATCGTCGGTATTGCAAATAAACTGCCGGCTGATTTAAAAGTTTGGCCGACGAATAGCAGTCGGTGGCGTTATTACTGGCGTTTAACAAGTTCGGCTCGACCGAGGGATGGCTGCGAGGAATAAAAGCAACATGAGAGTGAGAGGGGTGGAGGGGGGGGGGGGGAGAGAAAAGAGAGAGGTAGAGAAGGGATTGAAAATTTTTCATCTGCGCCTAGAGATGTATCGGCGACGTTATAAAGCAATCAATTTGGCTCGAAAATACAGAAGGCCATCGTTAGCGTGTAGTGGCCGGCCTTCAAAATGAAAGAAAAGGAACGAGGGATAAATAAATGACTGTCAATATAAGTGTCGTCCGGCTAACTAATAGCTGATGAAGCAGAAACAGAGGAAGGCTGAAGTTGTGGAGGAGTAGGAGGAGAAGGAGGAGGAGGATGAGGAGGTGGAGGAGGAGGTGGAGGAGGAGGAAAGGATTATTGGACGGAGCGGCTTATTCGTAATGGCCCGAGCAAGGAGAAAGTTAAAATTTCTAACCGTATATTAAGGCCGTTTTGCATGTTTATTTAACGCCGTGCCATTCATATCTAATGGCCGGCCAAACGAATGCGTAAAAATTTAATTCGACGACTTAGTAAGTCTGCCGAGGGGCCCGATAACCCCAATAACCCCAATAACCCGTACAATTAATATTTAATTATTCCACCAAAGATATGAAGATTATCGAGCAAGTTAAACCGCCTCGTAAAAGACCCCTGCAAAATTTTAATGCCATTAATCTTTTATTATATTAGAATATTAGTTTTATTTACTCGATCCTCGGCGCGGCATGTTAAAATAATACAAAAGACATGAGCGCCCGTCGTAAATCTTACATGATTACGGAGTTGACAACAAAGTGTATAAAAACGACGGCAAACACCTGTGCTTCGCGCTCGGGATCCCGGGATCCGCGATATCCCCCAATCCGGCCGACAATCTCAAATTATTTACAGAAATTATTTACAGCAGTTGAAGTGAGCACCCAATACAGCAGTAGAAACGACCGAGGCCAATAAAAGCCGAATAAAACGCAACGATCATCTTAAGCTGTGCTCGGCTCTTAATCCGAAGGAGCGGCAATCAATTAATAATAATTTCACGGGCGTATAATTCGCGTGGAAAGCCAGTGATTTTGCAAGGCGAGCCCATCCATGAGAATTGTATTGGCCGCTACACGTAGCGGTTGTGGTAGTCGAGCGGTGAGCGAGCGCTAATGTAATAACAATGTTACGGCGCCTCTTTCGCTGAATTACAGAGCCTCGGCTCGTAAATAAGGCTCGCTTACAATGAGGCCCGTTTACATATCGATAATGGATGTAAGCCAATAGAACGAATAGAATTATTTAATTGTTAAGTTGTCGGCCGGTTATCGGAAAACTGTTGCGAGCCCGTCGGCCGCGTCCGACTGAAGGGACCATTCGTTTTTCCGGCGCGTTATAACTCTCGAATGACGTCACGGTTTATCCTCATTCATTGAAAGCTTAACATCGGGGCGGAGAGGAGGACGGACGAGCCAATCGCTATCCAAACGGCATATTCGCCAGGATAAAATACTATTGGTCATTTGTTCATCCGGAGATAACTACAAACAAAAAAAAAAAAGAAAAAGAAAAAGAAAAAAAAAGCGATCGGGAGAGAGAGAGAGAGAGAGAGAGAGAGAGTGGTATCGATCAATCCGCCGAAATTTCATGAGCCTGCGAGCACAAATTTCTCCCACATGATCTCTGATCGTCCCCTGCCCCTCCGCACCCCCTGCCCCTCCGCCGCCAATAACCCCCTCCCGGTCGCCGGGGGAACGTCGAGGCTCGCGGAGGCACGCGTGGGCAGACGGGGCCGCGGAATTCATATTTTTCAACCTGCGTGCGTCGGCCGCGCGCGTTCGATTTATGTTTTTAACGCGAGAGGCCGAGGGGCGTAACGGCCTCGGAGCCTTATCTGCATTCGTTAATAAATAATATTGGCGACGGGTCGTTCGCGTAATTCCGGCTGAATTTCATCAGGAAATACCCGGGCACATGACGCGCGCGATCGCTACGTTATATCTCGTTATGCTCTCACAGACGCGCACGCGCACGCACACGTATACCTAATGAACATTTTATGGGAAACTCGGCCAGACTGGCGCTATATTTAATTCCCTATTATTCTCTCCCCCCTCACTCCTCCCTCGAAGCTCTTTCTCTCGGCTGGCATTAATTGTGCCCATCGATTGCTTCCTTCCATTATTTATTCGCGAGGAGGCGCGGCTGCGAGTCCTCCGGGCTATTTATATCAGGAGAAGCCCTCCAAGAGAGATAGATAGATAGATAGATGGATAGATAGAGAGAGAGAGAGAGAGAGAGAGAGAGACAGAGAGATTTATTGCCTTTATAGACAGTCGGTCGAAAAAGCCTTAGTGAAATTCTCATTGTTCTCGTTTTTTTCTTTAGCTCCCGTCCCCCTTGAGCGCTGCCGAATCTTGATCTTCTGCTTCGAATCCACCAATAACCCCAATAACCCCGGCCCCGCGACCCTTCGGGCCCCGTCAACAATTCTTCAGCCAAGCATTAATCGCGCGGCCTTTGCAATCATTAACGCGCTATCGAGTGGTTTATATTGCACTGGCCGGAGATACGTGTTTATTTGCTGATTAGCATACTAAGCGTATACCCGAGACTCTTGCGGTGTTTACGCATTTGTCGAAGCGGACTAATTTCTTTTTTCCCCCGATAATAATGTCACCGACCGTAGCCCATTCTAATACGAAGGGATTGAGCAATAGCGAAGTCACGGATCTTTAAACGGATTCGTGTAAGTACTTACTACATGTTCGACAGCGCCTACATTGGATTACCGTGGATTTTATCTATTTATGTAAGTAAATAAAATAACGAAACAAAAAAAACAGAAATGATGAAAGAAATGTTGTCGTGAACATTCGCGTTTACACGTGCGGACGGAAGAGATTAGAGAGAATACGCCGCATTGTATGCTTGTCCCACAATATTTCGGATCATGTTAATCGCGTATTGATCGGATCGAGCCCTGTCGAATAAATAGCTCATTCTCCTGTATGCTATTACTATCACTCCATCAGGGGCCTCATTGCATCCTCCTTTATAATTTGTTAACGACATATATTATATGCATACGCACATAAACCGGGTACATATTATTTAAATAATAATAATATCCCTTAGATTTGCAATATTACATTGTAACGTGTTATTGAAGAACCTTTAATATCTTTTGTTGATTAAAGAATGGTAATTTTAGCAATAAAGTAAGATGGCTCGAGTACGCTAAAGTCAGGGGAGTTTAATTAGCAGTACGTAAAGATACGATTTCAATATCGCACAATACGGATCTCGTAGGTAATGAATATTCGAGGCCTAGCCGAGACTTTGTATAAACATCAATCAGAGCCTTATCTACGACGATTCCTTACTTTCTAAGAGGAATTTTTCTTTAAAAAAGAAGAAAAAGAAAGAATGAAAGAAAGAAAGAAAGAAAGAAAGGAGGAGAACGAAAAAAAGGCTTAAAGGAATGAAACTTTCGTTTGCGACTGGCTATTGAAAGGATCGAAGAGATAAAATAGTAAAAAAAATTGCGAAAGATATCAAGATCGTAACACCTGCTGTGGAGGAAGTCGATAATATCAATAGGCTTAGGCTAGTGGAGCCTGACAAGCATAAATTTGTCAGATTATTGTCTGATCAATTACGTAAGGGGGTAAGAAATATGCGACTCGGCTATTTAAATCCACATGGATGCCAGTGGATTGCCGGTGGAGATCTAGTAAGAAGAGCCAGAGGTGCGTAACCTTTACCGTTGCCGTTGTTGTTGTAGCCGTAATCTCGGTCAGCCACGTGAACCGGTGGGCGGCATCGGGCGTTAACTTAAGGATGAAAGGGGAGGGGGAGGAGGGGGTGGAGGAGGGTGGAGGAGCGGGCAGGCGCCCTTAACGACTGAGAAGGGGATAGTGATTTTCCCGAGGCCGATTTCCCCAGCGATAGCATCGGAAATGCTTTTTAATTGTACATAATGAAGCGCGTTGGCGATAAAAATTCGCGGAACGTTTTCGTAACTTTTCACCGGGCGAATAATGGGAGCCGAGCGAGTTATGAAAGCGAGCAGCGAGCCGGGCTTAGCCGTAAGTTAGCGGGACGGCGCCTTAGTAAATTTAACTAAGGACTTTCTAAAGTGCCGTGGAGGAGCCATGGGCTTTTCGACCTCGACAAAATAGAGCTCGGGCGAGCGTTGCTCGGATCAAAATAATGATGAGTCTCGCATATCGACTGGGTGAAGGAGCGGGTTGCGAGCGGGTGGGAGCGGGTGGGAGCGGGTTGCGAGCGGGCGAGCCGGTTGTTATAAGGCTCAAATTACCGGGCCGACGTCCACCTCTTGTCCCGCGGAACAAAGGAGCGCGAGGGGCTGGCGGCGACGGGGGTATGAGGAGGAGGGGCTGGGTTGGGACAGGGTAGGAGGGGGAGGGGTAAGGGCCGCGACCGCCAACTATCTGCAAAAACATCTCGGGGAAAATCGTTAGAGCGGGTGGGGCGAGGGGCCGAGGGGGAGGTAGGAAAGCGGGTCGCCGCGGAGCGAGTAGTAAAAGTCCGGGACGTATAACAAAAGCTAGCGAGCGGGGGACGTGGGGCAGGCGTTGGGGGGGAGAGGCGAGAGCGCGAACTTTATTTAGCGTTGAAATTTTTTCGCTTGCTCGCGACGAGCGGCGTGTCAGCGTGAGCCACCGCTCAAAAAAGTACCTACGTATATATCGACGTCCGCGAGGGTCGGGCTACTCGGTCGCTCGTATATCCGTGCGTCTCTGCGCGCCTGTATTCGAGACCGGCTGACTGAGCGAGGGAGAGAGAGAGAGAGAGAGAGAGAGAGAGAGAGAGAGAGAGAGAGAATCAGACAAGCAGGAGGAGGCGATGGAGGAGGAGGAGGAGGAGTAGCAGCAGCACCAGCACCAGCAGCAGCACGAGCGGGAGGATGAGGAGGCCCAGCGCCGCGGTCGTCTGCGTTGGTGAGCGATGCACGTGTATAGCGAGCGCAAGAGCGAGAGCGGCGGCAGGGAGGAGGAGGAAGACCGCCAAAAAATTCCCTCCAAGTGGGGCGAGAGCGGAGCGAACAACGAGCTCTCCCGGGGACGCGTAGTACATTCCTGCCGAATTGGAATCTCGAAATATAGCCGAGAGAGAGAATGAGAGAGAGAGAGAGAGAGAGAGAGAGAGAGAGAGAGAGAGGGACTGTGTGTGAGCGTGTGCATGCTCGCGCGCGTCTGCTGGTCCGTGCACGAGATTGTGTGCGGTGGATGGGCGAGAGAAGCGGGACGCGTAAACGAGTAGCGGGAACGAGATAATTAGTACTCTCCCTCTCCCTCTCTCTCTCTCTCTCTCTCTCTCTCTCTCTCTCTCTCTCTATCTGTCTCTCGGTCGTGCACACGGAAATACACAGGCACATACTGTTTTTAGCGTGAAAGGCAGTCCCTTAGATTGCAAGCGATGAAAAGATTTTAGGTCCTCGTATCTGTAAATCGATGATTAAAGTCGGGGGCGTGGGATGATCGGGTATAAGTATCGTTATGAGAAAATCCCGGCTGGGCGTAATTGGCCTCCCTATCTAATGTCATGCATTGGTCAGGTGGATCGGTCGAATGTCAGCTCTACTATATTTACCAAACCTAGCGCGCAATCAATTGTCCCGGTTCTGGTGGTCCGTACCTCGTCGTGTACGATGATAGAGGGTAGGAGGGAGAGAGGGTGGTAGGGATAAATTCATAATAAAATCCCTCTCATTTTTTTTATTTATTTATTGTTTTTTTTTTTTTTTCGTTTTTATGCGCTTTCATTGGCAGGGAAACGAATGTATTTGGGTCTGCGGCGGCGGCGTCCGCGCTCGATACCGTTCTTAGGAATAATAATAATAATAAGAAGAAGAAGAAGAAGAAAAAAAGAAAAAAAGAAAAAAAGCGCGACTCGTCGAGGAGCCAGGTTGGAGGCGGGGTGGGTCGTATTATGTAAAGACGATCGGAGGCTGTGTGGGAGCGAATGGGTATAGAATTCCGCGAGGGTGCTTATACGTTGTCGAGATAAAGGTAACGCAGTTCCGGGGAGGGGAGGGGAGGGGGTGGGGCACAGGTTCCTTCTTCCAAGTCCGTGATTCCAAGACCTTTAGTCATTAGCTCGCGGTCGAATTAGCCTGTAGAGCACGAATGAATTAGGTCGGGGCTCCTTTGAAACGGTGAAATCGATAGGCAGAGCGATAAACAACGGGATGACCGAACGCGCGCCTAATGTAACAACAATGCCGGGCCAATAAAAATGTTCTTATAAATGTATAAACGACGGTAGGTGGGGCAGCGTCGGTATAAGGGGTCGGCGTAGGTTTGGCCGTCGGCAATTCGGGGTACGGACGTTAGATCGAAAGGGCCGGACTTAATTAATGGGGAATTAGGGGTAGAGTGAGCATTTGCGGAATATCGTCTCGGGATGAAAATACAAATTGGGCCAATCGAGGGAGCCGTGGTGTGGGATAAGGGTGTCCGACGCAGGGGCGGGGACGAGCCTCGCTAATAATCGTCGTTAAGCAGCGAAATTTTGCGGGGGCTGGAGCGGTATCGGGTGGTATGGGTCGGTATGGGTCGGTATCCGTAAGTATCGGTCGGTATCGGTCGGTATCGAGCGGTCGTAAAAGAAGGGAAAGGCGGGGAGGGGCGGAGGGGCGGAGGACTCGCTCGGACTCGGACAATCGCAACGTTACGAATTTGGCGAGCGAGCAAAAGCGAGTTGACCCGTTGGCAGTTTCGGACTCTCGCGTGTCCATCCCAGTCTGCCGGAAGTGGACTTGATAACAGAGTTGGCCTGTCCGGGCATCGTGCGGGCGCGGCGACGGGGTCGGCGACGAGGGCGGGCCGGTGCACCGACGGGGGAGCGCGATGTGGACGGAGGGAGAAGCACATCGATCGGTCGGTTACGCGTTTCTCGTCGGGGCCGCCGATTTTCCAGCTCCGGACTCCATTACGGACGGCGATCCCAAGGAACGGCACGTCCTCGAGGAGGCACGGCCTATAAAGTCACGGCGTTGAAGCGGCGAAAAGGCCCATACACACGCACGATTAAGTTTATTAGGCGTGATAATTAATTGGTTATAAAGAGAGCTTGGCGGGGCAGAGGGGGGGGGACGGGCCGAGCGGTTGGCCGCTTTCTCTAGCCAGCACGAGCTCATCCGAAAGAGCTTCCACGACGAGTTATAGGAGGTAACGACGCCCGATTATGAGCGGTAAATCTTGAAAATCGAGGGCTGGGCGTCACGGGCAGCAGAGGGAAGGGCGCGGGCGAGTGCGATGCGGGGGTGGTACGGGAAGGAGGGGAGGGCGCATCTGTCGAGGTCGGTGAGACCAAAAGAATGAGATCGCGGACGGGTGGGGGGCGGGGTAGGGGCCGTAAAGCCGCGGGTCAGCTTGGTTCCATTGTTCCGCGCTTAATTATCCCGATGCGCGTCATTATCGGGGCGGGAGGGGGGAGGCGAGGGTATGGGGCTCGGTAAAGTGAGGCCGTCGCCCCGGAAAATTGAAAATCGAGCCGCGCTCTCTCGAACTCGGTCGCGACGGGAGTGCGAAACGCCGATGCCAGAGGACAAAGGCTCGGCAGCGTCGCGGGTATTAGAGTCGGTGGGGGCGGGACGCGGGCAGGAACAGCGCCAGACAGAGACGCAGCGAGGAGGGGTCGTCGTTTCCCCCCGTCCCGCTATCCCGCAGCCGCCATCGACACCGAGGAGGAGGAGAGAGCGCTCGCGGGGCGTGGGCGGTAGGAAAGCAGTCAACGGCTCGAACGAGAGGCCGGGAGAGTCTAAGTGAGACAGAGCGAGAGAGAGAGAGAGAGAGAGAGGGAGAGAGAAGCGCGAACACGCGCACCGCGGGTTCCATGCACACACCATGCGGCCACCGAGCTCTTCGGTGAGTCACGCATCGCGAGCTTCCTGCTCTGTCTCTTCTCGTCTCTCTCCCGGTCGAAGTCGCCGTCTCTCTCTCCCCCCCATCTCTCTCACTCTCTCTCTCTCTCTCTCTCTTTGGCTCACCAACTCTACAGGTCTCTTGCTCTCTCTCCCCTATTTTAGTCGCCGTCACCGTCGCGAACGTTTCGAGGCCCCTATATAGAGTATGCGCCTCTGCCCGTGTGAGCAGCCCCCGCCCCCGCTCCTCATCCACGCCCGCCAATCCCTTTTGTCTGACGGACGGTCCGTCCGTCCGTCCGTCCGTCCGTCCGTCCGTCCATCCGAGCGAACGAAAGACCAACCGACCGACCGTCACCCGCAGGGTTAAGGGTCTTCTAAAGAGGATGGATCTCACTCACACTATCTGCCCCTCGACCCATTCTCTCGCTCGACTCGCTCGCTCTCTCTCTCTCTCTCTCTCTCTCTCTCTCTCTTCACTCATCCGATTTGCGCCCCTCTCATGCTTGACGTTCTCATTCTTTTTCACTTCTTTTTCTTTTCGCGTTTTTTCCCTCCCTCCGCCACCTCCTCCTCATCGTCCTCCTCCATCTCCTCCTCCTCCTCCTCCTGCTCCTCCACCTCCGACCAACCTTCGTGATCCCTAATTTTCACTCGTTCCCTCTCTCCCGTTTATACCTCCCTCTCATCCTCCCGACCCCTTCGCCCGCCACACTAATCCCTTATCCGCTGCTTCTTTGGTCTCTGGCACGGGCGCATTTCGATTTAAGACAGCGCTGAAGAGAGGGCGCGAAACCCGCGAGGAGACTATGTGGATCGCCGTCGAGCCACTATTGAGGCTCTCTTTCCATTCTTCATACTCTCCCTCTCTCTCTCTCTCTCTCTCTCTCTCTCTCTCTCTCTCTCTCTCTCTCATTCTCTCTCTCTCTCTCCGTCTCGCTTTATCTGTTTTGAGCTCTATCGTTCTCTCGAGCTAACCACCTCGTGTCGACGAGCGCGACGAGTGAGAAGCGCGAAAAAGAATAGAGAGGGGAAGGGGTGAAGAGAGAGAAAGAGGGGGAGGGGAGGGAAGGCACAGGAGCAAAGTACAGTCGTTCTCTGCATATCTCGTGACGAATTAAGCCCTCGGGAGTTGTCTTCTTTAGTAGCTGCAAGCGAGAGAGGGAGAGAGAGAGAGAGAGAGCGAGAGCGAGAGCGAGATAGAAAGCGACACTTGAAATTCGCAGTCCAAAGCGAGTTCTACATATATATATATATATGCATACAACACACACATAAATAAAGACACAGGGACACGTAATACGGCAGCGGTGCGTACGCGTACGCATTGAGTGGCTTATAATGCGCGTTGGATGGACACTAAGAGCGTAATTTTGCGTGGAAACGCTAATTGGCGATTTGTATCATTGAAAGTGAGATAGCGGATCCGGGACTGGGGCCGAGGGACGGAAGGGGATACGGAAGGGCGGCGAAAGGTTGAACGTGCTAGCCAGGGATAACGGAGGTGCGGGTGCTCGTGGTGAATATCTCTTTGTCGCGCCGCTCGTTAAAGCTCTCTCTCTCTCTCTCTCTCTCACTGAGACTCATCATCGCGTTATCGCTTTATATCGTCGCGGGGCTTTACGTGGATACGACGGCGGTAGCGGGTGGGGTGGGGGGGGGGGAGGCCGAGCCGCTCCGGCAGTCGATCAGTCGAAAGGACCAGCGCGCGCCAGTCTTTCGGGCATCGAGGCCACTCGTGAGGATATATACGTCGGACTCGAGCCAGAGACGTAAGAGACGATCTTCGGGAGATTAGCGCCGCCGAGCCGGCCTCTTACGTACATTCTTTTCTCTCTCGGCTTATTTCCATTTCCTTTTTTCCTGATTTTTTTTTTCTTTTTTCCTTTTTTTTTTCCCTCCTCTTCTTCTCGTTCGTCTTCCACGAGAGCCGGGATCCCAGACCCATAGCGCCTGAGCCCCTTTATCTTTGTCTCGCTCCTCCTGCCCCTCCCCCCCCGCCCCTCACAGCCACGAAATACACCCTACCCCAGCCACCCCACGGGTCTCGACGCCCCCGGGCCCCTTCACGACACTCGGCTTCCGCGGGAGCGCGCGCGCGCGATCCTCGCACGACCATACACAGACGTGGGCACGGACACGAACACAGGCAGGAGGCAGGCAGGAGGTAGGCAGGAGGTAGGCAGGCAGGCAGGCAAGGCACAGTGAATAGTGCAATAGCGCGAATTTCTAAAAGCGTTCAACCGGATTCGCCGCGAGCGCCTTCTCTCTCTCTCTCTCTTTTTTTTTTTTTTTTTTTTTTTGTTCTCGCACTCGCTTACGTACGTACGTAGCCTTCGTCGTTGTCCCGAGATGCGAGATTAGAGGGAAGTGATGCTTTGATTGGATGTCCGAGGGATACTCTGTCGCCGTATAGGACTTTTAATGGGAGCCGCCTCTCTACATGCCGTAGAGAGACACGGTGTGCCGGGATCAGGGAGCAGGGAGCAGGGAGCAGGGAACAGGGAGCAGGGCACAGCCGCCCGACTTTCGGCCCCTACTTGACCTGTATTCCTTGGCTTTTATTTTCCTGTGTGTGTATACCAGCGGTCGAACGGGTGCGATTTGTTTTGTTCGTCGACGAGAAAACCGGAGCCCGGGACTCTTTCTCTTATTCGCCCGGGGCTTCTTTTTCTGATGACTCTGTTTCGCTAATGCCCCCCCTCCCTCTACCCCCTCTACCCCCCATCCAACCCCCCTCCCCTCTGCCCCTCCCTATCCCTGCCCCTACCCGACCCGGGGGTAGGTAGGGGACACGTACTTTTGCGAAATAATTATTGCGAGTAAGATTAAGGCCAGGGGCGGGGATTAATTAAATCAGGCGCATTAATTACGATAATGTCTGACGACCTCGTTACCGACCAGCGCCGATTAACTCTTAACCCTTTACTCTCGTCGCGAGAGCTCGTGCTCGAGATCCCCCTCTCCCTCGCTCGCTCGCTCGGACAGTGTCTTCGTTGAGAGCGCGGAGTCACGCAGAGCCGCCGCGAAGGAAGAAAAAAGAAAGAAAGAAAGAAAGAAAGAAAGAAAGAAAAAAGCAGCCGCGTCCCACTGCATCGGGACCGAATCAAAAGCCCCCGGGCGACGTAGTCGTCTTACGTTTCACGCGGTCGCGTCTACTTTTACGCGCGACGCGGCCGATCCGGGACGAGCAACGTCTGCCCGACCTAAAAGGGCCGCGAGCGCCGACGAGCGGTTGCGCAATCCGTCTTACCGGAAGCGCAGCAAAAATCGCGGTGGCTTAGCCGTGGCTCGAGTGTGGGGATTGGGGTGGAGAGAGAGGTAGTGTAGAGAGAGAGAGGTAGAGCCGGAGGGGGTAATCGCGACCGCGTCGGCTCCAATGGCCGCGTGGAGGAAGCCTCGCTCGCGCTTCTTTCCGCCGAGCGACGACGGCTACGACGTAGACGACGACAGGTTTAGAGTCCGACCGACAGACACGCAGAGCAACAGAGTGAGAGAGAGAGAGAGAGAGAGGGGGGGGATAAAGCGTTCATCCGTCCCGGAAAAGCACGGGCTTATCGCGAGCTGGGCTCGAAGGAGGGGCGGGAGGGTGGCGGAGGGGTGACGAGGCTGGCGATTCGCTTTAATTGCCGGCTGCGAGCTCGGGAGCGTATCTTTGCGATGCTTCGCTCGTCTGCGCACGCACACCGACCGGAGTTCGGCCGACGGGGGAGAGGCCGACGTATTTTTTATGCTTACCAGGTTATTTTTGGCCCTCACCTGGTCGCGAGCCGCGCGCAACAATGCCGACGGGGCCGGGGCTAATGCGCGCTTATTAAGGCCCGACTAGCCGGACCCTGCCCTACCTCGGCCCCCTCCGCCGGCCCTTACCGTCAGTTTAATTATTGCCAATCGGCGACCCGGTACTTTATCGTGGAAACGTTGGCTTCGCGCAATTTTAATGCCCCCGACCGTGGCTGCCGCCGCAGCCGCTTCTCCGTGAGAATGGAACGCCGACGGTGGACGTTAACGTCCGACTCTCTCCTCCTTCCTTTTTCATTTCTCCCCCCGGTACTCTCGTTATTCCCTCTTCATTCTTCTCTCCCTCTCGCTCTCTCTCTCTCTTCTCGGTTCCGAGCTTCTTTTTTTTTTCTTTTTTTTTTTTTTTTTTCGTATCGAGCTGCGCTTAATTAAATCGCGTACTCGTTGCTTTAAGCGCAACGGATAAATTTCCGAAAGCCATCGAGGTTGGGCGCGGGTAGACGCCGCGGATCCCGACCGAGGATGAAATGGGCCTGCGATATTTCGGGCCCTGCCAACCTGGAGTCCGCCGAAATTTATTTACCCACTTACGATTGGCCCGGCCTTAATTAATATTCATTATATCCGGCCGTCGGAGATCGGGCAGCCTCTCTCTCTCTCTCACACACTCTCTGTCACTCCCTCCCCCCCATCTCCCCTCTCCCCCACCCACTCTCTCTCTCTCTCGCCCCCCTTCCTATCTGCGACCCATACGTAATAACAACAACGGCTACGGCTACGGCCGCGGCATCGGCTACAACGGCTACGACAATAACGATCGTTGCGCGGACTACGACAACGATGACCACGACGACGACGAGGACTGACGGTAATAATAATAATAATAACAATAATGATAATAACAAGGGCAGAGAGAGAGAGAGAGAGGCTGAAACAACGAGGCAAAGGATTATGATGATAAGACAAATAGGAAGAAAAGGGATAAAAGGTGATGGTTCGTGCTTAATTGTAAAGCCGGGCTCGGGCTCGGAGTCCCCGTCCCATTAGACTCGAATGGCGCGTCCTTTGTAGCGCCATATTAAACTCCAGCCGATCGCCGGCTCGTTCGCCTCGACGAGCCCATCGCCAACGCACCGATTATCTTTAAAAACTGTCCAATATTTTTTATATCGGCCGCGCCAGCGCAAGGTCAATTATTATCCATTGTACCCTTTCACCCATTGGCTCGCGCTCGAGTCTTCCGTTCCACGGCTTTCGAGGTATCGATCGACCGCACCACCGACGGCTGTCGCAACAAGTAGACCGCGCGCGCGCGCGCGCGAGAGAGAGAGAGAGAGAGAGAGACCGCGGCTTTTGTCGAAGCCTCGAGGACTCGTGACTCATGAAAGCGCTAGGACTAATAGAAGAACTTGGCCTGAAGGGAGGGGGGGGCGGGGGAGCGCGAAAGTGAAAAACGGAGTTGGGAAAGGAATCCATGATGTCGGGAGAGGGGCGGGGGAGGACGCGGAGAAAAACACGTCGACGGCGAATCCAAATCCAGACGTTTAATATTTCGTGCGAACACAAGCTCCCCTCCGAGGGGACGACTTTCGACGGGAACCAGCTTCGGTGCGGCCAATATCTCGAGCCAAGCCACGCGCGACGCGGGTCCTGTCGCGCCCCCCGACCACCCCAATGCGCGCCGTTCCCCCGCCCACCCTGACAAAAATAAAAATAAAGTGACCAGCCGGACACCTCGATACTTACATTAATCTCCTCGGGATCTATCCCCGCCACCTTCACACGCATAAATAACAAAAAGAATAATGTCGAAGAGGTGGGGGCGAGCGGCGGAGGGAGGGCCAGGAGACGCATTATCGCAAAAAAAAAAAAAAAAGAAACCGGCGTCTATCTCTCGTAGAGGCCCGGGGACCCGGAGCCCCATCTGTCTCTGAAATATTGTCCTCCCTCCCGGCCCCTCCGCCACTGGACCGCGGACCGAGCGAGACGTCGGGCCATCGCGGATTCCGGTGCGCGCGAGCGCCTACGCCCGTGGAAGGCCTCGGTTGATCGGTGGAGAGTAGGGGGAGAAACCGGAGAGGCCATGGGACCCATCCCACAATGGTGCTCGCGAAACGCCGAGTTTGCGGCCGGAATGCCGAGGCAATCGGAGGATGAGGTGGTCGCGGTGGTGGGGGAGTAGTGGCCGAGTTGGTCACCGCGTCGAGTAACCGAGAGACAGGGAGGCAGGCGGTGGGATGTGGCCGGCAATGTGCCGGGGTGGGGGAGCGGCGGAGGGACGGGGTCGGACGGAGAGGGACGGAGAGGGACGGAGAGGGACGGAGAGGTACGGAGAGTGAGCGAGCGAGCGAGCGAGCGTGGGGCGGAGGGGAGTGGATGGAAGGAGTACTGGTAGGTCGGTTGGGGACGGTGGGTAATTGCGGGGTAGTGCGGGGTAGTGCGGGGTAGCGCGGGGGGGCCGGGCTGGCTGGGGTGGATGGTGGGAACGGGTGGATGGGTGGGACGATGGGGGTGGTGGGGAGGGGAGTGGGGTAGAGTCGCTCCGGCGATTAATCAATCGCGCGTCGCAGCCGCGGTGGAGTTGCGCAAGGAGCCCCGGAGGTAAAAATCGTCGTTGCGCTATCTATCTTCGTCGTCGTCGTCGTCGTCGTCGTCGTCGTCGTCGTCGTCTTAGTGGTCGGGAACGGCGGCGGTGGCGACTCGCTGGAGCCGTATTCCCCGTCGCTTACAGAAAAATGTCAAAAGCCCGATAAAAGTTGCCCGCTCCCGTTCGCGATCCGCCGCGTACACGCGAGCGCACACTCCCCGCGGACGCGCACCTCGACACCGAGGGCTATCGAGGGGCTTGATCGATCCGGCCATCGATTCAGCGCCACCGTAAACCCACCCTCCAAGACGCTTAATTTACGAGTCGCCTCCCTCTCCTCTCCAGCAAACAACTGCCTCGAGCAGGAAGTACAAATTATATACATTCCCGTTCATATTCATATATTTACGCATGTGTACGGGCGGCGGACGCACGTGTGTACATTTATTAAAAGAAGAATGATGAGATAGGGGGTCGGGCGGTGAGGCGGGTTGCGAGGGGGAGGATGGGAGGGGAGTGAAGGTTATTGGGTTTGCGGGGCGAGAAGGGGGGTGGGGTTGGGCGCAAAAAGATGTAGCCATTAATGGGAGGAAGAAAAAATACCAATTAGGACGTACTAAAAATGCAAATACCAATATTCGATAAATTTTTTATCGGTGTCTTGACGTAACATTGTATCAAGTTAAAATGTCCCTCGTACGCGAGTAATTGGTCAATTATTTTAAAGCTGTATGTAGCAGCGGGAGCGGCAGCGGCAGCGGCAGCGGCAGCGGCAGCCTCCGGGAGGCTGTTGAGAATAAAGTAATTTTCATTTAAATTTGTCGTGATTTTGTCATTCGTAGACATAACATCTCGTCCCCTTCCATTATCGCATTAAATATTATTGTTGTCGTTGTCGTTGTCGTTGTCGTTGTCGTTGTCGTTGTCGTAGCCGGTGTTGGTGCTGGTCGTGGCTGGTGTTGGCGCTCGTCGACCTTTGTAATAACGTATGGAATGGCTTAGGCCATCAATCGCCGTAGTAGGACCGTTAGATTTTCGCCCTTATCATTAAAATGGAAGTAAATAATAGAGCGTGAGCTCGAGGCCGGCGAAAGAAATTATAGTTAATGCTCGTGGGGACTAATTGTCCCGCCGCTCGCCACCGCCTCCGCCGCCGCCTCCGCCGCCAGCTCCGCTGCTTTCTCAATTAATTATATAAGCGATAACTCGTTTGTCCCTCATCGCATTAACTTTTCGAGGGAGCATCAAAGTTTGCCGATCGATCGTAGCCCTACGCAGTAGTACGCTTTCTGCGTAATGAGCGGCGGCCTTCCTGGAACCTACCCACCGGCTTCCAGAAAATTGCTTTCGCCCTGTTAAGCGCGTATCGCGAGGTTGGGGGAACGGAACAATTATGGGGGGAGGGGGCGCGGAGCGAGAGGGGAGAGCGAGGGGGGGAGCGAGGTGGTAGAGGGACGGGGCGGGGCGGGCCGGCGGGGGGGCGCTGAGCGGAGCCAAAAAGTTTCACGGCTCCGAGCACACCATCGCGGCGCTCACTAATGTAGGCAAGGCAAGGCAAGGCAAGGCAAGGCATAAGGCATAAGGCAAACGACGTCGTCGTCGTCAGCGGTGACGGAAGCGGCGACGGTGGCAATGACGACAACGGGCAGGAGGAGAGGGAGCGCGAGGAGGATGAGGGGGAGGGGGGGGAGAAGAAACGTGGCTAAGAGGGGTCGCGGGGGAAGGTGAAACGGGTCGAGACTCGACTCGCCTCGACTCGAGTCGACTCGACTTGACGAGGAGGACACTCGGAGGGGGAGGTGAAACGGGGACCCCTCGAAAACTGGCCTCGCCGCGCGACTCGAGCTCACGCTCGCGAAGTCGGGGTCGCGCAATATTTCGCGCCCGTCCCCGTGTGACTGCGATGTGTGTGTGTGCGCAGCCGTGCCTATGTGCGTGTACGCCTCGGTCGGCGGACGGATAACATCGGAACGACTCTGCCGCGAGCGAACGCACCGTTGCAGTCCAAAAGACCGAGTGGGAGAGGGAGAGGGAGAGAGAGAGAGAGAGAGAGAGAGAGAGAGAGAGATAGAGCGAACTAGACATTACCCAACACACGTAGAGACCGGGACGGAAGGAAAGGGGACAGATTCGCGCGTCGATATGTAAGTGCGCCCGGCTCAACGTACGCGCGTAATCTGCTCATTTGCGCGCACGTACTTCTCTTCCCTCATTTCCCGTCCGACTTACGTGTACAGCTACGCCGGGAACGCTGGGCGCTGCACATGCCACCACCACCTCTCGCACACTCTCTCTCTCTCTCTCTCTCTCTCTCTCTCTCTCGGTCTCTCTCGGTCTCTCTCGGTCTCGGTCTCGGTCTCTGTCTCGGTCTCTGTCTCTGTTAGCCGTCACATGCAAATGGCCCAATGTGAGGACGTATTCAACCGTGCGTGTGCGCTACGGAGCGACAATGTGCGTGCATGCGTGCGTAGCCGATAAATTTAATCCGTGGACTAGGGGACCGACGGGGGTTAGTTCTCATCTACTTATGGGAAGCGCACTAATCGCCCAATAATTCGATCCCGACTTATTATGCCTGCTCCCGCCCCCGTAACCCCTCCCGTACCCCCGCCCACCCGCCGCGCTCGCACAATCAGGCGCCTCTTCTATTTTTCTATGAGCGAGACTACGTAGCACTCGGGGCTAAGAGCTTCTGGGCTTTATTTGGGCCGACCTCCTGCACCGCGAATTACCGGACAATCGTTATACCGGGGATGAATAGCGAGATAAGTCGATTGGATCTGGCCATTCAGCAGTAAATGCCACTAGCAATGAGAGAAATGCAGAATGCTCATTTTCTCCGACATATGGATGATTCGCCGCTACGGCACTCGCGACGATCCACTGGATTATTATCGATAACTCGAGATGAGAGAAGAGGGACCGTTAACGTACAGATGATATACTCTGACCGAGTATGCTAAGTAAGCGGGACATTGTTGTAAGTGACCGCGACATGGAAAAAGATATAAAACGTGTCCGAAAGGAAGACGCTCGAGGAGAAAAATACTGCAAGAAATAAGTAGAAGATTTATAAGCTCCTTAATAAGAAGAAGAAGAAGAAGAAGAAGAAGAAGAAGAAGAAGAAGGAAGAAGAAGAAGAGGAAGAGGAAGAAGAAAAAGGAAAAATGATGATCGAGTGGTTCTCGTTTTTATGAAGCCGCAGGATCTACCAGCGTAGGAGGAGGGGCGGGGGGGAGGAGGGCTTTGGAGCTCGAGCTGAGGAGTATATAAATTTCCAAAATAAAATACACCGAGCGGAGCTGTCCGAGCCGCTCGATACGTGTCCCGACCGGAAAATCTAGCGTTTTTTTTTTTTTTTTTGAAAAAGAAAGTCCGCATCAATATGCGGTCCGAGCTAATAAGACAGAGATCGTGGTTTTTTTTTTTTTTCGTCCCTCTTCATCTTCCTCTACTCGTTCTTCTTCCTAGATCTGCAAAGTGGCTTCGGGTATTCGAAAGCTGAAAAGCGGCAGGAGGGGAGGGGAGCGCCTCGAAGGCTCGAGCCTCGAAAGATTATTGGTTGACGCGCTGGGGCTAAATTTATAAATAAACGATACGCGCGAAGGTAAACACGGTTAAAGTAAATAAGCTTTGAAGTACTCGACGGCGTTATAAATATTAGAAAGCCGGAGAGGCGAAATTGATTCAAGGGAGCAATAACCGATCTCGTGGAGCACGGAATTAACGGCTAATTAATGAGTAAGAGAGTAAAAGAGATGTAAAAGTAGACGCGTCCATGATTTTTCATTGGCTTATTAGCGTGAGCGGTGATTGGGCGGGGAGGGGCTCGTACGTACCCCCCTCCCCGCCTGTCCTCGTACGAGAGCTCTATGTATCTACGGGAAATATTAGAGCTAGATGATCATCTTCGGCCGCAGTGGACGCGGGATCGATTTGCAATCGAAGCGCCGAAATTCTCGCGTAGCCGTTTACGAATCGTATGACTTGGCGGAGAGCGGGTACGCGCTCGAACAGCGGAGTACAGCATTCCGTTGGATTCCAAGGAGTCAGCTCTTCGGGAGCACGAGGTGGTTCACTTGGTGTAATTCACGAGCTAGCGCGACAGCGATATCTCTCGACTTGCCTGTCTCGTGAAATCGCACGATATCAGAGATAATGCGTAAGAATAATAACGGCAACCTGGTCAGCGGACGGCTGCATTGGAGGAGTGGGGGGAGAGGGGGGCAGTGGTGGGCGGCGGGGGTGGGGGGGGCCGTATACGGGGTCGGTGGGGAAGGAAGGAAGCCGAGGAAACAAGAGCGGCGAACGGACGGAGTGGCGAAACGGAGAAGGAAGAGGTGCCAAGAGCGAGAAAGATAAGCGCCGTCGGAATGTCCAAGAGCGTCCCCGCAGAAGCCCCGAGAGAGAGATACTCGAGAGCCGGATCTTTTTTATCCCTCGGCCTTGAATCATCCGCGCGGGCACTGAATTTTCCCAGCAGGTCTCCCGGGGATTAGCATTAGCATAGCGAAATCTCATTTGCCGCGCTCGATCGGTCCGATTAATAAGAGCGAGGCGAGGGCCCGGGGCCAGTCCCTCTCTCTCTCTCTCTCTCTCTCTCTCTCGGTCTCCCTCCCTCTGGCATCGGCGCCGACGCCGGGAAGGTTAGCGGCGTTAACGGCGTCGACTCGAACCGCAGAGCCTCCAGCTGTTCCCCGATCGCCGATATCGCGCTCGTACACATGCGTCTCTCTCTCTCTCTCTCTCTCCGTCTCACGCTCCCTCCCGTCGCTGCTGCCGCCGTCGCCGCCGCCCCTTGACTTGGTCTCGCTCGTGTAATCGGTGCTGGGAACGTCGCTCTCTCGCGACGCAGCTGGTTGCGAGAGTCCTGGTCAGCCCTCTCGCGGTGAAGGGCCGCGAGGGACGCGGGCGGGGCTCTTGAGGGTCGTGGGTACAGTAACGAGGGGCGGAGGGGGTCTCATTCTCTTTTCTCGGCGCTCAAAGTATCGGGACGGCGGTGGGCCGGGGACCCGAGGAGCCGAGCGGGGAAGGAAGCCCCTGCCTATCCTACGAAGGTCCCGTGGGCTAATCGCTCGAAAAGAGCGGTAAGGGCCAGAGGGCGAGGGTCCCTCCCTAACGCGGAGGATGAAAAAGGAGGCCCGTCGAGAAAACAAAGAGGAGCGCGTCGATGAGGGGCCCTAGGAGCGCATGCGCGCCCGCGGGGCCCGACGCGTCGCGACTCCACGACCGCTTTTCGTAGGCCGAGGCCGGTATGCGGGTCGCCGGACCGTGTGCACACGCGCCTTCTCTCTCTCTCTCTCTCTCTCACTCTCACTCACCCTCTCTCTCTCTCACTCTTTCTATCTCTCGGTCGGTCGCTCGGTCGCCCGCTCGCTCGCTCTCTCGCTTTGTCTCTCGTTCGCGTGAGCGAGCGCGCTCGCCAGACACGAAGCACGAGGTTGAAGCGAGCAGGGAATTCGAGGGGCCGTGAGGGGGGGGGGAGCACGCTCCCGTCCGTACAACGTCGGCGAAACGGGCGCGCCGAGCCACGAAAAACGAACCCGCGCACCCGTCCTCCCTGTCCCGATCCGTGTGCTCGTCTGCAAGTATATATAGCGAGGGCGGTGGATCCCAACAGCTGCGGGCCGCGGATTATCGACTCGCCCTCCGACGTTATCGTCGGACACGTGCTCGCCGAGCTCCGGGCCCTTCCCCGGCAACGCCGTCGGGCCCCTCCGAGCACTGGGCCGCGGCCGGAAGTCCTTTTACGAAAATCCCCTCAGTCAGACGGCGAGGTAGAGGTAGGCACACGATATAGACGCACGCGCACCGTGGCACCGCTCAATAATTAAGGGCCGCGTTGACCGGTGCACGCGGACCCGAAGCGAGATGGTTTCCAGAGTCCCGGGTCACTTAAGCAAGTAGTACCCTAGGTCGCTCGCACCGGCTCAGCGGTGAAAACTCATCATCCCCCTTGAGCTTGACGGAATTAGCCGGGGCGCTTGATAGGAGTGATCGCTCGCGGACGGGGGCACCTGCACGCTCCTGCGCTTTCCTTAAAATCGGCCGGGCCGGCCTCGTGGTCCGACCCCTCCCCGCTCACCCAGACATTCACATCAGCGGATTCGAATACGCCGATATTCCTCCGGACATTATATGCCCCGCGCGTCGGCCTTCTATAAAATACGCAAACCTATAGGGGCTCGACTTTAATGGCGCTCTTATAGATCATAATTTCAAAATATGGATGGACCGTATGGTCCATGCGGACCGTATGAACCATGGCGTATGGGAGGGATTCGTAAATTCGCATTCGAAAGTTCGAATTAACGGTCGCGCTCTCGAGTTCTCAAAAAACGATGCTTAGCATGCAGAAAGCAAACGTAAATTATTAAATTGACCGGTCGATCTTATGAATAGCCCTCCGTCCGTCCCCCCCGCCACCTTATGTATTGGTTCTGTCCGCTCGCTCTTTGACTCTTATTCCTCTTTATCACTCTTATCTCGTTACGGGCTACGATGTAAAGCCGCGTGACATAATTCGCCGGATAATTTCATTCCCTTTATGATTTTATTTAAAGTTTTGTAAAATTCGAAAGCGATTCGCTCCGGTACTTAGCATATTATCAGCATATATATGTATTTTTTGTTATTCATTAAGCAACCACGCATTTGTAATACCTACCGCACACCCATCCCTTCCTCCCCCCGTCCCACTTGTGCCATGATACCCGCAAGGACAGATATAAAAATTTATTGCGACGATTCGTAAAAACGGCGACTCTGTTTAAAATTTGGAAACAAATTTGTAATTGTCACGGGCATAAAGAGGATGCGCGTTATAGTAGAATAAAACTCCGATTCAAAAGCTTAAAAAACGTATATGAAGGAATTTAATGGTATAAAATCGAGGCTTTATGGCCATTATTAGGGAAATTATACGAGAGCCCGTGCCTTACGTAATAACTGGCCCATATTTTAGCCATTCGAGCGAGTATCTCCTCCTCCTCCTCCTTCTCCCTCTCATCTCCAACGGTACGGATACGTGGCCACCCTTCAATAGTTGAGTAACTATTTAAAAGCTCGAGAGAGTAAAAAACTTCACTTGTTGTCAAAAAGCCGCATGGACGCACAACGGGTAGCCCCGTATTATCATTTATAATACATCGGTTCAATATTACTCGGTATACATATAAATTTACAAAATCCCATTCCATTCTGCTTTCTCTCTTCTCGTCTTCCTGCGTAATTTATTGTCATGCGAACGTGCTATTCGCTCGTTTCTCTCTCTCTCTCTCTCTCTCTCTCTCTATCTCTCTGATTCTCGAGCGCCAATATACGGAGTGACAAATACGGTGAGAGAGTGAGTGAGTGAGAGAAAGAGACAGGGAGAGAGAGAGAGAGAGAGAGAGAGAGAGAGAGAGAGACGTGGCCAGGCAAGCACACGTAGGCACAACCACACAGTGCACACATGCGCGTCTCTCCCATTACACTAGTCAAGTATTTATGCACTGAATTTGCATGGGCTCTCGGACGCGGGCTGCATTGTCGTTATGATAATTATCCAGTGTTAATTGATCGGCTCTCGCTCCACGTGTACTGATCGACTATCCTCTACGAGGAGAATATCACCGTCTCTCTCTCTCTCTCTCTCTCTCTCTCTCTCTCTCAGTGAGAGTCGCTCCCGCGAAACGTAGTCGCGCGTAGGATCGTATATCGCTTTCGCAATCTCCGCGCCGCTGCACGAAAACAGCCGAAGGGAGGGAAAGCGGGGTGGGCCGTGGTGGGGTGGGAGAGCTCGCGGATACGTGGCGGCGTTCTTTTGTATAATCCGCGTCGTGTCGAAATTTCGAAAGTGCGTGAGGCTTAAAAAGAAAGAAAAGAAAAAAAAAGAAAAAAAGAAGGCGGTTCTATAGGGGTCAGTGTACCAGCTATAAATTCTTTTTATCTCGAAGCGAGCCGAGTTAGCGCGGCCGGCGATCGCGACGGAAAGCGTAAAGTACGTTTCGGTGGGAATAGCGGCCAGGGTTAAACGGCACTCGGGGCAAGTACTCGTTAATCCCACGAAATTATTACGACGTTAAGCGCGGTAGAGCGGGATAGAAGCCGCCTCCTCCGCCTCCACCTCCTCCGCCTCCTCTACCTCCTCCGCCTCCGCCTCCACCTCCTCCGCCTCCTCCACCTCCTCCACCTCCACCGCCACCGCCACCGCCACAGCCACAGCCACCTCCTTCCAACTGGCTGCGATTTTAATTAACTTTTAATTAAGAATGCTGATTGCGCGCGGCAGTAAAAAACTCGCGCGGAATTATTACGATTATAACTTCATCGAAAGGCAGGAACGACCTCCGTCCACGGCTCTTATAAGCCTGTGCCAGGGATCGACTAGATCCTCGCGCGATAATCGCCCTGCGACGGCTAAGCGTAATGAGTACCGGCTCGACAATAATAAAGAGTCGCGCAAATGGAGCACGGCCGAGCCGACGTCCGTAGCTCGCGGTCGGTACGCGGCCGTCTCCTGAATAATCCGCGATCGAGGCTCCACTTATCCTAGCTCATCCCATTAGCTCGACTCCTTGGAACGATGAGTGATGCGGGCAGCGGGATGAGGTAATGGTGGTGGTGGTGGTGGTGGTGGTGGTGGGGCGATGGTGGTGGCGGTGGTGGTGGTTTCGGTCGAGGGGCCAATACGTTCGGCAGGTGCTCGGCTTTAAGGAATCGAGCCTCGGGTGGGTGGCCGGCAATAATAACTCGGTCCCGACGGCTGCCGGGAAAGGAGGAGGAAGCCCGGAGGGGAGAGGGCCCACTCCTGGGCCGCACTTAGCTTTAATTACGCGGTAATAATACGGGGGCCGCGCCCGCGGCGGCCAATTACGCGGCTCTCTCTCTCTCTCTCTCTCTCTCTCGCGTCCATCTAGCCGTCGTCCTCGTCCTCGTCATCGCCGTCGCCGTCGCCGTCGCCGTCGCCGTCGCTCCCAATCCCTATTATACAGCGGACACCGGTCCCACGGGGCTCCGCCGCCGACCCGTGGCCCCGATTCTTCCTCGGCTCTCGAGGAAACGAAAGGGCCTCGCGCCCGAAAAGCGCCTCGACCGGGGCTCGGCATTCCTTCCGATCCTCCCGGCCGACTACTCTCCGCCGGAAACGCGTCGAGTGCGAGGCCGCGCACCGCTTTGTAATTTTTGTCGGCCAATTAGCGCGCGGCGCTTTTTACCAGTATAACTCGCGGACGCGTCGACGACTCTGGAACCGTTCACCGCTCCTCTCCTCTCCTCTCCTCCCATCCTCTCCTCCTCTCATCTCATCTCATCTCATCATGGCCCGTCTCCCTCCTCCTCCTCCTCGCCGCGTCCACCCTCTCGCACTCGGGCACTTAGCTTCGGGCCGACTCGACTATACAATGCCTTACGTGGGAGCTGAAATTTTTATCGCACCGCGTGGTCGTTCACCGCCCCGCTTTCCCTAATCCATATCGCCAGTGGCCCTTCGTTCGCTCGCACGCACGGACGGACGGACGCACGCACGCACGCACTAGGAGTCGCCAGTCCGTTAGTGCGTCCGAGGTGCGACCGAGGCTGGGAAATGATAAATTTATGGGAGTCGCGGAGTGACGGGGACAGATGGCTCGGAAACAAAGCGCTTGACGGCGGCGGCGGCGGTGGCGACGGTCGAGGGGCGGAAAACGTCTGGAAAGCTTATACGCACTTTTCGTGTAAACCAGCGAGCCTCGAGAGTCTGGAAAGTTTCCTCCTCCTCCCATCGCCCGAAAACCGTAAGGGGCACGACTCCGGCTTAATGCTCAACAACATTAGCACCGCTCTCGGACTTATCATCTCTTCTCCGCCTCCGCCACCTCCTCCGCCGCGGACTTTCTACACTCTTTTTTTTTTTTTTTTTTTTTTTTATTTTTTTGTTATTCCTTCCCTACTTTTCGTTCGCACCGCGATAACTTTCGGCCCGGAGATAATGAATTTTTTGTCGTGAATTCCGGCGACGGCGGCGGTGGGGCTCATTACAGATAATTTGCCAGAGGATCGCTAACGGAAAGAACAATGGCCGAGGAGTTCGCGGAAGGTCGGCAGACATTTGGCCCGCTTTACCGGGCTAAGGTTATTGGGGTTGTTGCGGGGGGGGGGGTTATTGGGGTTATTGGGGTCTATGGGGTTATTGGGGTTATTGGGGTTCGTCGAGGCTCGAGGGTCGTTTTCTGGTGCGAGACGGCGCTTCGGACGCAGGAAGTCGGAGGCCGTCTCGAATTATTCGCGTTTAGCGAGGCCGGAGCAATTAGCCGTGAGCAGGTGCAAATTCAGCGGACGATTAGAGCTCGTCGGGGAAAAGTCGAGCTTCTCCCAGCAGTTTTCCTACTTAATGGCGGGAAAAGACCGAGCTGCCTGAGAATCACCGGGGTGGTACACTCGTCGCGGACGTCCTCCTCTTCCTCCTCATACTCCTACTCTTCCTTCTTCTTCCCGACGTCGCTCCCGTCCCGTCGCTCCCGTATTCGCTCCCTTCGTCGCTTGCCTGCGGGCCCACTCGTCTGGCTCATCCTTCTCCCCCCCCCCCCCGTCGACCATTCCCTCGAGTGCGCGCCACGAAGAAATCGCGCGGCTGTCGACAAAAACAATCTCTCTCTCTCTCTCTCTCTCTCTCTCTCTCTCTCTCTCTCTCTCTCTTCCTCTTATGACAGGGGACATGTGCGCACACTACGAGAACCCTCACACAGAGCGACAAAGTGAGAATGAACGAGTGGTTGGAGGGAGCGAGGGAACGGACGAGATGGAGGGACGAAACGCGACGCGCGGTCCCGGCTCGCGGACCCTCACATCCTGTCTATGACAGGATGGCTGATGTGCTGGCTGGCTGCTGGCCTGTTAAAAGCGGGGGGGAAGGCCCTACCCAGCTCTCCATCTCCCTCTCTGCTGGTAGAGTGAGACAGATCGAAAGAGAGACCACCGCAGCTTGCCTGGCTGCTGCTGGTGCTGGTGCTGGTGCCGGTGCCAGTGCCAATGCCGATGCCGGTGCCGGTGCCGGTGCCGTTGGAGCTTCTCCTCCCCGCGCTGCTCCTTCTCTCACGGGGGCCTATTACTCTCCCGTCCCCTCGTTCCGTCTCTCTCTCTCTCTCTCTCTCTCTCTCTCTTCCCGTCGCAGTACGCTCTCCTCTCTTCTTTTTTTCGCTTTGCTGCGTTCCTGTCCTCCACCCATCCCTCCCCCGCCCCAGCGTCCCCGCCCCCTCCACCCCCCCTCCTGGGCCGCCGTCGCCGGTTTCGCGAGCGTCAGCCGCAGCCGCCGTCGCGCCACGGTTATCGAATCGTCGAGGGGACGGCTACCTCCGTCCCCTCTCGCTCCGGCCCTGCCCCCTCTAGCAGCAGCTACGCCGCGGGCACTTTCAACGGCCTCGGAGATACGCGCGCCAGCGGGAAAACACTCGAGCGGAAAATTTGCCCTGCCAACAACGCTCGAGGCGAGCGCTCTAATAATTTGCGACGGAAGCGAGGCCGCGCGCATCGTTTTGCTTCCCATCCCCGCGCAGCCTGCCACCCCCCCCCCCCGCCACGGCCGCCGAGCGACCCAACCAGACCCGGCTGCCCATTTTAACCGCGCTCGATACCAGCGCGAGGCTAATTGCGCGGCTAATTGCGCTCCTCGAAGCCACTCGCGCTCGTTCGTTTAAGCCGTCGGCCAGCGCTGTCCTCGGTGCGACGTCCGTCGGCTGGCGAGCAGCCGGCATTATCGACTCGACTCACCCTCGACGGCCCCTCGACGGCCCCTCGATGGGCTGCTCGCGGTTTCGTATGCACGGCGCGTCGCCGTCGCTCGCTCGGGCATAAAACGCCGAGCGAGCCTCGGACTCGATGCGTGCGCGTTCCCGCGCGCTCCCGGTCGATCCGGTCGGGCCCCACCGGGGCCGGTGCTCCCGCTAATTAAAAGCTCCCCACCGGCCTTCCGGTCCTTCCCCGCCCACCCCGTGGCCCCTCGTCGCTACGAGCTAATTTTGCAAACGAGATTCGGCCGAGAGAGACTGGGATAGATAGAGATGGCTTCTCGGGAGAGCGCCCGGCACTCTAATTTAGAGCCCGAGCGGCGGTGCTGGTGGCGGGTAGGTCGGGGAGGAGGGTCGTACGGCGATGGTGCGGCGGCGGTGACGAGGTCGAAAACGAGGACGGCCGCGTCAATACGGCCTTGCCGCTCCCGAGCGCACGAGAGAGTCGGGTAGCTAGATTGAGAGAGAGAGAGAGAGAGAGAGAGAGAGAGAGAGGAGAGAGAGAGAGAGAGAGAGAGAGAGAGAGAGAGCGAGGAAGGCGAAGAAGGCAGAGGCGCGCGGCGCGATAAAACGTAATGAAAGCGCGCGGTCGAGGAGCTCCGGGTAATTCAGGGTACGAGCGAAGGGAGGCCGTCGGGGCGCACCTTCGCGCACCGGGGGACGCGAGAATATGAGGCAGCCCCGCCGGGGATAAGACTCGAGATGGATATTCGGGCTCGGGGCGCGTAATAACCCTCGACTCGCGAGAAGACGTTTATCGATCGCTGATAAATGCGTCGGGGGATGTAGACGCGCCACTCGAGGAGTGTCGAAACGACGACGAGCGGCAGACGGCTTGCAGGGGTGGGTCGCAGCCTTTGGCTAGTGACGGCAGCTCCGCAGTGGGAGGATGGGTGGTCGGCTGGGGGGGGGTGCGGAGAACGCCGAGAGGCCCGGAGGAAATACCGGCGAGGTGAGGCGAGGTGAGGCGAGACGAGGCGAGACGAGGCGCACGTGCCTCTATATCTGTATCGATACGCGAGCGAACGACCAAAATACGGCCGTTGAAAGAAGGCAAGAGGAAAAAAAAAAGAAAAAAAAAAAGGACGGTCGGGGGAGGACAGGATCCGGTCGGGGAAGAGGAGCTTTCCAATCGCGAGAGTTGTCGAGCCGCCGGCGGCGTCCGTAGCGATGACGACGACTACGACGACGACGAATACAACGACGACGAATACGACGACGAATACAACGACGACGAATACAACGACGACGAATACGACGTCGAAGACGGCGACGACAACGGGGATCGAAAAAGGTGAGACGTGACGAAGGGGACACGGGCACGGACAATAAAGCGGACGAGCGAGAGGCTTCCAATGGAAAGTCGTATTCGATACGAGAGCGCGCCCGAGCGACAGAGAGAGAGAGAGAGACAGAGAGACAGAGAGAGAGAGAAAGCGGCAAAGACACGTATAGATAGATGAGGCGTGAGTGTAATAGAAGAGGGACCAGGAAAAAAAAAAAAAAAAAAAAGAACCGGAGGAACGAAGGCAGACAAACGAGAGGCCTGGCAAAGGATGAGGCTCGCGGGGTCCGAGGGGAGCGAGACCGCGAGATCGCCGGGGGAGCGAAGAGCCAAGGGTGTCTCGGTGAGTCGGGTGGCGGTGAGGAGAGGTGGGGGCGGTAGAGAGGAGGCAGCGGCAGACTGGCGAGCGACGATTTGGCAACGGCGTTTATGGGTTTCGTCGCTGATCGGCTGGGTGGGAGGGAAGGGGGGAACGCGACCGAGAGAGGGACGGCCCTTGAGAGATAGACCTACAGAGCGAGTGGGTGGGAGGGAGAGAGAATCGTCGTGTTCGTCGTCGTCGACCTCGTCATCCTCGTCGTCGTCGTCGTCGTCGTCGTCGTCGGTGGTCGTCGTCGGTGGCGGTGGCGGTGGCGGTGGCGGTGGCGGTGAGGGTGGCGCTGCAGGGCATCCCGCACTCCCGGTTTTATCCCTCGCGATGACCCGACGGACCGAGTCGATAAGGCTTAGAGCCCCGCCGTCAGCCCTCGGTCGCGTGATTTTCCGCAACGAGAACCTCCCGTGGAAAAGCCACTCGCCGTCTATTACGCACTTCCTCCCGACTTTACCGCTCCATACGCGCCTACATCGGAAATTCATCCCCCACCACCACCACCACCACCACCACCACCGGCTCAGCTATTTATTTCCCGCGAATCTCTGCGAGTTTGTCAATTATTTGGTCGTAACGCAGAGTGATTTACTTTGCCCACCCCCTACGTCCCTCACGCTCCAGGTCGCTCCAGGTCGCTCCAGGTCGCTCCCCTCTCCCCGCTCCCCGCTCACCGTCCTCGCTCAGCCGACGTGAAAAACATGTCGCGCTCCTCGTAAAAGCGTTTTCTCCAAATGAAATGAAATGATATTTCGCTGCGGCGGACCGAAGGTCGCTTTATAAGCGTAATAACTGTAAACCAGGAGTTTATTTCCGAGCGATACTTTACACAGAAAGTTCGGACGAGCCGCTATTTACGACTAAACTGCACTGTATTTATTTCGACGCAGTTTTTCAATGTCACGCGCCCCCTCCTCCTGCGAGAGCGCCACTTTATTCCGTAATTAATGAAATGAAAAAAAGGAGCGAAAAAACGGCAAATCTCGATAGAATTAACAGCGATGATACAACAACAATTCCAGGCCCCGTAATAATTCACTTCCGGAATTCTCGTTTCTTTAACGAATGAATTTTTTAATGTCACCCTACACTCGCTACATTTATTCTCTTCGTTACAATGAAGACTTTCCTTTAAAGGTAATAGTAGTAATGGTGGTGGTGGTAGTATTAGTAGTAGTGGTGGTAGTAGTGGTGGTAGTGGTAGTATTAGTACTAGTACTAGTAGTGGTGGTAGTAGTAGTGGTGGTAGTGGTACTACGAATTAACAAGTACCACTACTGACAAATTTAGCCTTTTCTCTCTCGCTCCGCGTTTATATAAATGGCCGCGTATGTACCGTCGTGACTATCGCTCTTCATAAAATTTATTTCGAATCGACGAATACCAATCGGGATACCCGTGAAGACAAAAAAAAGAAGAAGAAGAAGAAGAAGACGAAGAAAAAGTGCATTGCTTATTATATAAAGGGAACAATTAATTCGTAGATCGTAAGAAAGTCCTTTTCATTTGTCCAGATTAGAAAGTAAACATTGACTGAGCCTCGCACGAGCCTCATTACTATGACGATAATCGCTACTCTAAGCCTTTATTTGTCCGCATAATGAAAATAAATCAACCGTAAAATATACATACACGCGTACGCGTAGAATTTTAATAAAGCCTTGTCCCCCGCTCTTTAAATGTCAATCTCGAAAGGGTTACGCTACGTTAAGTTGGAGAACAGACTCCGTGGCAGCTATGAAAAAAAAAAAAAAGAAAGGGAAAGAAGAGCCGAATCGCCCTCTACAACCTCATTCCATAAAAAAAAAAAAAAAACATAAACTGTATAACCATACGCGCTTAATTTCTGTATCGAAGCTCGAGCGCTTTAACCATACAAAACGGTATCACTCTCCCCACCCCGCGTTACCATTTCCTCAATATATGTATGTATGCGCGTGTGTATATATATATATATATATATAGAGAGAGAGAGAGAGAGAGAGAGAGAGAGAGAGAGGGTGGAGAGAGTGGAGAGCATTTTCCACAATTTCACTTAGAACGTCATTTTTCTTGTTTTTCAAAGGCTTTAATGATATTTCATCGATAAATATAACGTATAGGTTGCGGTTTTATTGTTTTTCCAATGGCCGAGGCTCGGAATTTCAATAGCGAGGATCGACGGAAGTCGCGACGGTATCGATTATATTTTAGCGCTGCACGACGAGCGTCCTAATTGAGAAAAATTTAATTAAATGTCCTTGAAAGCAGATATTCGGCAGTAGGGACAAAAAGGGGCAAAAAAAAGCAATAAAAAAAGAAGAAGAAAAAAAAAAGAGAAAAAAAAATTGGAGGGGGGCACATAGAGTACGAAAATTTTTGTTCCCGAAATCCGCGCGGCATTTCGTTACAGTCCCGAAATAAATATACGCTTTTAATTTGAAGGTTGTAAAAAAAAAGAATTAAAAGTGTTTTCGACAATTTTCGCCAAAAATAGTATTGGACATTTCAATTAATTCGGATTTCATACCTCGGGGAAGAGAAGTGGCACATGTATTTTGTTTTTTCTTCTTATGCTATTTTTTTTTTCTTTTTTTTTTTCTCTCTTTCTTTTATTCTCCCGTTATTATATTGACGAATCGAGGGTAAAAAGTGATAAAGCTCGAGAGCTCCTAAGATTAACGAGAAATTCATGCTCCGTTCGATCCTCCGGGTAAATCGTGTTTGGGTGTTAACGATAGTGTGAGTGGTATAGGGCGAGTGGTGTCGGAGGTACATCTGCTGGCAGGGGTACGCGTGCGAGTGTAACTGGAATGCGCGGACAATCAATTTACAAGATTACTTTCAACTTGCGTGAAACGCACTGCTCGTGAGCCATCGACGATCCGGGGTCCCCGATGAAATAAGTCGTCCGCCGATGATCTTAAGCCCGATGTTAATGTCATTGACGGCTACGGGGGCGCGCAATCGTTGTTCTTGGGGCGCTCCGTTTCTTCAGACGCTGTCGTTTATTATTATAGAACGGGGCGACGGAAGCGAGGGGCGAGTCGCGCTTCCCGACCAGCCCGATTCCAAGTAGCAGGAGTGCTTTGGAGTGACGGTCGGCTGGTGGTTGGGGGAGGGGGTCGGGGGGTCGGAAGGTGTTCGCGGAGCGGCAAGTTTTAGCAATAAGCCGCGCAAAAGTTAAGATTAATACGCGGGGCCAAGTACATTCGACTTTGGGCAAAGTTTTGTGTACTCCTCCTCCTCCTACTCCCTCCTCCCTCCTCCTCCTACTCCCTCCTCCTCCTCCTCCCTCCTCCTCTCTGCGCCTCGCTTCTCCTGAGGCTCTCGCGCAATTTCCGGAGCCCCGAAGAATTAAAAGGCTTAGTCACGGAGCACCGACGCGCGGCATAATGCTATACATTCCGTAGCGGGTTCTCCCCCCCCTCACGCCCCCCGCCCTCTCCTTGCAGCCCCGACCCCTAATTTATTCGCAAGCGAGGCGGAAGGAATATGCCAGCAGCGACGCGACCAAGGAGCCCGAACGACCGCGCGCTCGAATTTTTATTAATTTAAAGTCTGGCCGTGGCTCGACTCGCTCACGCTCCCGTTCTCTCTCTCTCTATCTCTCTCTCTCTCTCTCTCTATCTATCTATCTATCTGTCTCTCTTCCCCGCCCAGCAGTCCAGGGTCCGAATGATTAGGGTCTGCGAGCGCGATAAATTAATCGGCAATTGTTTTCGTGCGAGAGCTTGGAGAGCGGAGAGAGAGAGAGAGATGCGATTCCGTGCCGCACTCATCGGGTGGGGAAGGGGGAGCCGGGGAAAGCCAAAGCAAGAGCACAAAGTGGTTTCGCTGATTCGCCGTCGAGCCGAACTTTCAAACTCGCTCCATTGGGTTTTCCGGCTTTTTGTCGGCACTCGCCGCAATATTCTCTCGGCCCTTACCTATTATCGATTCCTGGGGCCAGCTTACCACCGATGAGACAATGCCACTGCTACCACGTCATTCGGCACCCACACCACCACCACCTCAGCCGCCACCTCATCCGTCCGACAGCGTTCGCCATTGTGATTCGCGCTCTGCGACGAGCCCCGTTATGCATCCAGGCATCATTATCCGCTTTAATGTCGCCGACGACTCGCCCGTCGTTACGCAATGACGTCGAGAGGCTGACTCGACGACGGCCTCCCCCTCCGTCATCCCTCCGCCAACCCCTCAGCCGCGCTCGATCGATACATCCCGCGTATTTAAAACGTCCAATGGTTCTAATGCTCGAGCAGGAGGTCTAGTTCAAGATCGAGCTTCATTAATGCTTATTAGGCTGTTGTTGGATGATATTCGGGTCGATTCGCGCGCGACCCTGAATTAACTCGTTGACAGACAATAATAATAATAACGAGAGCCGCTCGGCAGGGCTACTCGCCTAGCGGTACACACGATAACAACGCATTTGCAAATAACAATGCACCCGAAGCCTTCTCGACCTAATTAATCACCGACGCATTCGTAATTATCCGACTCGGGCCGAGAGCTATCGCCCGAGCGATAACGGCCAGTGTTGCGCCAATTTTCAATCTCCCGTCCTCACCCTCTGTCACTCTCTCTCTCTCTCTCTCTCTCTCTCTCTCCCGTCTCTCTCTCTCTCTCCCGCTCTCCGTCTCTCTCCGTCTCTCGCCACGATCTAACTCACCTAAGATTCTTTGGCCCGGTGCGGCGGGCGGGGGGCACGGACGAGCCCGGCGTTATTTTAATCCGCCGCCGAGCCTTTATTACGGACCGGTTCAACGTTCAATAAAGTTTTTGATATACGACAAGGGATGGCTAAAGATAATGGATGTTAACTGTTTTACGCAATAGCTCCAACGGTGAATAATCACGAGAGTAGAAGCGTAAAGTATGAAGTACTAACTTGAAATTTATCATAAATCTTTACGGCTGATTAATTTCTTGGCTGGATTTCCTCGGCTTTTTATAATCAACGGCCGGGGTCGGCGTTGGAGCGAGCGTGAGAGCTAGAGAGCGAGAGAGCGCGAGAGAGAGAGAGAGAGAGAGAGAGAGATCGAAACAAAAACTGACGGGACCGAGAGAAGGCTTAGCCAGTCGCAGCTCAACGCTGCCGCTTCAATTGCATTTTCCAGCCGTCCAAAGTTCATCGACACCACTCGTCGCTCGGCTATGCCTGCGACTAAATGTCCTCCTCCTCCTCCTCCTCCTCCTCCTTCCTACTTCCTCCTCTTCCTCCTCTTCCTCCTCCTACTCCTGCCTACTCCTCCTCCATCCCTACCCGACCTCCTCCACGCGCGGCAAAAAGCTACCCGCGGGAGGGACGACCCGATGGCCACGGACCTATCGGAATTAATAAACGGGGCCGCGGGGGTGAAACGATGGGCCGATTGACGGGTACAATTCGCACGCGAGGGAAAGAGATAGAGATGGATGTAGCGAACACGTGGATGAGATCTGCGCGCCTAGCCGAGCTTTCCTATCACCCCGGGTTACGATTGCTGTGAGCCATTTGTATTGGAGCCGGCCTAATCGCTGAATTTGAGCGTTCTCTATTACATTAACCGACCACTCGTATCGGCTTCCGTCAGTAACGCGACTATGTTAAACGTTTTTGTACTACTCCAGTACACATATTTTCCTACCCCGTACGTATAACGTGTACAAGCACATATACGTCAGATCGAGTGGCAGGAATGGTGGGAGGGAAGACGAAAGACAGAGCGGGAGCGAGAGAGCGAGGGATGACGTAGCCTGGAGCGAGGGCGGGAGGAGCCGGCGTAGCGGGGCGGCGAGGGAGTCGACTTGGCTGAAGAGGGGGTCGGAGGGAGGGAGTGAGCTGCCGTACGCATCGCAATTGCAAAACGGGGAAACTCGTGGCAGTGGTGCTGTGTGTTGGGAGCCGAGGCCGGGCGGAGGCGGAGGAGGAGAGGATGAAAGCGAGAGCGCTTTATGCGCGGCATTCATACGTTCCGGTGAACGTAACTACTGGCTGGAAGTATCCGAGTAAAGTAGGTCAGTGTCGCGGAACTTGAAAACTTTGCTTCCGTAATCCGAGAGTGCCGGAGAACTATACAACCTTCCCCCGCCGCAGCATCTTTCTCTCCTCCGTCTCTATCCCTACCGCTCCCTCCCACGGCCCGCTCCTCCCACTCGGCCGCCACCCGCCTCCGCCTCCGCCTCCGCCTCCACCCTCACATCCGCCTCCGACGCCGCCGACGCCTCCCCAACATCGCACCGCCTCACCCTCCCAAGCAGCGCACCGCTCACTCTCTCCCTACTCTCTCTCTCTCCCTCTCTCATCCACCCACCCCACACCACTCACCCCCTCCCCTCCTTCTCGCTCTTATCTACTTATCAACGTCTTTCTCCCACACTATTCACTTCCACTCTCTTTCCGTACTGTTATCGCTCTCGTTTTATCTGCTAATCTATCTGTATTTCTATGTCCTTTCACTTTCTGCCGATGTATTTCTCTCTTTCACTTTTATTCGAAATATCAACTCTTGTATCTACGTGCCGGCTTCCCTCCATTTAAGTCTTTCTTTCGATTTATGACTGGCTATTACACATGTACATACAATGCATCGAGCTTCCTTTTGTTTCGCTTACTTTGTTCACTCTAGCCATTGTTTATCTTCGCAATGCCCACTTGGAATTAACCCACTTACGCTTTTAATGAAAATATTAGGCTTTCTGTATTAAGAGGCTAAGCATCAAAGAATCCATTAAGCGATTATAATTTAAATGAGCCGTAACCAAGATATTGATACGACACAATTATAATGGCTTGTTTCACATAATTCACTGTGGATTGCATTGTTCCACTCGAGGCTTTAAGATTTTCTCTCCGAACAAAAAGTATTCGACATATTTATAGCTATTATTGATACCAGCAAATATACGTTTTATGGGAAACCACGTTATTTCGGAGCTCCTGAAAATACTGACAGAGAGACAGAGAGAGAGAGAGAGAGAGAGAGAGAGAGAGCTACAAGTAAATTAAATAATCCAGCGACACTGACCTATTAATTTGCGGATGCAAAAAAATGCCACTACTCGCTCGAGCTCGCTAATAATCTATGTAATCAGGGTATTGTTATTACCTACAAGACATAGCGGAGAGAGAGAGAGAGAGAGGATAATGATATGCGAAAGAGTACATGGCGGCAACGGTCGGGTAGTAGATAGACTTGTAGGAGGTGTGGATGTATGTGGAGCGCGGTTAGGCATAGCATAGCATAGCACGGCATAGCACGGCATAGCTTAGCATAGCATAGCATAGCATAGCATAGTATAGCATAGCCTAGCATAGCATGGGATAGGATAGGATAGGATAGGATAGGACAGGTAGCCTTCGCGGAGAGCACAAGTGGAGCCAAAGGTGGACAGGTTGGTCCGAATGAAATATCGTCATTTGACCAGAGGAATAGCTTTTATTAGCAATGCTTTACAAAGCGGCTTACAAAGTTTCTATTGCCAAAGCGATACTTTCATTCGCATAATTAGCAACAATAGGCACGAGCATTATAAACTTATAAGCCGGAGCGTAAATCAGAAGCGCACTTGACATTATCACGCCAGCAGGAGTAATATCCCAGTCGACTTTCGAACAATAAAACTTGCCCGGGCAATATTTAAGTTTCGTGGTAATTCAAATTTATTCGCATAACGTCGAATGAACTTTCCAAGCCTCAATGGACTCATTGCTCCCCATAAATTTATTCGGGCCTACGGTCTGTTACACGCGCCAACAACATCCCGACTAAAATTGATTTCCGAATACTTTTATCTGGATAATCAATTACACGGCATGATTACCGAGTCGATGTTTATCCAGTACAATACCCTGCCCTGCTCGTCGCTGCAATTATTATCCTACCGAGTCACTCTCGAGCCACTCGCACGCTACTTAATGTCGTATTTATGCGCGAAAGTCTCCTCGGACTATAAAACAATTACCTCGGGAGCCGAGGTCAATCCGTGTCCGTACACATACCGCTTTTCTTACAAGACATCGAATCGGAAGACTCAATCGCAGCCACAGGAAAATGCCTTTCCTAATAAAACACGGGCTTCTCGTACGCCTATTAGAAATTTATAACAATAATAATAATGCGGATGACCGGTCGGCTACGCTGGCGCCTATCCTCCTCCTCCTCCCCCATCCGCGGCCCATAAGGGCTACCAAGCATTGTTGACAATTCGATGCTCTCGGCTTTGATTGATAAGTAAGTGGCTCGCTCTAATCGGGGGATCTAATCGAGTCCCGAGTCGACGCGCGTCCTACGTGGGCGTTGGATCTATATACCGGCGAGAAGGGTTTGGGGGCGGGGATAGGTACCGCTAAATAGTAAATAGGACACGGAACTAGGGGGAGAGCATCGCGGGTATCACGGAGCGGCTTTAAGAGAATCGCGATGTCGTAAGCCCCGGCGTGTAATGCTCGTAACTACTCGTCGTCGCTCACTGTGCAACAACGAGGAGACTCGCTCGAGATAAGCTTCGGCGATATTTAATTTCAGCGTACATTCGTTCTTCGATGAAAAGCCCCCCGCCGCGTCGACTCCGTAGAACCACGACTGGAAGACACGGTTACGGGGGGCAGTGGGGTGGCGGCGGGAATGGCGGTGAGAGGATCGAGCATCGGTGTGCGAGTCTATTAGATGAAAGAGATTGCGGAGGACGAGGGATGCTAGAGAGAGAGAGAGAGAGAGAGAGAGAGAGAGTGAGTGAGACCTTACCGACTCAATTTTCTTACGTCGCATTTACGCGCTCGAGATTCGAGATTTCTTACGTCCCATCGGAATGAATCAATTAATTCAGCTATGAATAAATAAATAAATAAATAAATAAATAAATAAATAAATAAATAAAGGATAAGATTCGTTTCGGAGCTACGTCCCCTAATGAATTATTCCTTTGGCAATAGCGGACAAACGACGTAAGTGTGTAAATATCGATTGACCGTAATCAAACGAATAATAATGCAAATTGTTTCTTTAATTCCCATTATAATTATATCTTTAAGGCTTTTATGGAGTCCCGGTGATGTATGCGCTTACTTTGCCCTTACCTTTAATGCCTCTACGGGACATTTGATCCGAATTCAATTTACCATCGATTTCATTCTCTTTTTAGCGATGCCTCTGACCTTCCAATCACAGGCAAACTGATTACGTACAAAAGCAATTCTCGGCTCAGGTGGGTCACTCCGACAGTTTCCAAAGAGATAAATTCGACAGGGAAAAGCAAAAAGAACAGGAATAGGACAAGGGATTGGGGGGTAGGGAGGGAGGGATGGAGGGAAAGACTTGAAAAAGCCCGTTGCGAAAAAAATCTCAAAATTTAATCCTGCAGTTCTTCGACGAGCTTGAATTCTAAACTCTTAAACAACATCATTTTATTTTATTCTATTTTATTTTATTTTATTTTATTGTGTTTCTTTTTCAGCTCATTTTCATCTTCATTGACCGGCTCTCTCGCACATAAAACTTCCCTCTGCTCTCCTCTATTGTCATGTAATGCCTTATTTAATGAATCACTCTCGTGTATTCTGGAAGAAATTGACAAGGCTCAAGGGAAGGAATAAAGACATTTTTCCACATTAATCATACGACATTCATAAATCTGGATCAGAATAATTTTATCGACTCGACATGGCGCCTAAATTAAATAAGAAGTATTTAAATAGATTAAGAAATCGATCGAGTTGGTGCAAACAAATTAAATAATTCGAGGCTACTTAAATATAAATGAAAATTCCCCTATATTGTAAGACATACAACTGCACTCGCTACAATTACAACACACGGAGCTTAATTGTAAATAAAAATTTATATCGCTCTTTAGTTGATACGGGCCATTGAAGATTATACCGTCGGTATGTAAGGACAAAACGTGGATTAAATGAATTAAATAGTTGTTGAAAGCCATACGTAATATAGGGAGATAAAGATTCATAACATTTAAATAAGTATTTTTCGAAGGTATTCCGATCACGTTTCTAAGGCTTACATAAATAATCTCTTCTATTCAGGTACAAGATTTCGCGTCTCAATTAATCTGACTCGAGCATTAGGCGCAATGACTATTGAAAGTCATCCGATGATGCAGGAGTGTATTGTTAATGCCGAACCGGCATTCAGAGATAGATGATGGGCGAGGGGCGTGGGACGAGGGGGAGGAGCGCGTCGGGGTAGCCTAAATTTTCTAAACAATCCCGCGTCCTTGTCGAGAATGAGCGTAATCGCCTTTGTTTCTCCAATCTCTCTCTCTCTCTCTCTCTCTGTCTATATATATATATATATATAGAGAGAGAGAGAGAGAGAGAGAGTGTGTGTATGTGTTATTCGGAAAAGCCGAGAGCCTCTATCTTCCTTGTTTTTCGCTCAATATCCCTCCTCCCAAGAGTACCGCGAAAAGACGAATAGACGGGCGGCGGATTCGTCGGAAGCTCTACTGGCGTGGCCGAGGAAACCTATTGCCTCCTTCGTCTGCGTGTACTTACATACGCGAACGGATGGGAAAGGAAAATGGAAGGGAATGGGGAAGGGAATGGGGAAGGGAAAGCGAGGGGAAAGCGAAGGGAAGGCGAAGGGAAGGCGAAGGGAAGGCGAAGGGAAGGCGAAGGAAAAGGAAGCGGCAAGAAAAGCCGGGGGTATTAGGCGGGGGACGGGCGAATATTCGCTCGCGTACCGCAATACCGAAATTTCAAATTCAAATTAAAATTAATGAATATTTCAGGAGAGGAGCTGAGGAGCAGAGGAGGAGCCTCAGCTCCGGGCGGACCGGAGATCGGAGTGAAATAATTGAGAGCTCGGGCGCAGTTTCACGTAAGTGGAAGCTTACGTTATCCGTGAAATCGTAAATTCGCGGAAAGGCCCGACATGAGGGGGTGGGGTTGTAGGGGTGGAGGCGGCGGAGCTTTGAAAGGTAAATCAGTTATACGTGGAAGGGGCAGCAGAGTAGGGTAGTGGTAGAGACTTCGGCGGGGCCGACGGTAACGGCTGAAATAACAGTTGGGTCGTTGCGTTGGCGGGTGGAGCGGAGCGGAGCGGGATGGGGCGGGGCGGGGCGGGCGAAGCGGAGGAAGTCGGGATATCCCATTTTCCCTAAATCACCATTAGGTCGGATCAGCGGTCGAGGCTTGTAATTGATTACGCAATGAAGCGGTCGCCGCCGACGGGCAATGGCGTAGGCTGGGAGGCGATCGCGATCCACGGAGTCGGCCGTAGATCCGAGTCGTCGGAGCGGAATCGTCATCGTTTCGCTGGAGTCTGAAAGGGTCGGAATGAGACTGGCGGGTCGCCCAGGCAGGTAAGGGGGGCGGGAGTCTGACGTCCTATCGCCGCGGTCCGATAATGTCCCGAGCGAATAATTCAGACGCCGCGCTGAATAAAAAATCCCGCCCCTACTACATTAGAATTCCCGCCCCCCTCCCGCCCCCGGCTACAAACGCGTTCCGTGCATTGAGGCGCAACGGAGGTGGGTGCGATCGAGCCTGCACACGTAAGCCCGAGAGTGCGCGGGGGGCCATCGCGGTCCTTCTCTGACACACACACACACACTCGTTCACTATTCCGTTCTCTCTCTCTCTCTCTCTCTCTCTCTCTCTCTCTCTCTCTATATATATATATATATATATATATGTATATATCATGTGTGCGTGCGCGTCTGCATGTGCAGGTGGGCGGGTGGGTGGAAGAGCCGAGTACCAAGTCGCTGGCTCTGCTAAAGCGGAGAACGAATGGCACAAGGGACACAGAGACCGAAAGTCGCGGGGGGGATCGTAGGGGGGTGGCTGAAAGGTGGCCCAGGGTGGTACGAAGAGAAAGGCTGCCGCAGCTTCGACGCGTTTCTCTCGCGACGTTGGCGTTTTCCCTCGACCTTTTACGAAGGCGAAAAAGAGAGAAACTGGAAGAGAGAGAGAGAGAGAGAGAGAGAGAGAGAGATGAGGAAGAGAGTAAGAGTGTGTGGGGGGGAAGGAGAAGAGGACTTTAGTCGATCCCTCTACGCACACGTACGATCGAACGCCCATGTCCCTGCACATGTATACGTACATGCACCCCAGTCTATGTATAAACGCTTGTCCGCGCGCAACCCTCGCGCTTATATATACGTAAGCGCGCGCGTGTATGTGTATGTGCTGGTGTGTAGATAGAGCGGCGGGAACGAGCAGAGGGTGGGTCGGGTCGAGTTGGAATAGGGCAGGCCGTTATTTAGCCACCGCGCGAGTGTACGAACGTCGGCAAGCCTTCGTCGTCGTCGCCGTCGTCGTCGTCGTCGTCGTCGTCATCGTCGTATTCGTCGTCGTAGTCGTAGTCGTAGTCGTAGTCGTAGTCGTCGTAGTCGTCGCCGTCGTCCCTTCGCAGCCCTTCGCGTCCCTTCGCGACCCGACACCCCACCCCTATCCGCACCTCCTCCCGCTCGCTACCCCTCGAGGACCGTGGTATAGTGCAACCCGCCCTCTGGCTTCCTCGACGTTGCTCGCTCACCCCCGCCCCTCACCTAACCCCTCGGGTTCCGTCCTACTAGTCGTCGCCATCGCCATCGCTATCGCCATCGCCGCCGTCGCACCGCCACCATCGCTCGATCCTCTCTCGCGTAGCCGTTTCCTCCACCTCCACCTCCTCCCTCTGCTCCTCCTCGTCCTCCCGTTATTCGCGGTGCGCAATATATACGTTCCTACGCTGAGGGTGAGAAGAGGAGGATCGAGAGGGAGAAATTCGCCTTCGACCTGCTTTCTTCTCATGCTCTGGAATGTGTGCGTATACGTATAGACGTACCGGCTAGTGTGGGTTCGGTGGCTCGCTCACGCGCGCACCAGCTCTCCATCCCCGATTCTCTCTCTCTCTCTCTCTCTCTCTTTCTCTCTAAAGTTCGGTCTTTCACAGTCCCTATACCTCCGTCTCTCGTTAAAGAGAGAGGGAGAGAGAGAGAGAGAGAGAGAGAGAGAACTTCGCGAGAACGCGATCGTTTTCGCCCAACCCCGAGTCAGCTACGCGACGTGGATATATATTTTCCCTTCGCTTTTACCCCCGTTCTCATTTTCTCTCCACTTCGCTTCCACGCTCCTTTTCCTCTTCCTTTTTGTTTTCTTCCGAAAGAGTTTTTTTCTGGCCTTCATTTTCCTTTTTCCTCCCTTTTTCGACCCGCCATCTTTCACTGTACACGCTCGCAAGCTCTGTCCCTCGTAATTCCTCTCTCGCCCACCCCCACCCCCTCATGCCCCGTTGCCACCCTCTCTCTCTCTCTCTCTCTCTCTCTCTCTCTGTCCATCGCGCGACTCTTTACTCCTTTTTTGGATTACGATTTTTGGGGTCACCTCTTTTTCACGAAGAAAATTAATCCGGATACCGTTAGCCCGGTTTTTCCATTGCTGCCCCATTACCTTAAATAAGACCTGATTACGTCTTATCTATTAATAATCGGGCTTAAAGAAAAAATTGCATTATCGGTAGATCTCTCGGATCGCCTCGACGAGTTAGCCGCTTGGGCTGTTCCTGACTCCGGTCTCAAAAATAAACCGAGACCCTTTTATTCGTCAGGGTGGCTATCGGTACGCCACCCGCTCACTCTCCTGCACGAGTATATTTAATCGAGCTTGTAATAACGACAATAATAACAATAATAGTAGGGCAATAGTTTGTTTTAAAAAGCAACGATAAGTGTGGGGGGGGCGGGGGGTGCATTTGTTGGAGCTCCCGGAGATGGTCCGCGCGTATAACTATGGATTCGCTAGTGCTCGGGACTTTCCAGTATCTGGCAATTACATGGAAAATCGAGGCGAGGCTCGTTTCGCTGATTCGAGTGATGTAATTGGCGAAGGGCTCTGGAGCACCGAATCATGCCCGGTGGTTGTTTCTGGCTTTCTCGAAGCGAGCGAGTGCCGCAGTTATCCTTAGGGTAAGCCGGGCCTCGACGTAGCCAGAGCTCGGCTGGAGCCACTCGAATTTTCATGACCAATCAGTCCACGTCCGTGAGCAGCGGCCTCGACGACCGCAATCAGAGTCTCCGGGGGCCGCGAGCCGATCGATCAGCCTCCTCGACCCCCTGTCCCTCCTCCTCCTCCTCCTCCTCCTCCGCCCCTTCCTCCACCTCCTCCTCCACCACTTCCTCGACCTCCAGCCGCCTATGCAATTTAGTTGCCCCCGCGCGCCGATTATGCACTCCGGCTCGGCCACGCGGAATCGCAACCGCGCGGCGTATTTGGCGCGTCGGTCCGGCCCCTCGCCCCTCGGCCCACGGCCCTCGGCCCTCGGCCCTCGCCCCACGATCACCTAGTCCCGCCGCCGTCGGCCTCCTCGTTGTCCGTTAATTGCATCTTGCGCGGTCGACGTCGACGGCGGAGACGGCTGCGACCCCAGGTCCCCGGCAACCCCAATAACCCGAGGGGTGTGAGGGGGGCACGAGCGCAATACTTTCCAGCCGATCGGCCGTCTATGCGCTGGCAATCTGTCGCCTCGGCGACGACGGCGGTACAGTCTCGCCCTACCGCCGCGACGACAAAGGAGTCGCAGCCACTCGCGCGAGCCCGGTCGGCCCCTGCCTTCTGCCCCTCCAGACCCTCATCGCCTCCAGCCTCTTCCAGCCTACGCACACAGCGCTCAGTCGGGCCATCGGCGAAGGGACGACGATCCAAAGCAAACGAAATTTGGCGGACCCGCGGTCGAATTAACAACTGGTGACCCCCACTCCACCCACCCACTCCACCCACCTAACCTACCTCTACGACCTGAACCCCTAGCCGTAGCTCTAGACCTCCGCAACCGGCATCCTTGGCTTTGTCTTTGTGCCGCGTGCAGATTGGCAAACAGCGGATCAGAAGTTACGAGCTCTCGCGCTCCCCGCTTCGTAAATAGACGCTACTCCGGCTCGACCTCTCACCCTCGCCTCTCCCCTCCCCAACCCATCCCCAACCCATCCCATCCCTTCCTATCCCTTGCTTCTTCACCGTGCCACCCCTAACGCCGATGACCGCTGCTCTGATGACGGGAAAAGGAAGGGGGTGGCTCGGGGTGTCTCGGGCATCGCTCGTCCTCAGGACGGGATGCTCTCGCGGGCGTTGGGGTGGGGGGGGGGGGGGTAGAGAAGAAGCCAGTCGCCTATAAGAATTGACTGACCCAGTTTGCTGCTCCCGTTCCCCTATCTTTTAGCCATGACGACTTACCCACAACCCTCGTAAACCTATTGCTTTCCAATACTCTTATCCTTCCTTCGTTACCGGCCTACCCACCCGTCCCCCGTCCCCAATCCCCCTCTAGCCTGCCGCCGTATCATCACCTATCGCCACTGCCGCGACACTTATTATACCTTTCCTATTACCACTTTTATTAATATAATACCAGCACCTCCCGTGAAATCACCATATGTTGGTTTTACACTCCTTTACACTGCTATTTATATTTTAATTACGGTGAGGGGCGCCCGTGCGTGTTAAAACTCGAGAGGAAAAATACTCCTGTCGAAATACCTATGAATTTCAAGGGATATTAATAAACATTCGTGCATTAAATGATATATAATAAGCAATTTTAACGAAATTATATACTGCACGGAACGGACTTGAACTATTAAGACTTTTTGTACGAGCCGCGTGCGCATGCGCCACTTTAATTAGCACTTTCGAGTTAATAATTACTCAACGATACGAAAAGCCTAATCATTGTCTTTTAAAGCTTAAAAATTGATACATGTTAACGATTTGATTCGCTCGCTTGATTGGCTCATAATAACAATTTCCGAAGACATTGGTAAAGGAAACGAGAGAGAGAGAGAGAGAGAGAGAGAGAGAGAGAGAGAGAGAGAGAGAGGAAAGGTTTTCCCGAAATAACTAGCTCGCGACTTTTTTCCCTTAAAATGGCGAATTTTCGTGAATAACCTGTAAACAATTCCTTTACTAATACTACCTCTTACAATCTTTCGCGCAACTTTTAAATGAATAATTCGCATACTTTACTGTATTTACTATAATAAGCAAAAAGCTAAGCTCTTAGGAAATGTAACAAAACATCGGTAGGCATTAGAAAGTTTAGAGAATCGAGTAAATCATTTGAAAAAGAACGGCGGAGGGCCGAAAAATTTTGTTACGAAATTCTTTTCGTAGTAATTAGGCAACTAATTTCTTATACCCCCTCCGCCCTATAAACAATAAATAACGTTGTTTCCTTACAATAACTAAGACTATGAATAAATACTTGAACTTCCATTGCAAGAGCGTGTGAGTGCACGTCAATACTCGGCTCGATTCCCTTCGAGTCATAAGTGATTATGCTTTTTAATGGATACGAATAAATCTGCCCGATTATGATAAAAATTGTACTTATGCAACGTATTAATTAAAAGTTTTAATTTCGCTGCTCAGCTACAAGAAATTAAAATATCAGCGGCCTTTGTAACAATATACAAAGTTATTAATCTTACTCTTTAAGCTATGCGTATAAATATTGACACGCTTGCGCGTATTAATATTAATAACTGTATTTCAATCAAATTTATAAACTACGTATGCGAACGTAAGCTTATAATGGCTACAATTATTCAACGCCATTTCAAAGAACGTACGTATTAAAAAAGAAAGCTTATTATTTCCTTTCAAGGAGCAGTGCAAATGATCTCAATAATTCAAAAAAAAAAAAAACAAAAACAAAAAAAATAAATAAATAAAAAAAATTCTTACAAAGTTAAATAAGTATTATCCAATAAAAGCGAAATAACTATAATTTTCGTAATTTTATTATTACAGACCCGACGGACGCCGGGAAGGGAATTTTCTACGAAAAGATTATAATAAACCATTACGTAAGTACGGAATCGGCATTAGAGGAATAATTGAAACTGTATTTACTGTACGCGGGGAGTAAAAAAAACTTAACTGCAATTTAAGAAAACCTTAATTTTCTCCCCTGGATCGCTGGCTACGTAATGTTATAATTCCCACGCTCGGGAATGAATGTATTTTACAATAAGGACTCACCACTCACGGGCTATTGGCCGAATCGCATCAGCATCCGCGGCGACTTGCCGAATATTACCGATGAAAGTCACGAGGGTGGGACTGGTAACGGATATTCGGTATCCTACGGAGTTTGCTTGACCCTTGGACCGAACGCGGCATCATTATCGTCGTCGTCGTCGTCGTCGTCGTCGTCTCAGAGGCACGCGGGGAAGGGCCCACCCGCGGCTCCGTACGCAACTTTATTTTTTAAGGTAAATAGGACGTATTATTGTAGGAAATGGGCCGGACATTGGTAACGAGGGTGGGATCTCTGATAATACGTAATTCCAATGAAAATACATAGAAACTGATCGACCGTTTTAATATATATATATAAATATGAGCGAGTCCGTGGCTTCGGCAAATGAAGATAAACCGCCGATATTATTATCCACCAGGGATGAGCTGCTTTTATCACCTATAATATTGACTTTTTTAATAAGTCGCAGCCTCTTGGTCTCTGTTGGCGGAAACAAAATTCTGTTTTAATAAATTGCCGGCCGTCGACGATATTATTGTATTATCATTATTATAATAAATATCGTTGCTGTTAGGAAATATTCGGTTAGTGGTAAGGCAAAGGCGCCCGTTAATTTAATTTAATTCGAGCGTAAAATCCCAAACACTTTTATTTCCCATAACGGGGTTAGTCGAAGCAGTTTCTCGAGAGGTAAATTTATAAAATACCCGATAATGATATGAACGCGAAATGAAGCGAAAGTAAGAATGAGGTCTCGATCCGCACTTCCCTCTACAAGTTAAATTGTAGATAATCGTAATTAATTTTTATCATGCGGATAATATACAAAGCCGACATCGCCGGCAGTATTATTCAATAAAGGCCAGTGATGATGCTTTGGTAATCATTAAACCGGTTCTCCCCGTGTAATTTCCCTGGGATTATTAATACGCGGCATCCGCAATGTCAACGGTAGCGCGCCCGTGTACGTGTACGTCTGTGTATCCTGCCTAAGCCCTATCGACGTGCACGCGAACGGCCGATCGGTTGTATTAAAAACCGATTAAATAATGCAGCGGCATAATTAAAATGCATTTATACCGAAAGTCTTGAGGCGCAAGTGTTACGTATTTATTAAGAACTCGAGTTAGAAGAGCCGTGAGCCCCGATGCAACGGTCTCCCTCAACTAAACGCAATATTCAATTATAATTGCGGAGCCGTTTGAGGCCGTTTGAGGCCGTTTGAGGCCGTTTGAGGCGTTTGAGGCCCGATACAATGAAACTAACAACCTCCACGAGAGAGTAAGAGAGTCTCGTTAATTTATCGTAAAGTTAATCATTATCAGCGGGCAATCGTTTCTTATCTTTTTTTTTATCTTCTTCTTCTTCTTCTTCTTCTTCTTCTTCTTCTTCTTCTTCTTCTTCTTCTTTTACGTGCAATATCATGCTCGCAGCTCGTGATATAAGGATCGAGTTTAAGAGGAAGACTCTAGAAAATAAATCATCGTGACGATCGTCATCCCCGTCCTCATGGTCGTCCTCGTGGTCATCACCGGTTAGACTTATCGATAGCGCGAATCGAATGCATAAATGCATTAGGGTCGAGGAGCGGGCATTAAAAAAAAAACGACCAGGCTAACTTAATGACCGGGATGCGAATGAAATTTCGACGTTGTTTTAATTTGTCATGCGATAACGAATGATTAATTTCCATTCCCACAAATAAAGTGATAATTTATTCTACATTCAAATACAACGAAGCGAGCGTCTCCTCATTCCCTAAACGTTCCCTTATTTCCCGATATAGTTTTATCGTATCGTTTCCTACTTTATTCCTACTTTATTGACAGCACTTGCCATTCTTCCTTTCCTTCTTTCTTTCTCTTTTAAATATATGTATATGTATATCTTTATTCCTTCGGCATGTCCTCGTTGAGAATCGTAGACTTGGAGCTGCAGACGCTGAAAGCCGTTGAATTCTCAACGGCGAGCGAAGCGGCAAACGAGACTCTCGTAAATATTTCCAAGCATTCTTCTTTATGATCGACTTACTCTGCCGGCTTACCTTTATTTCTCATTCCTTGGCCAGGGAAAGCAGCTCCGAAGGAGCTTGGCCGTCGCCGAAGTAATCGGTTACGCGTTCATGGAAATCCCGTCAACGTAAGGATGGATAAACGCAGGCAGAAGCGGGGGGGGGGCGTTAATTATATTCAGAATATTATTACATTATATTTGCTTGGCATTACACGATTACGAGCTTACACGAGATATTACACGATCGCCCGTTTCCTTTTGTAAATTATGAATTAGCAAAAAAAGAAGAGAGAGAAAAAAGAAAAAGAAAAAAAACGAATGAGGAAAAAGAAGTTTTAACAGCTTAATTCATTGTTTAAGCAGCAACAGGTTATTTAAAACACGCGTTCCGTATGTATTGAAATTAATAGTATGAATGAATCGTTGATTTAAAGGCCTAGAGACTTGGCTATTTTACAGGACGTTGAATAAAGAACGAATTGATAGGGTCGATTCGGCCATGAAATATTCATTATTACTTTTTTTTTTTCCTTTTTTTTCTTTTTTGTTTGCTTTTTTTTCTTTTTTTTTTCTTTTTTTCTTTTTTTCTTTTTTCTATATAACAGCGGGGCAAGCGCGTGGTTCGGTTAATAGAATAGAAGTGCGGGCAGGAAAATTAGGGAAAATTTGTGAGCGTTCGATGGCCGTTGGAAATCGATGGATTTCGATATCGCAAAGAAGAATTTAAAGTTTGAAATGCAAATTTAGAGAAAAGTTGGATTTGCGAAGGGCGACGGCGACGGCGACGGTGGTCGTGGCGGCGGTTAATAGGTTGCAGCGAGGAGCGGAAGGAGGAGAGAAAACGGAGTCGAACAAGTCAGTGAGAGAGAGAGAGAGAGAGAGAGAGCGAGGTGGGGGGAGGAGGTATTGGGGTTTCGAATGAAAGCGAGGACGAACAGGTGCATTACGTCAATTCGTTGTAAGAATGGAGTGCGGATGCAATTGGGACGGGGACTGTGAAGAGAAGGATGGGAGGGGGGGAGACAGTTTTATACGTTGAAAGAAATTACGGCATTTATTTGCAGGCCTCAATCCGTCCGGTGTTTCAAAGAGGAGGCATCGATATTCTCCGAGTCCGTCTATCTATGCCCGCAAGGCAGGAAGGGCAGTAGCGGCGCGATACGACGACGACGACGACAACATCGACATCGACATCGACATCGACATCAACATCGACATCGAGCGCACGAGCGAGCGAGTGAGTCAGACAACGTGGTGGAGGATGATTGTCGGGCGGGGGGGAGAGAAGAGCGGCAGTAAAGAACGCGGCAGCCGACTTTGGAAGACGAGTGCGGCACTGGGAATCACGGGGACGCGAGCCTCGTCGTAATAACCCTTGGGGCATCGCAAGACCTTCTCCTCGTCTTCGGCTCGGGAATGGGGGGGGGGGGAATAAAGTCCATTGGGCCCGCGGCGCGGTGATTTGCATAGGCGTTACGCGGCCGAGGCTATAAATACGCGCGCATCGATCGGTGGCCTCTCCCGCACTCACGCACACACCCACACAGACAGCACGGCCGAGAGCCGCGCTCTCCTCATGGACGAGTGGGGGTCCGTGAGGCAGGGCGGGAGGGCGGGCAGGAGCTGATGGTGGTCGTCGGGTGGCGGCAGCAGCTCGCACAAAGCCGTGTGACGGGCGGGGCGAGGGAGGGAGGGGGCAGAGAGAGAGAGAGAGAGAGAGAGAGAGAGAGAGAGAGAGACGGGGCCAGATGCCGATCCACCTCGCGCTCGTCGTGTTTCGGCTACTCTCTCTCTCTCTCTCTCTCTCTCTCTCGTGGCCTCTGTATCTATCTATCTATCTATCTATCTATCTATCTATCCATGTGCACGCACGGATAGGCAGATAGGATGGCTACAGAGAGTGAGAGAGGGGAATAAAGTGCGTGCGTCTCCGTCCCTCCCCGAAGTCACCGCTAATTATAATCCCGGCGAGTATTTTGCACTTGAATCTTGAATATACCGAGCGACTTATGTTGTATTCGTGACTTGCCTTTTTGCCGGATTTTAAACCGGACGGATCTGGAGCCTCGGTATCTCAAGGCGGACGCTAGTCGGGCATGAATTCTAATCGATCCGCTCTAAGCTCTCCGGGTGGATTCCCCGACACAAGGTCCGCGCCACTTTGAATTTATATAACTTTCTTACGCGCTCCTCGAATTTTTATTTGGCTTAACTGCGCCCCGTCCATGCCTATCGCCCGTCTACCTCCTCCATTAAGACATTTATTTAGGGTGAGCTAGCTCCTCACCGTATTTTCCTCGCCCTTTACCTATTACGCCCTCTTCCAGCATCTTCCAACGCACACCCACGCACAACCACCTACGCTGCTCTTTACGGAGCTTAAAGCGATACTCGCCGAGGGCACTAATACTTCCTTGATATTTAATTGACGTATGATGGAGGGAGTTTGGTGAGTTGGTTATTGGGGACAGGACGGGACAGGGCGGGCGGCCTCCCCCTACCCACCCATCAACCCCCCCCCCCCATCTACCCCGTCGCTCTCACCGCTATCTGTGGCTCGCATTGAAATATTTAACTCCTGGGTCTTGGTAACCCCACGGCCCGGCTAGGTCTTAAAAATTACGGACTAGTAATTACCAAGAGGTCCGGCCGACTAGGAATTCGCTCCTTCAAATGAGACGGAGGCTCGAGCCGTTCCCCGAATCGATATATCCAGATATCTCGGAGGATTTCACGCAACGAAGAGAGAGAGAGGGGGGAGTACTTTGCGCCGGAGGCTCTTATGTAAAATTTATCTTCGTCCAAGTGAACCGTGTGGACCGGAGCTTTCCCCTTCCCCTTCCCCGCCCCTCTCTCTCTCTCTCTCCCTCCCTCCCCTGACCCTCGACTCGCTGTTTATGTTAAAAATAACGGGTCAGGGTGGCTCGTAAGAAAACAACGGACGACGACTCCACAGCGCCTTGCGCCATCAGATTTTAACCCCAATAACCCCAATAAACCCATAGGCGCGCACGTGCATCCCCGTATTTATAAAGCGAAGAAGTGTGTGTGTGTGTGTGTGTGAGAGAGAGAGAGAGAGAGAGAGAGAGAGAGAGAGAGAGTGAGAGGCTCATAATTCGAGCCTCCGAGGCGCGATAATTGATATTGTTATTTCTCGACTGCATCTTTCTGCTCGCGGTACCTGTAATCGAGCACCCTTAGGACGAATTCCGCGGGGATGTTATGCAAGTGCATGATACACGTGATGGAGAAGCTGATGGGAAAAAGGAAATAAAAGCCGAGCAAAGGTGGCATTAGTTTGTCAGCTGGAAAATGCCTGTGACGTAAGAGGGAATAAGAGTACGTGGAGACGTTTGTAAAGTAAAGGCTTCGAGAGTCTCGGGCATCGCGTTCAGACGCGGATAGTCGTACAGACAGAACATACATGCATACATACAGCCAGACAGTCAGACAGTCAGACAGTCAGACAGTCAGACAGACAGACAGAGCGGCGAGGGGCAGAAGGGGGTAAGGGGGTAAGCTTACTTGAGGGTCCAATTTCTTCCGCGGGTATGGAAATTTCAGTGTCACCGTCAGCTCGAGCCCGGAAAAATATTAAAGGGGCGCTTGAGAGGCTCCTCCACGGAATCGCCTCCGTAATTTCCGGTTGCAAGAAAAAAAAAAAAAAAAAAAAAAAGAAAAAAACGAAAAAAGTCTGAAAGGCAAAAAGCCGAAATATATAGCCGAGGGATACGTGATGCCGACCCGGGTCTCGAGGAAATTTGGCCGAGCCTCTCGGCGAGGAAGGCCAGGACAAGCCGATGCAGGTGAAGCCGCGTTAAATAACGAGCCACGCGGTTAATCTTCCTCGGGTCGAAAAAACGAAGCCACTCCACGTGCGCGCTTCCGAGGCTCAAGGACGATATCAATCATCTCTGGAACGGGGCCGTCGATAAAAACCAAGCGGCCGAGGCACATTTCGTGAGGGATTTCGCGGTGCCGTTGCGTCAGGCTTCCGGGCTCGAGAGAGGGAGAGGGAACGAGAGAGAGAGAGAGAGAGAGAGAGAGAGAGAGAGAGCGGGCGAGCTAAAGAGAGATCCGGAGGGGGAGACAAGAGCGAGGAGGGAGAGAGAGCGGCCGAAAGCCTCGACAATTAAGCCACGCAAAAGCGATAAAGGGGAGAAGGGGCGAAGGGGCGAGTTGGGCGGAAGGGGGAGGGAGGGGGAAGCAGAAGAAAGGACGGGAGCACGTAATGCCGTTAGGCGCGTATCTCCTGCTCGCGAGCACCACGTAACAATGGACCGATCCCTCGTCCCTTCCGCTCTCCCCCTATTTTATCCGGCTTCGCTCGAGACCGGACTTGAACGCCGACTCTCCTTCTCCCTCCCTCCCTCTCTCTCTCTCTCTCTCTCTCTCTCTCTCTGTCTCCCGCTTCCTCCAGCCACCCCCCCTCCCCGAATCCTTTCCCTCGCAACTCCCTTTTTTAACGATCTGCGCTTTCTTTCGCGCGTCCCATCGATTCCAGCGCGAGTCCCGCACTCTTTTCCGTTTTGTTCCTTTTGTTAATTGCGGACCTCGGGGAGATAGGGAGGCGCGTACCCCGCTCCCCCCGCCCCTCCTGGCCGGCCCGCTGCAACATCACGGACGCTATGAATTTTGCGAGATACCGAGGCGGGCAAGGCCGCACAAAGAAAGGAAAATAAAAGAGGTGGGGGCGGGAAGAGATGGGCGAGGGAAGGGGATTCGCAGTTTGCGCAGTGCAGGAGGGCCAATAAAATGGAAATTTTTATTGGTCCGACGAGCCGGCCAAATGAATATTTTTGCCGCACGTTTCCGGATTTTTCGAGCCTCAGGGGCGTACAAAGCCAAGTTAATTATCCGAGTGGCATTCCCGAACGCCCGGCCGCGCATTAATTCGCGCCGTCTTTTTATTCCCGTTATCGGATCCACGTAGATGAGCGCGACCGTTTACTCCGGCCCCGCTTTTCTTTGCTCCCGGTCACCCCACCGCAGCCTGCGACCGCGACGATCCCGTCCCTACCCCACCCCCTAGGGCCCCTTAGCGACGTGCCCGACCCGTTCCTCTTTAGCTGCCGCAGCCTGACGCCGACAACGACGACGACGACGACGACGACGACGACTACAACGGCCACGGCAACGACGACAACGACAACCAAGACGACGACGACAACGACAACGACGACGACAACGACAACGACAACGACAACGACAACAAGGACGAGGACGACGATTTCCTTTTGTCGCTCCCGACGCTTTTGGATGCAGCTTCCCTTCCCGCTGCGTGAGCCAGCCTTTAATTAGCAGTGGATCTTCGCGAGAAGCCGAGGGCTCTTAAGAAAGAAGGAGGACAGAAACTTTATTTATTGACAAAGGATCCCTGCCGCCGTAGCCGCCGTAGCCGTCGTCGCCGTCGTCGTAGCTCAACAAAGAGCCCGGGGGAACGCGAGCGGCTAGAAATGTGAATCCCGAGCGCGCCGGGACTCGATGAGCGAGTGAAATTTTTCACGGATCACCGGTCCCGATTCTTTCCTGCCTCCCTATTTCCCCTCCGCCACTCCCCGTCCCCCTCCCATCCACCCAAGACCTCCCGCCCACTCATCGTGGATCTCCCTCGCGGCTCGGCTTTCATTTCTCTCGACTCGCTTCCTCCTTATTGAAAAGGAAAATCTACGACGCTCGGGCAATTTACTTTACCGGCAGCTCGACGAAATTCTCGATCCCCCCCCCCGCCGTCGACCCGAGACGACCTCTCGCCCGCTTTAATTAACTCCAATTACCTGGCGTCGCCCTGTTTTTTTCGCCCCCGCCCCCTCCTTCCCTGCCGCCGGCCCGTCCCCGTCCCCGATCCCGCGCTCTCGATAGTATATAGCCCCAGCGACTCATGACGAGCGTGCCGAAATAATTGCATTGACAGCGACAGCGACGGGGTGCGCTAAATTATTCCCTGGCCGGGATCAGATAGCGGCTGATGAAGCCGGGGCGCGATAGACCAGACCGAACGTGTACGTCGGAATTCGAATGACGGCCTGGATATCGGCCGAAGAACGGTAGGGTTCTTCGCTGCGTTGCGGCGAGGGGCGGCGAGGGGCGGCGAGGAGCGGCGAGGAGTGGCGAGGGGAGGCGAGGGGGGCATGCGGAGAGGCTAAAGGCATGAAGACGTTGTTAGTCGGGCAAAAGAAGTAAAATACCGGGGATTAACAAGTGCTAACTGCCAAGTTATTGCATCGGCTTTGTCTTCGCTTTTTCGAAATTCCATCCCCCCTCCCTCCCTACCTACCTACCTACCTCCCCCGGAGGGAGCCGTGGTAGGGGGCATTGTTGTAGCCGCTATCGCTCCTGTTATTATTGCAAATTAAATGGCTTTAGTGTCGGCGGTGCGTGCAGCGGATTCCTTTTACTCGTAATTCACCCTCCCCCCGCACCGCACCGACCGTCCCCGCTCCACGCTCCACGCTCCTCGCCCGTCCCCTCGTCCGCAGGTCTCCTGTTCCAACGCCGACGGTGACAAGCCCTAAAGGGCCGAATATGTTGCTGGGAAGGACGACCGAGGAGGATCACGAGCGATTCAATCATCTCGATTTACGGTGTTGAAATATCGCTCACTACCAACGAGACAAATAACAAACAAAAAATACGATCGATCGGGGCTTAAGCAGCTGGGAAGAAGGAGATGCTTTGCATAAGGAAATGTTTTTAAGAAACTGGTACTGTTCGGCTCGTCGGTTGGACGTAAAGCGAGAGAGGGTGACGGGCGGGGAGAGAGAGAGAGAGAGAGAGAGGGAGAGGGAGGAGACGGGTGGAGAGGGAGGGAGAGAGAGTTATATATGGGGGTATTGGGTGTTGGGGGGTGGGGGGGTCTCAACGATTTGAGATTCCCTTTGATGAGCGACTGGCGTAGCGAATGTTGAAGAATAGAGGCCGCTGGCCGAGGAGTTTGAAAGGCACCGGAAGCGCGGCTACACGAAGCCCAGGAGCCAAAGTAAACAAGAGCCGACCCAACGCTTTTTATGAAATAATTAGCCGCCACCGCCACCGCTGACGCCTCCTCCGTCGCTCTGGGATGAGAGGAGCGCGAACGGCACAGTCTTCCCTCTGTCCCCCGCATTCACGGGCTTAATAATGATGCGGGGTCGACCGGGTTGACGAAGGTGCCTGGGAGTCGTGGCCGTTGTCGAGCCGTCGGGGATATCCATCGGATGAAGAGTGTCCGTGAGCCCCGACACCTCGTCGGCGCGCTTGCGCAATCCCGATCGCTCGCGAACAAAGAGTTTTTGTCTTTCGGTTTTATCGGGCGATCGGTGCCCTGTTGGTGATGGAGTGGGGCGCGGCTGAGGGGCGGGGAGGATGCTCGAGCTCGGGCCCGGATCCACCACGTGGCCGAGACATAATCCGCGCCCGAGAGCGAGCGCCATTATCGAGTTTTGAGGATCGGCGGCTCAACGGATTTTTGAGCCGCGCGGTCCTCCTCTCTTCGCGTCCCCCTCAGCATCCCATACCACCTCCGTCGACCATCCTTTTCACGCTTCGCTCATTTGCACAACGAACGGCTCGACTCGGCTCCGCAGACCCACCCCCGCGATCTCTCTCTCTCTCTCTCTCTCTCTCTCGCTCTATCTCTCTATCTCGATCCACTCCCACCCCCGTTTGCCCTTCCGCACCGGCACCCATTCCCCCCGTACGCCCGCTCCCCGACGACTCACAAAGAGACGCCACCTCCGCCGCCGCTGTCGTCGTCACCACCACCACTACCACCACCACCACCACCGCCACCACCGGCACCGACTGCTCCTCCTCCTCCTCCTCCTCCTTCCCCTCCGCTGCGTCCTCGACGTCGTGGCTCACTAACCGACGGCAGCCCGGAGATCGATTAGCGGGACGGTCGTTGGAGACGGTGACGGTGACGGTGACGGTGACGGCGGCGGGGAACGGGGAAAGACCGCGAGCGACACGATGGCCGGGCCGGCTGGATGAGGGGCGCGGAGCAGCGAGAGGATAGACGGGAGGTGATAATGAGCGAAAGAAGAGAAGGTTATGCGATGCCCCGGATGATGGCTCCGGATGATGACGATGCCGGGCACGGGGAAGACGGCGCGGGCGGGGGAGTGAAGAGGAGGCTCGAAGCCGCGCTCTGAAAAAGTTTCGAATTACTCGCTTATCTTTTTTAATGGAGGTCAGGAGCAGGGCTCCCGAAGCCGTTGCCCCGGATAGAGAGCCCGTCCTCGGTCCCGAGGATTCAGAGTAATAAGGGATGCGCGTCCCTCGCCGTCCCTCACCGTCTCCCGCAACACCGCCGCCGTATACACGAATCATCGCTCCTATAAAAGCCTCGACGATGACCGGCGGCAGCGACCGATTTTATTGGACTGCTTCGAGTAGCTGCCGCGCACTCGCTCTCTCTCTCTCTCTCTCTCTCTCTCTCTCTCTCTGTCTGTCTGTCTGTCTGTCGCTCTCTCTCCTTTTCTCTCGAGGAGTCCGCGATCCCCGATAATGGCCCACTTATCCTTTTGTTCTTCCTTTAGAAAAATTGGGCTCCAGGAGTCGACGGGCCCCTAAAGTGCGGTCCGTCCCCGCTCTCCCGAGCCCTCCTTCGACCACCTAAATTAACACCCCCGGCGTTGGCGGCGGTGTCGGTGGTGTCGGTGGTGTCGGTGGTGGACGTTGGTGGACGTAATGGTGGGCGGTGGTGGGCGGTGGTGGGCGATGGGTGATTTTGTCGGGAGGCCAAGGGAGAACGAGAGAGCGAGAGAGCGAGAGAGCGAGAGAGAGAGAGAGAGAGAGCGTGGACTGGGGTCCCGCGCGAGCGACCATCCAACTCCTTTTGTTCGGCTTAACCGACGCAAAGCTCGCCTCGGCTTTATACGGATATTATCGAAATTGTTGATTCGGCATTAGAGATGCTAAAGCGGTAGCCACTTGCCGGGGCTCTCGAAGATTACAAAAGGGATTGAAAGCCGGCGGACCCTTTTGTCCCCGGGCTGCATTATAAGAGCATTTGCTACTTTAAAACGAGTGCTTTTATATTGCATTTAAGGTCCATAATGAGATAGAAATATAGCCGAGGCCCTGTTGACGAGGGGCCTCAGCTGCGCGAACCCTCGCAACCCGGGGCACCGGCCTCGTTCAGCCAAATGTCATTTCGATAACCTCCTTCACCGCGACGTCTCCCCCTCCCCCCTGGTCCGCCGTGGATCTATCGACCTGGTTGACTCGTTACACGATGACCAGCCATTAAAATGTCTACGATTTTTCGGTTTATCGGGTAAACGTGTCCTGCCACCTCGAGGATGCGGTCCTCGAGGAGACGAAGCCGGGCCCAGTCCAGCCCTCCTCCGTAAAGGGGATAAGCAGAGACAGAGAGAGAGAGAGGCAGAGAGAGAGAGAGAGAGAGAGAGAGAGAGAGAGAGAGGGAGAGCGAAAAGAAAGGAGGAAGGATTGGCTGTGGAAGGAGACGAGGAGAACTCAGCGAAGCTGAAAAGCCGCGAGGGGAGGAGGTGGACGAGGAGTCGAGAATCCGCGTCGTGGGATAGGCGCGAGCTGCCGTGACCCAGGATCAGGGACAGTTGGATCAGGGAAGACGAGAGGAAGGATGCGGATGATCGGTACGGGAGGAGGTAGGGGCGAGAGGGAGGGTGGGACCGAGAAGGTGAGAGCCAAGATAAGACGATTTGGAGGCAAATCAAGGGGATTACGGAGGGAGATGCTCGGCTCGCTCCTCCCATCGAGCGGCTGCCACGGCCTTCGCCTATCGACGGGCCGCCGCTCCCTTTTCCACGCCGTTTCTAAATCTTTCCTTCGATTCGTCATGAGAATGACGCCGCTAAGCCCTCTTATTACCGGCGATTATTTACTTTTTCTCGAGACCTCGATCCTCCGCTTCCTCGCCTGGCCCCTTAGCAGCTCAAACAACGTTATTAACCCTTCCCCTAAATGTTATTCCAGCCATTTCGCTCATTCACGTGCTTCCCCTCCCTCCCATCCATCAATTTTCCTCCTTTCGCCCCAATTTATTGTCAATTTCGAGACAACGTAAATCAATCCTGTCAATGATTATTACCTTATTTATTCCCACTGGCCGTTTTCCGGACTCCCCTTCGTCCCTTACTCCCTTTCCCTTCTGCCCCCCACCCCCCTCATTACCCTCTTTTCTTTTAATCGAAAGGATTTACATTCGCCGAGGGAGAGAGACAGAGAGAGAGAGAGAGAGAGAGAGAGAGAGAGAGAGCGATGGGCAGTTTGTTCAATTATCTTTTTCTTTCGTTCGAATAATCACGCTGCGGAATCGCTTTTCAAAACACTCGGGGATCACAATGGCGGCGATTAAGCGACCGACTGAACGGTAAATTGCGGGTAAAAAATTTTCCGCTCCACTCGCTTAGTTTAGATTCAAAATCCATGGGACGATTAATACGCGGGATGCGATCGTGATCCATCGACGGCGTCTCGGCGGACCTTTTCCGTCCATTCCCCTCCGATTCTCTTCCGATTTTCTTAATTCGCGATCTCTCGTTATTATAAGGAGAAGTTGCTCCCAAACTCACGGGAATCAAGCTAAGCTCGGCCGCTGGTCTACATTTGCAGGTCTCGCGAATCGAACGGTTTCGTATGCCGTTTACAAAAGTTGATATTCATGTTACCGGCCAAACAATAGGACGAGTTCATTAAACAGGAGTCCCAATGGGCCTTAAAGACGAGCTTAGAAATCCTTTTCACGGCTTTATTAGGAGGCATGGAATTTCGACTTCCCCGTACTCGGGCTTACTCCTCTTTCTCTCCCTTCCCTTTTATTTCCTTTTCTATTCTTATACATATTTTTCTTTCTTTCTTTCTTTCTTTCTTTCTTTCTTTACTTTTTTTATTATTTCTTTTTGTTTCTTTAAAAGTAGAGGAAGCTTCTCGCGAAATCAAGAATCGGAGGGACTGAAGGACCGTGCCGAGCACAATGCAGAAAAGTCTGGGAAAATCAAGTGAGCGAGAAAGAGAGTGACATCGGAGAAACGATGAGAGAGCGAGAGAGAGAGAGACGAGAGAGAGAGAGAGAGAGAGAGAGAGATAGTGAGTGAGAAGGATAAAAGTGAAATGCGCGCGCCTTTGTTAATGCACAATTTTGCTTGCCGCGTTTTCAACCCTCTGCGCCCCATCGCTCCCTCTCGTTCCCTCTCGCTCCAGCTATCTGTCTAGGTAACGCACGTGCACGTACACGCGCTAGTGCACACGCGCGCACACAGCATGGGTCTTGTCAGGCTCCTCTTGTGACCGAGAGCGACCTCCTACGCGCGAGCATTGCTGTGTTAGGAGCACTAGCACCATCAACAGCGGCACCAGTAACGGAATCCCGGCAATTTTCAAATGTTCATATATTTAATTGTTTACGTGCTAGGACGATATTCGCGGGGACGGAACTGCCGTCTCCTGCCTGCTTTCTTTATCTTCGTCTTCCTCCCCTCGGCGCGGCCCTCGTCGTGCATCGTGCCCGCCAAGACCTTCTGCATAGTGTACAATGTACGGGACCGTAAAGAAGTCAGTGAGAAAGTCCTCGGAAAGCGGAAGAAAAAAAAAATTATGAGCTCGAGCTCCCAGAAAACGTGAGTGAGTGAGAGAGAGAGAGAGAGAGAGAGAGAGACCCATTCTCGTAAATCACCCGAAAAACTTATTAACTTTCAAAAGTTTTTTAATTGCTTGGATGGATGTGTTTTTGATATGAGTGATCGCGAGAGCAGGTTAATGTCTTTGTGATCCTGACAGTTACGTCGAGCATTTTCGAAGGCGTAATTCTTTATTTTTATTTTTACTCTGCATGCTCCATCCCATCCCCACCCGCACTCGCTCATCTCGAGCAACACTGTGGAGTGTTTAAGTGCTTATGCTACTCATGCGTATTAGTATACATTTGATTTAAAGTTTTACTGCTGCCGAAGTAGCATCAAATTAATGCGTCGTTACTATGCAAATAAAATGAAAATTTTAAATGAATACGTGTAATTTGCAGGAAAATTGAATTGGAAAACAATCGAAAGCTGCTGTTTACTTTATGTCGAGAACTCGCTTGAAAATAATTAAAATAACTTGCGCTCCGATTTAAAAACAAAAACAAAAAAAACAAACAAAAAAAAACAAAAAAAAAACAAAGGCAGGCGCACACGCGTATGCATATTAAAAGTCGAAAATGTAACGAGTCGAGAAATGTTACAAAGTTACTTTAATCGCTTATAGCGATATGATTATGTGTAAAGGGTTTTAAATAGCTGTTGAAAATGTAAAGGGAAGTGGTCGAGCTCGGGACTAGTTGGCATTGATTATAAGTTTTAAGGGAAGGCAATTATAAATCGTTATGAGGGGAGCAATAATTATTAACAGTATAAATATCCGGTAACGCGAGCGGCATTGCTATGTTAATGCGTAACCGGATATTGCGCTTTAAAACATCAAGTTTACCTGAAATATATGCGCCGGTGCAATATATCGTCTATGGACCGGCATCAGTATGTAAATGGCGTATGCGGAAATTTCGGTGGAGACTAGTTTTTACTAAACGAGGGGACGTAAATAAACTTGATTAAAGTAAAAAGTCAGAAGGAAAAGAAAGAATGAGCGGGAATAGCGGAATGGGGAGAGAGAGAGAGAGAGAGAGAGAAAGGGAGGAAGGGAGGGAAAAACGAAAGAAATAAAGAAAGAAAGAAATAAAGGAAGGAAGGAAGGAAGGAAGGAAGGAAGGAAGAAAGTTGGTTTACCATGCAGATGAACGCATTTTGCCTTAAGAGGATAATGGGATGTAATATCAGGAGGAGCGGACCATTGTGCCGGTTTCCTCCTTATTAGGATATCCATCACGGTGACATTGGCAGAGGAGAGCAGCAGCCATTGGCAAGCATACGGCCCCCGTTCGCCGATTAATAAGGGAGGATAGCGAGGATAAAAGAATCGACAGAGAGAGACAGAGAGAGAGAGAAAGCGCGCGTGCAACTACACCTCGCGATGAAAAAGACGAAGGGATATAAAGGGATGGGACGGTGAAGAGAGTTCGGCCGAGGGGTCGGGGCTCGATCGTAAAAGCATGAAAAAACGTCGGCAATTAAGAAGCGAGCGCGAGAGAGGGACAATGAGAGAGAGAGAGAGAGAGAGAGAGAGAGAGAAAAGGGAGAAGACGCGCGAAGTAAAAAAGAGGGTGGGGAATTGGAGGAGGGGCGGAGGGGACGATAGGGAGGTCGCGCGCAAAATACACATTCACCTTTTTCCCGGGGCGTAATTTCCTGCCGCGAGGGCATAAGTTCCCGCGACCGTCGCGCACACGTGTACGCGGTGGTGGCTCGAAAGAAGCAAGAGGGTCCCTTTCCCCGCCCCTCGCCTCTTGCCCGAGCCCTATTCACGGAGCCGAAAGCCCGAGATACGTGGAAAGAGGGAAGCGCTCCCCGGGCTGCGGATAATCTCGGGCAAGTCGAGCGTAAGCGCGCCGTTATATTGAGTATTTATTTACCTGGGCAGCGGCGGCGGCAGCGGCGGCGGCGGCGACCGCTCCGGCGGCACTGGCGGCACTGGCGGACCTCTCTTTCTCTCCCCCCCCGACTTCCCAGCCCCTTCGCCCCTTTACCAGCAGCCACCCATCGCCGAGCCATCGAGACCGGGTCTCCCACTAGCTTCGCTAGTAGTTCGCTGCCTTCGTAGGATATTTATGTGCGTATAGCACCAATACCAGGGGCTACGTAGGACTGATACATGGGGCGGGCGCGCGTGCAGCGGCGGCATTGCTCCTCGGGTGCGCTCGAGGCACCGGTGAAGGATGAGCCGGAGGAGAATGAGGAGGAGGAGGAGGTGAAGGAGGTTTGCGGCGCACGGGGAGCCGAGAGAGGAGGAGAAGGAGGATGAGGGCAATATTAACGGGCGACGCGGATACATCGTTAAGCTAAGTCTCTCACGGCGAAGGCTCGGAATACCTGAGAGAAAGAGCGAGAGGGGCAGGGAGGGAGGGAGGGAGGGAGGGAGGAAGCGACCTCGGTCTCTCGTCCAAGCTCTGATGAGAAAATACAATGCCGCGCGCGCGGTCCGCTCCTCTGCCTTTTATCGTGCGCACCTTGAGAAATTGCCACCTTTATAAATAGTCCGAGCTATTTTCTAAAAGAGGTTCGCGGTCCTCGCGTAACCCCCCCCCGCCCTTACCACGCGCTACCCGCGATCACAACGGCTCTTTCTCGGACGTTCTCTCTCTCTCTCTCTCTCTCTCTCTCTCTCTCTCTCTCTATCCCTGTCTGGCTGCCTCTCTAGGATCCCCACCCCTCCGCCACCCCCGCCCAGCAGCCGCGCCGACAACTTGAAACCCTCGATCCCTTGTGTTCCGAGTCGACGAGGATGGAGGATCGATGGCGCGCGGCCACCGCTTGCTCGGCGAAAAATATAGGCCCGCTATGCCGAAATCCCGGACGGCTAAGTGAGCGATTCGCGTAGCGTCCATCCGTCCCGAATAACAAGGGAATAATAATCAAATCGGGCCGAGGCGATTTAACGAAATTCCTCCGGCTCTCCGAGACCCGACATTTATCCCTCTTCTCTGACAATTTTATGAACGCCCCGAGATTCCGCACTCGGGCTGAGTGACGACTGGGCCCGATACTCGATAATCTTGCCGACTTTTCCAGGCTCCGAGGCTTAAATAACGCCTCCCCTCTCCCCCCACCCCCTCCACGATTGGCTATTTTTAATGAAATTGAGAAGTCGGCAGACGGCCGAGTTTTTGTCCCGGTCCGCCAGGCAATAAATATTAAAAACCTCGTTATAAACAATGCCGAAAAAAATAGCCCGTCGCGCATACGAGAGAGAGAGAGAGAGAGAGAGAGAGAGGAGGACGAGCGTCTAGATGGCTCATTCTAAAATCATTTTCAGGAAACAGAATTTCCCCGCCACCGTCTGTCGTAATTCTTATGGCTCTGAACGAAAAGAAACAAAAAAGAAAAAAGGAAAAAGAAAAAAAGAACTAAACTAAAACTTAAACTAAAACTAAAACTAAAACTAAAACTAAAAAAAGAGAGAAGCTAAAGAAAAAACAAAGAAAAGGAATAACGAAGAAGGTCGGTCGGTTCGATTCTCGGGACACACGTCCCGCAGTATATGCCAGCCAGCCAGCCAGCCAGCCAGCCCACTCCGGAGGGTGGAGTCGAATATCCAGCCAACGTCCACCCACGTACATGTAGCTAGGGTATAAAGGACAGCCGGAGCTGCGGAGGTAGGAGGCAGGGGGTGAGAGATACGGAGAGACAGAGAGAGAGAGAGAGACGCTCGGTACGTGTATCTGCGGAGCTTTTCCGTCGGTCCTCTCAACCCCTTTGGGAGAAGGAGAGCCCGAGCGAATGATGAAATAATGGCGTAGCGGGAGGAAGGAAGGAAGGACGGAAGGACGGAAGGACGGAAGGACGAAAGGACGGACGGACGGAAGGACGGAAGGACGAACGGTCGGCCGTGCGGGGGAAGACTCCAGGCCAGAAGAAGAAAAACACGCGCTCGTTCAGGTCCCTTTCGAGGTCAAGCCTGTGCTGCCGAATCGCCTCCACGGCAATTTCGGGGAGGGAGCCACGCCAGGATTTTCGGGTCACGGATATATCTTCTTTCTCTCCTCCCTCCTCTCACGCCGCCCCGCTTCGACCGCCGTCCTCCTCCCTCCCTCTGACGCCCTTCGCCACCGGTGACCAGCAGCGGCGTCGCTTTAACGTACCCGAGCCGACCCCGCCCGCACCATAATGGCCCGCGGCCGCTTTCCGACGCTTTTCCCGTCCACGGCTAAAAGCAGCAGCAGCAGCAGCAGCAACAGCGGCGTCGACCTCAGCGACTGCTCGCACGGAGCCGCCGTCGGGGGGAGACCGAGCGGAGAGCCTCGGCGTCAGCAGCGCTCCGCTGATCCCCGGATTATTTATGACTTCGAGGAAGCGACCGCGCCGAGGGGAGTAGGTTTTTTCCTTGGCTGTCGGACGTGGCCTCCAGGTGCTGCGGCTCTCCGACGCGGATTACCAAATTAAAGGTCTTCGCGACACCGCGTTCTCTCCCTCGCTCCTCCTCCTCCTCCTCCTCCTCCTCTCCTCCTCCACCAACACCGTCTCTCTCTCTCTCTCTCTTCTCTCTCTCTCTCTCTCTCTCTCTCTGGCTGGCTCTGTAAGACGAGAGGGCCAAACAAGTCAAGGCGGCCCTTTCCATACGGACTCGACCGTGCGCCCTCGGCATCTTATTTATTACCCTGCTGGGACGGACGGTTGTGCGGGCGCGGAACTCGGCCGCCGCGGGAAAGCGCGCGACGACGCTGTGGAGGAGACGAACTGCAGGCAGTCGGGTGGTCGTTTCGGTGGAGGACAATGGATAAGGCGGTGACGGTGGATGACGGAGGAGGGGGAGGGGGAGGAGAGAGCGAGAGAGCGAGATTGACCGGGAATGGGGTGATTTACGGGACCGTGGCCCAGTCGAAATCCGCGCCCAGTATCTCGTACCTGTAGGACGGGGAAGGAGGAGGGGGAATGGTCGGGGAAGGGGGGCGTACGCTAATTATGCGGATATGCTGATTCGAATGGCTTGCAATTAGATGACACGAAGGATTTCCCTGGCCGGCTAATTTCATTTCCCGCATTATCCTCCCGTGGAAACCGCGCTCGTATGAATAAAGTATGATGTACTCATAATAATACCCTCCCGCTTCCCACCTTACTCCTCCTCCTCCTCCCTCTATCCCGTTCTCTCGCCATAGCCGCCGGTATTTGTCCAAGGATGGGACTTTATTATGGCCAATGGAGCTTTCACCTGCGTCGCAGGACAGTCGGACCCGACCGAGGGGGCGGAGGGCTCAGGTCGGCCTCGTCCTACGGCAATAAGCGCAAAATCAATTGCATCCTCGTCGCCGTTGAGCCTATGCGCCGTGACTCGTAAAGAAGATATTTCTAAGAGGGCGATGTTAGAGCGAGACGTTAGAGGGAGATTGATGGGCAACTAATTTAAAACTCGGGCTCGTATTTGTAAAGTTGAAAATAATCAGTAATATCTAATGGGCCGTAAGATTTATGTAAGCAAGCCGGTTAATGGATCACGTGGGCGTACTCGTGGGCAGGTCGACCGGGACCGAGTGCGGAAGGAAGTCATGCTCCAAAGCCGAAAGTCATCCGAGTCGTCCCGAGTCGTCGGACGAGTTGATCGCGGGTGCCGGGGATACAGTCGCGGTAGCCGGGGCTGACGGTCTCTTCTTACCCGGGGACATGGCACATCGCACGGTCATCCGCAAGGCAGCCATTGCCGCTCCCATTATTTCACGGCTTAGGATTTACGGTTCGCGCGAGGCGAGGAGACCGGCCGCGTTCTCTGGCAGCCTTAAAGCCCTCTACCTACCCCCCCTCCTACCCCCTCCGCGCCATCCACGCCGTCGCAAACCCACCAAGCAGATGGCTTCGACGGAGATTTGAAAATAAGCGCTCGTAATAACTCTGCGAGCCCTCTGCCAGAGCCCTCTGCCAGCCCTCTGCGAGCCCTCTGCCAGCCCTCTGCGCATATTTTACGAATAAAGTCGGAAATTTTATTAACTCCCGGCAAAACATGAAACCCGACATTCAAATCGAGCGCTACTCGTACTTTCACTCCAAGCCGAGAGCCGATCCCGCTCCCTTTTCCTTTTCCTTTTAATAAATCGATCCTCCGCTCAAAAGGCTTAACTTTTACTGACTACGAAAGAGCTCGGGAGTCCGATTATCGGAAAAAATAAGTATATTTAGGAGCTCCGTCACGTAAGTCATTTCACGATATTCATCTATATTACGGAACAGAAGGGAAAGGGCAAGGGGGAGACAGCGCGGGCGCGCGCGCGCGCGAGAGAGAGAGAGAGAGGAGAGAGAGGGGGAGAGAATACGACGAGTGGAGCTGAAGAATTGGAAACAGTAGTCGATATCCGTAAATACGAGTACGAACGACAACTTATTATGATTTATATACCGAAGCGATGAATTATTTATGATTTATAAGCCCGATGTTTTTACATCGATGATATATTTATCGATCATTACGCGCGCGTCTATTAATTACCTCGGGCAGCCGAGGCTTCAGCGTAATGTGGTAAAGAATAACGCGCGTAACGAGCGTACATACGAGACGATAGGGATCGCAAGCTTTTCTTTTATTATTGTGAACTTGACGCAGGAAGCATATGTTTCCGAGGCAAAGCCATTATGAAACAGACCGCACTCGCTTGTTTTCTCCATTGAAGCCGATTTACGCGTAAATTAATTCGGGCGCCCGTAGATTGGTAAGTCGAAGCGAGAGGCGGTGGGTGGCGGGGAGGGGGGAGAGGAGGGAAGGGGCGAAGATCCGTACACTATTGAGCGGGGAGGAACAATAGATAGCGATATCGGCGGTGGAAAAGAGCCGTCGGCGGATTCCGTTTATATTGGCCTCGAGTCCGGCCGACGACGACGACGACGACGACGACGACGACGTACTTATTATTTAAAATGAAATTAGTAAGTTATTCGTTGGGGCGCGTGCAGGTGCGCGGGACGCGTGTGCGCTCGTATAAGCCTCGGTCGGAGGTTGGCGTTCGTCCGGGAGTGGGGCAGGGGGCGGCGGAGGATTATTAATACGTAAACTCATAAATATAAGGGGCCGGTGAGAAGAGGAGGGGGGGTGGGTGGGTAGTTAATAGAGGGCGCGCTGGGGAAGAGCTCGTAACTGCGTAATCTGTGCGAAATGTAGCAGAAATGAGGTATGGGAAAAATCTCGTTTGAAAATCTCGACTCGAAGGCGCGGAATTAATAGGGGAGCGCGCGACGCGAGGGGCCGTCGGTGGCGTTGGCGGCGTCGTCGGCGGCGTCGTCGGCGGCGTCGGCGGCTCATTAGCTTAGCTCGGGCCGGGATGCAGTAAGGGCCAAGTAATAGATCCGTTCGGAGAGGTCAGCAGAGCTGGGGAGTAGTCGGTCGGTCGGTCGGTCGCCCGCTCTCCCAAGTACTTATCAGCTCGGTCCCGCTAATAGGAAAAGGGGGGGACTCGGCATCGTACGACGAAGCGCTCGAGAGCGAGAGACTGAGTGAGAGAGAGAGAGAGATTGAGAAGGGAGGGGGTGGGCGGAGGGGAGAGCGGGGCCTTAACAAAGCGAGGATGATTCGGCGGAGCGGCGTAGGAAGGCCGAGCGCTGCCGCAGCTCGATATCGCCGAAAGCAGCGAGCGAGGACAAAGGCGGACGGCAGCCGCGTACAAAAATGCGCGGGCGAGGCTCCGAGGTCGATCGGCCGTGAAAAAAAAAAAAAAAAAAGAAAGAAAAAAAAACGACGGTGAGTTGCGGGTGGAGTAGGGGGAGGACGGTTGGGCCGGGAGACGAAGGTGGGAAGAGCGAGGTAGTAAAGGGGGAAGAGGCGGAAGAAGCAGAAGCAGAAGAAGAAGAAGAAGAAGAAGAAGAAGAAGAAGAAGAGCGTAGCAAAGAGTCGGCGGTGCGCTCGAGGGTGAGGAAGAGGTGGGATGAGATGGAGGAGCAGGAGGAGGAGGAGGAGGAGGAGGCGGCGTCTACGCGGGAGCGACGATCGGCGCGCCGTCATTAAAGCGACCCTCGGCAAAAAACGGGCGGCGTCCCTCGCGCGATGAGATTCCCGCGGAGCCCCTAACGCAGTACCGCGAAACGCGGCTCCGTTGCGCAACGCGATCACGGCCTTTGATCGATCGGCTTCCCCGTGTAACGAGGCCCGCGTCTTCCGCCGGATGACGAGGGTCGCGCCAGCTCGGATCGGGCCGAGCGGGGCCGGCGACACGGGAAGAGGATGGATAGCAGCAGCTTCCCTCGAAATCTCGACTATCTGTACTTCTGGTTGGTGTCGCTCGTTCGGCCAGCCCTCCTCCACCTCCACCGCCCCCCCCCTCCACCTACTCTACCGCCGCCCCTCGTCACTCGTCACTCGTCGCTCGTCTCTCGTTGCTCGTCGCAACGTCGCTCAGCGCCGTCCGTCGGCCGTTCCCTGTCCCCCGTCCCCAATAACCCCTGTCCCCTGTCCCCTGTCCCCTGTCCCCTGTCCCCTGTCCGCGGTACAACGGTCCCGCTCAGCCGGCGTTCGGCTCGCCCGGACGAGCGAGCTCTATTTTTAGCCTCCCGGTTAAATATCGAAGAGGATTTTATTGCTGACCGTTAAGCGAAGAGCCCGGAGGATCCGCGGGACGCTGCGCTCCTATTTATTCTACCTCGACGTTCATAATCGCGGGGGATTATCGTCGTATGGACCGTTGCATGGGCTGTCGCTGCCGTTGCCGCGGGTGTCGCGGTCGGGGCCGCGACGGATTCCCTCGAAGCTTATAAATACTGGAGCCCTCGCCCTCTCCTCTATATCCGGGCTACAACGGCTCCCGTAGGCTCAGCGGTAACGGGTTGGAAGCGGCGGCGGCGTCGGCGTCGGCGTCGGCGGAGGCGGTGGCGGCGGTGGTGGAGGCGGTGGCGGCGGTGGCGGCGGTGGTGGTGGTGGGCCCCCCCCCCGGAGGGTGGTCACGGAAGAGCTCGACGCTTCGATTAACGATAAATAAGCTCGCTCCGTAATAATTGCCCCTCCATTTAGCCGGCATTAGATTACCGCCTAATAGCGCGCATCGGCTCTTTATCTGATAAGTCCCGCTCCTTCCGCTCCACCTCTTTAAGCGCTATAAATAAGCTCGGCGGCCCCTCGTCCGCAACAATCGCTATTGCAAAATTGCTGATTCTCGTAAACGAGAGAGACTCTACTCGGCGAGTCCTGCCGAGGCGTAGGCGACCGCGAGGACGCATTCCCCCCGCGTAGATAAAAAGATAAAATAGTTATGGAGATGTCGGGCGGGTCTCGTGCTCCAACAGTCCGGGGATGCGTTTGGCGCAGGGGAGGAGGGCGAACGTAATGCGATCCTCGTCGTAAGACGTAGAGGCCCGCTGGTGTCACCCGTTCCTAAGGCCCACGGAGAGAGAGAGAGAGAGAGAGAGAGAGACGAGACGAGACGAGACGAGATAATGAGAAAGATAGATGGAGGGGGAGGAAGTGGGAGAGAGCGCGAGAGGCCGCCCAGGAGGAGAGTTCTATCGTTATCGACATCAAAGATAGACTAGCTTTCATTTATTCGGACCGAGGGCCGCTAACTGCCAAGCTAATGGCCGCGGTACTGGCCAATAAAAATGCACGACACGGAGGAAGAGAAATGTGTCGAATGGCAGCAGGGGCCGCCAAGCGGCCGAGCGGCCGAGTCGCCGGCCAGCCGAGGTAAAAAGTCTGCGAGTCCGTGTTATAAAGTAGGGCTCGCGCGGCCCCTGCTGCCATTCGATCTTCTCCTCGGCGGACGTAGTGCGCCCGCCCTAACGGTGACAAGGAGGGCAATAATTAATTATACCGATTATAAAAGAGACGCGGACTCGTAAGAGAGCGCGGACCACGGACCGGTGGCTTCGGGTCGCTCGAGGTCGCGGGGTCGAGGGGCTCCTCGTGCGTCGCAGGAATACGAGGTGGAGTAGGAGGCGGAACGGGGGTTCGAACGGTGACGGGGGGATATGGGGGGGGAGCGAGGGAGTCGGAGCTCCGAGGCCAAAGCAGCCTCGAGACTCGGCCGCGCATCGATTCGGCCTCCCGATAAAAAAGCGCGCAAAAATAGTCGAGAGAGGCTCCCCTTTGAATCCTCCTCCTGCTCCTCCTCCGCCGAACGCCCTCGTCCCGAGCCATCCCGTCTCGACCTCGTCCTCTTCTTCCCCCTGGGCAGCGCCGCACTTTGACGCGCGGCCGTCGCGCCGCTCCTCGCGTTCCATCGACGCTCTCGTGGTCTATTGACGAGCAGCCGCTTCGAAGGAAACGCGCCTCCCTGCACCCCGCCACGTCCCTCGCCCTGGCCACCGCCGACGTTGCCACCGCCGCCCCGCCCCGCCCCGGCCCGGCCCGGCCCGGCCCGTAACGCCGCGCCTCGCCCTCTCCCGGCCCACGACGAGCCGACCCGACTCGGCTCCTCGACCCACCCCATCCCACCCCATCCCACCCCACCCCAACCCAGCCCAGCCCAACCCAAGCCAACCCAACCCAACCCAACCCAACTAAAGCCGAGCCGAGCGTCTCCCGCTCACCGCCGGCTCTCGCGGATCGAAACGAAACTCGAAAATAGCGATCGAGGCGCGCGATATCGGAGCCGCTCTCCCCAAGGCCTCGCTTGCGCAGTCGGCCTCCCTCTCCGCCCTCCTCCACCTCCTCCTCCTCCTCCTCCTCCACCACCACCAACACCAACAACGCCCCCCTACCTCCCGTACCCACACCCGCACCCGCACCCGCAACCGTACCCGTGCCCGTACCCGTACCCGTACCCGTACCCGTACCCGTACCCGCACCCGCACCCGCACCCGCAGCCGCAGCCGCAGCCGCGTCTCCTTCCTCGTCCCCCTGCTCGACGCCAGCCCGCCGATACCCTCCACCCCCGTCCCATCCCGTACCACCGAGCCCGAAGCGTCCAGCTGCCGTAATCCTACCCATCCTCGACCACCCACCCTCCTCCCGACCCTCGCGGCTCCGCAACGCGGCCACCCTCGTTCAAACGCGAACGGGAGCTTTGAACCCCCGGCCTCCTCGCCCCCGTCCACAGCTGGACGAGTCGCGCACCCGCGCTCTTTGTGCACCGCGAATGCGGGCGCACTCTTGATACGAGATGCCCAGGATTTTTCCTTTATCGCGGCTCCACGGCGGGTGGGAGGGTGGTAGGGAGTGAGGAGGGAGGGAGGACAGCTTCCGACCGCCGGTGATAATTGAGAAATTTCGTTGAAAGGCTTCTCGACAGAGTGTCTCGGCTTTGCCATCTCGATAATGCACCGCCGGCCACAATGACTTTTTAATGGGGCGCGCTAAAAGTCCCTTGGAATATTTTACGGGAGGATTAGCGCGAAATCGATATCGATTGTCAGTAACCTCCCGTCCTTCCCGCCTCCCTATCCGATTAACATATACGCGCGGCTCTCAGCGACGGCTGCGGGGGTGGGGGGCGTACTACCGCGTGCACCGCCCCCGCCAAGCACCGGCTCTCCCGTATTATATACGTCATTTGCGTACGCGACACTACGACACTCCGAGTCTACGGCGAGGACTACGCGGTCTCTTAGCCTATTCCCCCACCCACCCACCGCTGCCGAGCCTGTCTCTTCCGGCGCAAGCGACGTTGGCCCTGAAGCGCTCGCGTCACCCGGACGACGAAAAGTTCGCACGTCCGCGGCCATAGAAACGTCGGGCCAGTGAAAAGTTTCGTCGGCCGTCGGTCAAATCCGTCCCCCGGGCCTGACCGGGCCTGCCCGACCCCGCGAGCCAGCGAATCGCGCTCCGCGGGCTATCGAGAGCTCGACCGACCGCGGGACGTGCGATCGCATTTTTATGCGTAGCCCCGAGCCGCAGCGTCGCGCCCGTCGACCCTGTTCCGATGCCGCCGTAGCCGACGCCGCCCTCCCTCCCTCCCCGTTCTCCCTTCTCGCGCCCCTCTCGTCCCTCTCGGCCTAATTAACGTCAGGCTCGATCGCCCGTTCGGGAAGCCGCTGCACCTCGCCAAGGCATTATTTGCGCGAATTTCGAATCGCAACGATGCGTCGCGGAGAGCGGAGCGGGGCTGGTGGGAGGGGGAGGGGGACGAACTGCGGGGACCGCGTTGAAATATTCACGAGCCGCGCAACGCGAGGCGTGAAAAATCGCAGCGAGTGGCCAGAGTCATCGGAGTCGCACGTGTGTCGCCGCTCACCTATACATAGACAGCGGCGTCTCGCTCGTTCGCCCGTTCGCTCGTTTGCTCGTTCGCTCGAGCGAGCGCTTGCCAAGCGACGGCAAGGGACACGTCGTTCGCGTTTTCTCCGTCTCCCCGCTCTCGTCCGACCGCCGCTCTCCCCCCGTCGGCCGTGTTCTCCTCCTCACTCCCCTCGTCGCCGTCGCCGTCGTCGTCGTTGTCGTCGTCGTCGTCGTGGTCGTGGGCACTATTCGACTCTACTGTCTCGAACGGCTGCAAGAGGTAGACGGGCAACCGTTCCTCGCTCTCTCTCTCTCTCTCTCTCTCTCTCTCTCTCTCTCTCTCTGTCACTCCTCTCACCTCACCGCGCAATGCGACGATCGCTCCGTCTCTCTCGATCGCTCGTTTAAATGAGCGCGCTGGGCGCGCAGCGGTGCGCGAGAAACGCGAGAGAAGCGAACGAGGTGGAAGAGCGAGAAACTGCGAGAATGAACGTGATGGGCGGTAGGAAGGAGAGAGAGGGATCGAGAAGAGACGAGGGGAGCTGGACCGAGTTTTCGCTGCGAGCTCTCTGCGTCCGCACGATCGATCCAATCCCGAGAAGAGAGAGAGAGACAGAGAGAGAGAGAGAGAGAGAGAGAGAGAGAGAGCAAGCTGTTGACGATGCTCCGCGGTTTTCCGTCTCACTCTTTCCCCATTGGACGGAGGAGCAAGTTTTTATTGCCGTGGATTTTCTCCATAATCTCGGGTAATTAACGGAACCCTACTCCATTTCTATCGGCCTCCCCCCGAGGCGCCGCTACATTTATCCTCGGCAATACCTCTCTCTCTCTCTCTCTCTCTCTTTCGCGGATACGCGAGGCTTTCGGTTATGTGGTCGGCTAGAGCTACCTCCCCACCTCACCTATCCTTCTTTACTATACGCTTTTTTCTCTTCCCATTCGATCCTCTACTTTCGTTGCCACATCCTTCTCCTCCTCCTCCTCCTCCTCCTCCTCCTCCAGCTCCAACTCCACCTGCCGCGCTTTTGTCTCCTAGCTTTGTACTTTGTTTTCGCGCCTTCGCATCACATGATTCCGCCTTTTGAGACGCAAGACGAGTTGAGCGGCTCGGGGAAAACATCTTACGCTCGAGCTGCTCGTGTTGTTCATTATTTTTCCGGAGTTCCGAGTCGACTTACGGAAATATGCGAGCCGGGATCAAAGTCCTCGGCCGCGCTTTCCTATTGAAACGAAATACCTTGTTAGCCAGCATTACTCCTCCTCAACGCCGGCTCCTCCGCCTCTCCCTTACATCTCACTCGCGACTCACTCGCTTCCCTTCACCCCCTCCGCCCGGCTCGCGTTCACCCAACAGCTCCGTGCATTTTTGCCCGACAGACTGCTTATCGCCCCCGTTCCCAATTACCCGCCACCCCCATCCCCGCCCCCGACCCCACCCACGCACCCACGCACCCCGGGGACACCTTGGGCGACGACGTCAACGACATCGAAGCCACACGCTTCGTCGCGGATCGCACGCGTAATGCGTGACATGCGCATTTGGCACCGATGATTCGCATGAGTTAATTGCTTTATTTACTTACAGGGCCGAGTACTCTCTGACTAGACGGACTCTTACATGCTTAGCCGTAAGCGGGGCGCACTCACCTGTAAAAAAGAAATATTAACATTGAGCTGCGACCTCGTCGCTACGAGCGCACACACTCACTCTCTTATATTTCAATGCTCCTGGGGATTATTGCTCTTATAAAATAAATGCTGGTAGGATTTCTTCGGTGGGAAATTCGCGACTCGGCTTCTACGTGATTTCCTCCTCGCCCCCTCCCCTCGCGCTTACGTAACCCGCTGCCGTGTGGCTGAAAACGGCTGTAACGGCCACACGATACATAAATAATAAATTTCAATATCCACTTGCGGCGCATTCCTACTTTCCCTCCTACTTCCCGATGACTCTCGCCCCCCTCCAACCTCCCCCCCAACCCCCCCCCTCTATCCCCGTGCCCACCCCCCCACCCCCGGCCCAAATAATCATTCCCTCGTTGTCCCCTGGTTGTCCCCTCGTTGTCCCCTCGTTGTCCCTATCGCTCGTCCAGTGTTCCCCTTGTCATCTCCCGTACGTACGCTCCTAACAATAACTGCGACCGCGAGGCTGCCCAGCGAGATTACGTCACTCGGCTTGAAGAGCACGCGAGAAGACGTCCGTAAGGGACAGCTCGCTTCCTCCTTCCGGCTCTCGGGCCTCTCATCCCTAATCCTTGCACTCGTGTACCTCGATCGAGGGCAGGCATTATTCGACCGATAACGATCTTGCACACGCGCGTACGCTCCTCGCTCAATCCAATGGACTTTGGTTGCTTACGGATAAGTACGCGTTTTGCGGCGAAGTGGCCGGCCTCGGCGCATTCCTTAATAAAGTTTCCTCTCGGATTCGCGGGCCGATGTTTCCGTGTCCCGAGCAGCGGTACCGGCAGCCGGCTATTCGCTCCGGTTACGCACGGCGGGGCCGGAGGGGACGGAGGGCCTCCTACGACCAGACAATTCTTCGCCATATGTACTTGCATTGTACGTCAGATTTCGGACTGACTGACATAATGACACGTTCCCATGTTTACCTATTGAGCTGTCATTGCACTGTTATTAGAAAACGTGAATAGAAGAATAATTATAAGCAGCTCGGCCCTCTTATAATTACGATCTATTACGAATCCTAATGAAACGCAACTATTCGTAAATATTGTAATAATAATAATAATAATAATAATAATAATAATGGTGACGACGATGACGATGACGATGACGATGACGATGATGACGATGGTGATTAAATACGCAGCTTTTCAGTTGTGATTTATTCGTGTAGCGCGGTCGGCTCGCTTCTTGGTATTAATTTGCTCCGATCCATAATGGTAATTGCCTTGTCTAATGATTCCCATCACTTGGCGAACGAGACCTAATGACTGGACGTATGTATAGGTCTTTATGCGCAAGGTGGATCGCCGTCCCCTTCGACGGCAGCGACAATCATTTTCATTGGCCGTGCGTCTGTACGGTTAATCCATTTGGGGACGATTGTGAAAAACCGATTAAGGAACGGAGTATTGTCGGGCAAGGAGGAAGAGAGTTTTATGCGTCTCCGCTGAGCTCGGCAAGAGTTAACCGATGATTCAGTATCGTGCAGAAATCAGGGCAAGTGGATCATTTGTCGGGTCAAGCCGCTGAGGAAGGGAAAGAAAAGCCGCGTGAGAGAGAGAGAGAGAGAGAGAGAGAGAGAATTATTATAATATCGTGATAATGGCGATCCGCCGCCGCCGCCGCCTCTCTCCCCCCCTCCTC
>RCIC01000004.1:10455000-10680000 GCA_018883505.1 Ceratosolen fusciceps
TAGCACGGAATAATTCAGCATGCGCTTTCCACGAAAAATGCTACGCTGGCATGACTAAAAATGCTTCATAAAGGCTAATGGAATGAAGGCGAACCGTAAGAATTGATTGTTATGTATCGCTGCGCGTGAATTTATACATATTTAAGCAGAAGCCAAAATTCACATTTATTATGTATTTTATAATTAATAAGTTAGATTAATCAAGTTGGGGATTAAATCAATTTTATATACATTATTTAGTTAGTCGAGTAATAATGTCTCAAGGTGAATCGTATATTCGATGAGAAGGAATACACCATAAAATATTTTTTCCCAATCGTTAATAGAGTACAAATATAATTTCTTATGGAAAACTAATGCATAATTTATGTATTAAATTATGCATTAAAAAAATTATATAATTTTCACTGTAGAAATGAAAACAGATTATAAAAAAGTATTCTTTTAACGAATTTAGCAAGGCTTTAATAAAATCAAGGTATACGTACGTTGTACATTATAGAATGTTTACTTGATGCTTACTGGATTCCTGGAAAGTAAAACAGTTCATCATTCCCTATTAATCTTTGAACAATTTTATACAAAAGAATCCAACAATAATAGCGTTAAGATACATTAAAATTCATAATTATTTTAACAAATTCGTTGTACCTGCATAATGTTATCTGTGTAGAATTACTACAAATGAAGTTTATTTAAAATATTCAATTTTATTTAAAATATTATTTATAATTAACACAGGTTTTGGCTCATATTTCTTTTAAAAGTACTACAATTAATATTAAATGTCTCTATTATGAAATCTTCTATTAAAAAATTTGTTTTTAATACTTCCTTGAATTAATAGAAAACTAATGTTTAATATACTTTAGTAGGTGTACTGAAACTGTTTATAAATATCAAATTTTTTTAATTCTGAACCCAAATAGAAATTGTACAGTAAATATAGAGGGAACCGACTGTACTATCAGAAGGTTAAACGTAACCCTTGTACATATAAATGTAGTATACGAACGGCTGCAAAAATACTAGTTAAGCATGTGAAGGTTAATATGAATTAATAATAACAGCACAGCCCTTTCTCAAATTCTACATGAATCCATCTTATAAGCAAGTCAGCTTATGAAGTAATTTATTTCTTTTAATTTGCTTTCTGGAAATTTTATACTCGTGGGTACGAAAACCATTTATTAATGCCTTGATACATTATTACACGTGGGTACGTTGAATACGGCTTACCAATAAATTCCATTTATAATAAATTATATAAATTAAACTTGTTTTTATTATATTATAATTTAATATTATATTAAAATTTAATTATTAGGTATATTTAAAATGAATAAGGATTATGAATTTGTGGACAAACCTATTTAAACATTGTCAAAAATATTTTATACAAATTAATTTGTCAACCGAATAAAGTTATTGTGAATCCCTTTGTATGGGTATTCTAGACATAATTAAGAAAAGTCATTGCTGCAATAATTCTATTCGAAGAATTACAAATATTTTGTATTATTAATTAAATATAAGCAGTATTTAATGTACAATGGAAATGCATAGATGTACGCGAGAGAGTGTGAGCGAAAGCATATAAACATGCACAGGCATGAATTTTAAACATTAATAAACGCATACAATAGGTATTATCATCAAACATTTCAATATTATGTCATTGGATTAAAATTTAATATAAAAAACATACAATTACTCGTTTAAAATTTTATATTTAATACATATCACAGAGAATATTTCAGATCACAAAATATTGTGACCAGTGGCTTCAAATTTAAACTGATATCCTAAATCGCCAGTCAATGTCATTCGTTAATCCGATATTATTTTAATCAATTATCGTCGTTATAAAACACCGGATATATATACATATGTTCGTTCGTACGGAGAGCAGAATGAATAATTATTTTATAAATTTGTAGAGTACCTTTAGTGACAGATATGATCTAAACAAAAGGATATAAGATTTCGTCATTCACAGTTTGTGGAAAGTAATGTTTACGTAATTAAATTTATAATTTAAAACAAGACAAAAAATAAAAGACAAGTAATAAATTTTTATTGAAAATAACAATAAATGCTTATTCTCATAAGATGGGGGCTCATTAATATTTCCTAACCTGGTATACTAACCATAAAATATGAATTATTTCACAGTGAATATAAAAAATTTAACATATCATTAAGTTAATATTTTATAATACTCAAATGAAAAGTGTTTGTTGTGCTTTTAAAATTAATGAAATCTTAGTGTCATTGATATTGATGATATTTTTTAAAAAGTTACTGTATATTCTACAGTTAGTATTAGTTTGTCTTTAGTCGCGCGACAGTATAGAGGCACGTATATGAATGTAAACATGTGGTGGTATAAATGCTTTAACGCGTACACATATTTACACTTTGATTAGTATTTTATATTATGTAATTAAAAATACTTTCCCCAAGAGCGCCTCTAAATAAGCTTATGAGAATAAATGTTATCCGAAAACATTTGTTGACAAATTCTTTTTAAACTTGTTTACATATACTTCTATCAAGAAGTATGTTTGTCATTTTTCCAGTAAACTGTGATGTAAAAGAATTATTTTACTAAGTACAGAAATGTAGCCGTTTATTTAAATTTATTTGCTTTCTACTAACAATGAGGTAATCACATTAAGATTATATGCAATTGTTCATATTAATTACAGATCACATGAGAGAAAAAGTTTTACATTTTTTATAGTCATTATTTTAAATTCACATTTTATTATAAATTACAGTTAATTTTTTACTTAATGCGTAAAGTATTTAATTTTCAATGACTATTATGTAGGAAAAAATTTACAATACTTAGGTATTGTATTAAAATTTTATTTCAAACAAAATTAATCTTCTACTTGAAAGAGCATTTTGAAAATTTATTAGAGTGTAAACTATAAAATTACCAATTAATTTCACTTATCTTTTTATAAATATCTCATGTAATTAACATTTCTAGATTGAAAATATAAAATTTTTAAATAAAATCTAATTTTAATTTTTTTTATCCGCAGAAATGAAGTATTTCTACTCGATATATATTAACAAAAAAAGAAATACTAATTTAAATTACAGAGAAGAATAAAATCTCTTAGCCTTAAGTCCATAATATCGTCGGACAATAATAAATTAATTGGCATAAAGCTTTTGAGGTTAACAAAACTATAAAAAATATTTAAGTATAGAAAAAATAAGCGCTTAAAAAATTTGGAGCCCCTACAAAAACTTTTAGAAAAACTTAATTAATTATTAATCAAAATAAAGTGCTAATTAAAAATTTAGATAAGAGGTAATATTTAAATGCTAGTTAAACGTCTGTTTTTCTTTTTAATCTTTCATTCTGTGCATTCTACTACTTATTTATATCTTAATATCTGTTCTTTTATCTTTAAATATTGCGAGTTGTATTAACTTTTGCAATTTCTCTTCTATCGACATTTTTATTCATTTTTTTTTTTTTTTTTTATTAATTTTTATTTTTACTTTTACGATTGTACATTATATACTATATAATACAAGATACATTTGTGCAGGAAATATCAAAAATATACTTCTCAATAAAAATGTATTCTATCGATGAAACTAAATTGAAACTAAAACCTGAACAAAATGAACAAGAACTTTTAATTTTTATGCCTTATGGACTTTTTGTTTACTATTTCAACTTTAATAATATTAAGCGAAACTCATAATAGTTCACTTTAATCGTTAATTAACTATTATAAATGAGCATTATAAATTGTGAAATGAATTAATAGCAATATCAATTTATATAATCCAATGATAAGAAAGACAATTGAATGGATATTATCATAAATTATATAAAGTAATTATTATAGTATTGATGAATAATTTTCACATTTTAATGTTTAGTGGATACAATGACTCAACAACAAAGTATCATGTACATAGATTTACTCTAATTCTAAATAAAAGACAAACGTTACGGGGACAACTTTCATACTCTCTACGAATTCCATGACATTTATTACGTGGAAGCTATTGTATTTCTCAAAGTACAGGAATAAAAAAATATATTACCCTTATAAATAGTTTCACGACTTTCATTTTATTCTTTATACGTTCTATAACATAGGCTTTTTACACTTATAATTGGAAAGTACGGAAGAAATTGGAAATATAAATATTGATTATCAACTGAACTAAATAATTAATTATAGTTCAACAATTATAGGTATAGATGGAAATACAAATTTTATAACATTTGCGTAGTTTTGAAAAACAAAGCAGATAAGCTTTATAACTTTATTATTTAAAAAATATTTATTTTTATGACCCATATTGGTCATGCGTGATAGGATTGAAATTAGAAATTCATTGGAATATATATTATACTATAATGTACAAATTTTGTATGTTTATTTAAAATAAAATTTCAATTTTTTAATTATCTATATATTTTGAAAAGGTATAATGAAATATTTATAACTCGTAATATTCTTAGTATTTTAATATCATAATGTATTGATTTTACTAACTAAAAAACTTAACTCCGAACTGGAAGTTTATAATTTACATATCTTTATCAAAATGCAAATTTTTATGGCATAAAAATATTAATGTAAGAATTTTCATTTTCTTCTGTATCTACGATGAATTAACAATGTAACATCTATACTAAAAACTATTTTAATAACAGCAATTATAATTTTATTGTAAACGAAGTATTTGTAAATCAAAAAGTACATCAAAGCTTAAAATTTATGGAAATTCGTAAAATAAATTTATAATACAATCTGAAACACGACTATTTTAATGTCTATTTATAGGTTATGATTTTATGGCAAAAACGTTAATATTGTAATTATATTTTTTTTTCTATATTAATATGAATTAATAGCTACAAAATACGTCCTTATGAAAGTATTTAAATAAATTTATCTTTTATATAACAAGTAAAAATATAATATCATATATTGATACTGATATGAAAAAATTTATGAAAATTTAAATGTACATTCACTTGCATTTAATTTCAAAATGCAAAGATGTGTAGAGAATATGTGTATATATATAAATGTATAATATACGCAAAAATATATTTTAATATTTTTAAAAAATGGACTTCTTGATAAAAAAAAACTTATGTTTAAAGAAAATACAATCATGAAATATGTTTTGTGTTTGAATTATTGTTGTGCGAACGCCAAAGTTATTACATCTCTATAAATAAGCATTGCTATATTCACATCAGAATAAGGTTTCATGAGGAAACTAAAATCGGGCTGTAGGTAATCATCCATATAAGGTATCAAAGGTCAATTGTCATATGATGAAATGAATGATTACTTGAATCTGAGCTCATTTATGGTTTAAGGAATGAAACGTAAAAGATCAATCTTCTTTGTTCAATCCGTCATATGAAACGTACATTAGATATACATTAGATAAACGTATGCCAAAATAAATACTTTAATTCGTTAGAATATAATTTTGATGGTCCTTTCGTAGCGATAATTATAATAAAGAAAATAAATAAGTTGTTATATGTTATAACGAAATTTTGATAGATAATTTCATTTTCTGTTTTTCTATTAGATCGTAATACCTCGAAAGCTCCTCTATTTTCATTTATTTAAACATTCATTTTGCACGACGTATTAGATTACATTAATCAAAGTATTTCCTTTCGGTTGTCACTTGTTTCCTTCTCTTTTCGAACAAAAGCCAAATCCTACGTCGAAAGAATGACCTTTCCTTTGACGCATCCACTCATCCGCCCACATTTTGCTTAGTAATTACGTAACTGTATATATCTTAATAAGGCGCATTACGATCATCGTTTTTGCAATCTTATGCGATTAAGGTTCCCAAAATAAATCCATTTTCCTTCTCTGCTTACAATTTTTTTGAGATGCTTTTTTTTTTTTTATTTGCGTCATAAGCAAGGAAGCGATGATTTACGACTATTGGCACCTTATTTTTCCCTACAACTCCTGTTTAGTTATTTTTCTTCTCTGTCTATAATGACCATCGACACGTAAACGATGAGATATTGATTAGATAATACACAGATCTTTAGCTTATTTGTCGAGAAAATAATTCTAAAAAAATAAGTCTCGTTACGAAGTTTACAATGATTATTATTCTTTATACTAGAAATAATATTTAAACTTTTTAAATAAGTTTTTTTTTTATTTTTAATCGATCTAAAATCATTGATATAAAGTCTCTATTTCAATTAAGTAGGACGTTTTTGAATGTAAGTTAGTCTTAAGTGTCAAGGCAGTACATCTGTCATCCATCAGTATGAGAACATCTCAAAATACAAACAGTTGCACTGAAGCTTTTAATTTGACCTCACATTAATTACCGTTAATTAAGTGTACAAATTTGCTCAGAATATTATATTCCCATTTGATTTGACAAGAAATTTTATAATTATTTATATCTGAACACGTTTTAATTAAAGTCTTACCGGTACTTAAATTTTAATTTCCTAGCTACTGTCGATAACGAAGTATGCGTGTGTATTTATAAAAATATTTGTAAGTATAATTTAATCGGATAATTTTGTATTGTCAATTAATATCTTAGCAATATAATATATATTAGTGTAAAATACAATGAAGCCGTTTTTATATTAACGTGAAATATCGTCATAGACGTTATTGTAACATTATTAAAAAAATGTAAAAGTACTCTAAAGATATAAAAAAAATATAAGCTAATAATAGAAGTAGGATCTTATCATAAAGAGGTCGCATCGTAAAAGGATTTTCAAATAGATGATAATAGACAAACTGCGTAAATATGATTTGTCCATGGGGTTCCTCAAACATGAAATAATCGCTTAGAAAGCCAATGCTTAACTGTGTCAATGAAGTGTAAATACGAAAGTAATTACTCTCTTTTATCATTAGGGAAGATTTTTAAACGAATGAAATCGGAAAACAACGAAACTGATCTGAATTGAGAAAAAATAAAACGCTTTAGAAAGAAAGTAGGATGAAAAAGAGAAACATTCAGTCTCGGATCACAAAAGATTATGATACCTGTCCAAAAGTATGTATTATAGAAGCGAGTAAGAAGTTTAAAAAAGCTTCGCCGTCGAAGAAGTTAATAGTCGATTGAATAAGCGATAATATATTAAATCGATAATTAAATTGTATTTTTTCTTTAGTTTATTTTCCTATCGTCCAGTCAAAATATTTCATAAATATTTGTGTAGAATATAATTATTAATATTATCAATCTGGCATTTTAAATTTATTTTATATACCAACAAAACTCAATATGATATAATTTCATTTTTCTAATTTTCTTTATTTTACATAAGATATTTTCTGACCTATTGTCTGTTTTATCAATTTTCAATAAAACATTGTTATTCAATCTGAAAAAGGAATCTAACGTATAAAATTACTTATGACGTAATACATACATTTGAATTAAACTGTACTTTTCATTGCGTACGATTGTAGTTCTTCATTAAAATAAAAATTGAATTCCCTACGAATTAATTTCATACTTATTGCAGACAATGTAGAGTATAAAAAAATTGATATTATTTTTAAACATACAAAGTATTATAAAAATTAATAATAAAAACATCAATGTAAATAAATAATAATATTTACTTTTAGACTTTAAAATAGTATTTAGAATATATTTGTCCTTACATATTAATTTGTTTAACAACAAATATTGTCAAAGTATCTCTAAAAAAATATTTTTTAAATAAAATTTATTCAAGTGATATTAAATAATGTAAAAAAATTTAAAAAAAAAATGAAAAATAAACTTGAAAATATTTATAAATTGAAACGCTTTACAAAATATAAGTTCAATTATATTTTAATATTAATTGGTAGCGAGTGATTGTGCGATAGAATAATTCAACGTTGGTAAAAGAATTTATTATTTTTTATAATTGAAACTCATTTTTTTTTATTATTAAATATAAGGCGTCAGATAATAATTCACCTTAATTTACAATTATTTATGTAAAAAAAAAGAGAGAATATTTTGAAATACTATTTTATAAATATTTTATGCCGAGCACATGAAAAAATTTAATAGCTGTTATAAAAATAATCATAACTAACAGAGGATTTAACGATAATCAGCTACAATACGGCATGTAAACTTATAGTATTATATATTTATTCATGACATGTAATAATAACAAAATCTCAATATGAGTATAATGTTGTATCATCTGCAAGTAAAATTATTTTATCTACGTATCATTAATTATAAGTAAATTAAGTTTGTCGCTAATCCAAATTGAAAAATTAAGCTTTGTGCATTTATATATTTATATATAAATAATGATGCGTGTGTGATATAAGCGTATGTATACATTCGTTCTTTTCATAACTTATCAAGTTTTTCTTTATTAAGCATTGACATAATTCAATGAAATGCTTAAAAAGCTTTCTTTATATATTTATTGAATAATGTTGCATAATCGTAACTAGCTTTTACCTTACCGAATTGAAATTATATAATTTTAAATAACAGTGTAAGTTGAATTAAAAACAGTATTTGTTTATTCTCTATTCAGATCTTTCTCATATTCGTGTTTAATAAATGTTTAATAAATTACATATTTATAGTTCATTGTATAAGTATCTTTGTAAGAAATGTTTTCATTGCATGAAATGATTGACTTTAAAAAAATAAATTATTCTTAATTTAAATTTTTATTATTTTTTCTCCTTTGTAAAAGCCTTAGATTATTATTCGCACTTAACTGTATAGATATTGATTCAACAATAAATTACTAAGATGTATATAAAAATTAATTTCTTATCGCATGCATTCGAGTATGAAAATCTGCATTTCTATATTTTAATAATAAGACGTTTACGAATTAGTTATAAAGAAACGCCAAGAACATAGTGGGCAGTGAGTAAGAATGATTTACGGAGGACGAGCGAGGGATGATGATGATGATGATGATGAGGATGATAGAGAGAGAGAGAGAGAGAGAGCGGCAGAGATAAGAAACGGAAAGAAAAGCAGAGGCTAAAGCAAATGGCTTTGGTACAGCTTGTCTTTGTTGCCCTACTCTTCTTATCTATTTGTGACCCACTACTTTCAATTAAGATTCTTCTCCTTCGTTTGTAATGATCAAATCTTCCGAGTGACTATTTCTGACCTTGCTTTTTGATGGTATTTTAACTTGCCATTGACGGGCGAAAATCACTGCTGTGATTTCTCTAATTCATTCAAAAGTTATTAAGCTGCTTTTGATCAATTGTTTCCTTTACTTACGTTGAATAATGGACTTTATACAATTGCTCATATTGCCCGATGAAATTCGAATGATGAATTTTCTCCGATTACTCCATTCTTGGATGTTTTCGTTAATTCCGAGGTGTATTATACTAGTCCTTTCATAACAGTTATTCATATTACAGAATGATAGAATTACCTAATATTCATTACGTCGCTGCATTTAAATAATCACTTCCCATTATTATAAAAACAATTGAATCTCACAATTAAATAAATGAAATTAAAAGCTTCAAGTTCAGTCACTTACTTTTTAGCGCTTACTAAAATTTAATTCATGTAACTTGCATGTAAAAATAATAAATAATAAAATCTAATATTTAAATATTATCTAATCTAATCATGTTCGGGACCACAAGTGCACGAATTTGTCAACTATAATCTATACTTGCCTTGCGTAAAATTAATTTCTTTATCTCAAGCGTAAGAAAAAAATTCCTCCAAACTATCTCTGCACCAAAATATTAATGGTTCTGTAAGGATTAAATCACGTAACATTTACATACGCACAAAAAATCGTAGACAATAAAGTACACATGCTTACAAAGACATTACTGCACACCGTCATTTATATTTACTAACTGTAATGACCATAATTTACTTTTGTGTCTCTGATTACGAACATTTTACCATTATTTCATTTCGCAAAAACCAAATAAATTAAGCAAACTTTTTTGTCAACTTTTTGAGTATAACAAATAAAAAGAAAAATGTATTTTTCAAACCTATGTCTTTTTACATTTAATTTATTTTGCTAAACGTAAGTTATACATGAAATAACAGTTACGCATACGATGTGCAATTTTCATATTAATAAAATAAAAAATTATTTCTACCTGTGCGAGAATTTTTTTCATAAGTAAACCATTTTACTGTAAAACATTGAAAAATACGGTAAATCTGTGGGAGGATCCTATTAGCATGAATCTACAAAGTTAAGCAGCTACAGCCATGGGAAGAACTTGGGTGGGTATAGCTCCTGCATTTTCCGCGAATCTCCTAGTTACAAATAGATGACCCTGACATGAGGTATTACTCAGTTATAATTACAGTAAGAGTATAAGGGAGTCATGGAAAATGGAGTTATATCTACATTACTTAACGTACTGTAAAGAGCTTTAATATATTGGATATATATATATATATATATTAATTCTTGTATATACTTATCAATAAATAAATTTACTAGCAGAAACTCAGAAATATAATGTCTAGTTTAAAATATAATAATTTAAAATATCATAAACTAATAAACTTCTGCGATGTATATGTTTTCTCTGCTTTGTTAATCATATATCTATCAAAAGAAGTTTTTAAACGCTTTAAATGCTTTAATCATTGATTTGAAACAAAGAGTATTGAATATTTTATGAAAAACATTGAATAATGTATAAAGATCTTAATGTAGAATAATCCCTAACGAATTCTCCGTTAAAATTTTCAATTAAATCCGGTTAAGCATGATATTTTATTCTGTACATATTAATAATACACTTCTATTCTACAAAACAAAAATATTGAAATTATATTAAGAATGTAATTTCTTACTAAAAATATATACCGAATTTTGTTAATTATTAAACATAAATGTCAACGTGAAAATTAAATTAATTGTATTAAGTTATTTTCTATTTTCATTACTACTATTATTATTTTTCAGAAAAGAAAAAAAAATTAATATAAAAATATATAATATTAAAAAAAAAAATCTAAAATATCCTAAAATTTAAATCTAAATTCGTTAAAAATTCAATTTCAATTTATTTTTTTAGATATTTACAAGATATTATGCAAATTACTTTTGTCAAATAAAACACTATTACATTTTTTAAAATTAAATTAAGCGATATAATATACTGAATTTTTAAGAATCAAGGAATTATCAAGTATTATTAGAGTAGGACAAATTAGTAAATTAAAGTTCTAAAAAATGTAATTGAAGTGGAAAAATTTAAAAAAAAAAAAAGAAAAGCCTCGAACGTTAGGGTAATTTTAATTAAAAATAATATTTTTTTCGAAAAAATAAATGTAATTGAATTTTAAATTTATTGTGAATATATATTATTAGTAATTTAATATTAATTTTACCGCGTTATTTAAATCTTTTTAAATATTTAAATATTATTTAGAAATTGTATATAATCTGTAATGAAATTGTTATACTGGTTACGAAATTAAATTTTTTGTTCAAATAAATAATAAAACAAACTTCGAAGTAATTCCTCGGGTTAATTTTTGTTATCTCGACGAGATTAAACTATATGTTAATCATTGATAATCATATTTGTTAGTACTGAGAAGATCAATTGTTAATGAATACAAGAGATCCATAATCCCTTCTTTTTTTTTTACCATATCTCTGATTTTTTCTATATATTCTGATATATATTTCATATTGATTTACATAAAATTTTATGTTCCCGTTCTACTTACGAAATTATGTTTATTAGATTTTTGTTGAGTACTGTAGATTTTTTGCACTTTCAGAATTTATATCCAACTTTAAATGAGAATATATATGTAACGCGGACGTGAATAAAATGTCAAAACTAACATTACATTTTTATAATAAAGAATAGCTATGAACTATTCCATATATTCATTCCACGGAATCAGCATAAAGATGATTTGTAGATGAAACGTCATTACATTTAATTCGAATAGAAAATAATGTAGTAGAAAAAATTATAATCACGAGCTGTTAAGTACTTTCTCTCACTCTTTTCTATGGGCTTTTATATATGTGTGGGTCTGCATATATATATATATTTCTCGTCTCGGGTTGCAACGTGGAAATTAGAACGTATAAAATAAAGGTATTTGGTGCACGTACTGTTAGAAAAAGGATGTAGTAGTCATTTATCGCTAAAATATGCTCTTTATATTTTATTCGGTATTGAACTTTCAGAAAAACGCTTTAAACTCTAGATTAATTACTTTCACGATTTGTATGTATTAAAAAATTAATTTTTAACAATACGAATATACCGACGTGAAGATTATTTATTTGAATACTTTTTATATAAAAATATATTAGATGTTTTTTTATAATTTAATTTTCAGGAAATGGATGAGACACTTTCGACGCTGAAAATGTGCTATAACATAAGTAAGGATAAAAGAGTTACATCGAACGTTGAGACAATCGATAGACATTTAAATCCTGAGAACGTGCTAAAATGGTAAAAATTTCTTCTATTTACGAATTATATTCGACTAAAATTATTTACGATAAAATGAACTTTTTTCTAATTCTAAATAATATACAGTTTATTATATAAAAATTACTGATAATACCCACTGTAGATGTAAATAATAGATCAATAATGTATATTGTTGATTAAGTATGGACATTTATAAACGCAATGGATAAAATCTAAATAGTGATCTTGATTACAATTATTAAGTATTAAGTAAAATATAAATTTATTACGTAATTTATAAAATTTATAATTATTCAATTGTTTCTAATAATTATGCCTTCAATATAGATATCGTTGTTATTACTGAAATGAATTTAATATTTTTCAAAGTAGCTAATTATTAATTAAAATGATACAATTAAATTATTACTTTCATTACAAAGTTTTATATTCGTAATTATTTTCTTTCGTTTATTTAATGACATATAAATTTTTCAATTTTTGTAATAAAATATTATATGACTATCAGAAGTATTTTCATTATTCTATGTATCTATATTGTTAAAAGAAAAAACAATAATTAGCATTCTATTAGTATTTAATATCTATTAATTATATTAAAATAGTATTTGGAGCATGTAACAATTTATTAACTGATTTCTTATATAATTCTAATCGAAATTACCAAAACATTCAATAAATATTTACAACAGGAATCTACACGATTGAAATATAAAAATTTACATAGAAAAAAAGTTAAGAAAAAGTATTTTCCAATTTTAATTCCTTAACCGCGGATTTTAATGTAAATACAGTAATTTGTATAATTTGTATATTTCTATAATTATCGGACTGAGAAATTAGTATAAGACGATGTTGTTATGGAAGGGAACATTCACGTTAATCTATATGGAGGGATAAACCGATTGTAGATCTGTTCATGATACAGTTTGTTTTGTTAATAACAGAAAATTATCAAGGGGTCAAATGTACTATTGGTCAGAAGTTTTCCTGGGTGAGCTTCGAAATCCCGCAAAAGGTAACATAGCATCATACAATTATAATTTTTGTTTTAATGTTTTTATTTAAAATTTAACAACTTCATATTCAAGGTAAATGAAGGAAATGTATCGTACATAGTAATTGAAACAATTAATGCACAATTAGTTTTTGTCAAACTAAGGCATTTTGTTATAGAATATAATTGTCTAATGTCAAATAGTTATAATTACGTAAGCTCATGCATAGAAATGCATAATGAACGTTAGTATTATTAGGATTAAAATTGTCAATGTCAGAATTTTTTATAGACATAATCATTTTGTATGTTATTTTATCTTTATTGTATTATAAAAAGGCTGATGTTCTATATGAATTCGTAATGACGTATCTCGAGCATATAAATGAGTAATTGTATAGTAAATTAAAATATCTTTGAATAAAATTATAAAGTATCGTTAATAATTATAAACATAGGACTGCCATTGGTATTGATAAAGCAATAAAAATCAATTAACATTATTTTTGCAAAATAACAAGAAGTTGACGGGATTTTGTCTTGATGCAAATTAGTAAAGGATCTTGCATATTTTATTTCATAGCCTTACAGGTGTTAAAACGGCCGACAATTAATATTCTGAGAACGATTTTATAGCTTACAGTTGATATTATGACTTTGCATATTTTATTTTCAACGAAAGAGGCTAATCAGGTTTTTTTTTTTTTTTTATTCTAAAAGAAACCTAAAAAGAGGTGACTGACAGGAATTTCAATATTATACCTTTTTCAACTAACTAGCCATTACAATGCTATTAAAAAGACAGTTTATATTTTAAATTTCTATCGTCGAGCATTGAAAACTTTACTTTTTTGTTTGTATTTTCGACAAATTTTGTCATACTCCTTGGCGATCAATGAGATTCTTATAAAAATTCATTTATATAATTCGTGCACATATCATCTTCAATCATGCGCTAATAATGAATTGCTCATTATTTTCACGCATTGCAAATAATTCGTGGCTCTAATTATATAAAAATAGAAAGTTCACTTTTGCCATAGTCGAATATGCTGAATTACATCATCCGTGTCTTAAAAAAGTCTATTAGCTTTTCTCGTGATTATATTTTTCAGAACAATATTTACGATCCACGCTTCCGACAGTATAAAAAGCATAAAAAGACAAGGTAAATTATTCATAAAGCTTTCGTTATGAATGCAATTATTAATAACGTGGCTTATACGTTATACCCCTGTATTTTTGAAATGCAAGTGAAATGGACGTTTTTAAAAGGCTTAAGGGCATCACATTATTATTAATATCTTAAGAATACGTTAATGATAGCGCGTGGTAAATGATATTTTAGGGGTGGAGGAAAGTATCGCAAATAATGTCGTCACTGGGGAGCGAGAGTTCAACGAGTACGTTACAGCCGAGCATAACGAGGGTCGTGGATACCCAACTCCAGCTGGGACCTTTATCGATTGTCTCAGCCGCATTGATTGTTTTCATCCTCTCAATTCTTACTGTAGGCTGTAACTCAATTATCCTTGCCGCCTTCTACAGGTACAAGAGACTAAGGACTGCATCTAATTGCCTCCTCGTATCTCTAGCGGTTAGCGACTTTGGGGTAAGTCCTTTTTTCACACCTTCGTAAGAGTGCCCAATCGCTCTAAGCTTTTGTTGTACCATTGATGTGAGAAGTGATTGATACTAATGAAATGCAGAGCACAGCCGCGGCGGACTCTTACCGAAACTAACGCCATAAGCCAAGAAGGTATAACACGTAGGTCTGCCGAGAATATGCAGTAAATAGGAAGATGAGTTTTGATAAAATTAAGTTCAAATAAATCATTCTCCTTTCGGATTTTATAATTTATTTTTTTTTTAAACATTTCCCCACTAAATATTTATTTTTAATTTTAACTGCAGTTCAAACTTTTAAGATTTACTAAGCTTATATAGTTAACATTATTAACTTTCAATATGATATAACATAAAAGGCATAATAATCTATTGTGACAGAGATTAATGAAAACGTAATAAACATTGATACAAATGTTTACGTAAATCAATGAAATTACGGTTTTAAGAAGTGTTGTACTTATAATCATCATATGAAATATTATAAAAGTTCATATATGAAAAAAAAAATTAAACGCTTAAATAAATGAATACAATTCTGCACGAAATGAAAATAATTAAACAATTTAATGCGATGTAAGTGCATTCAGCTTATAAAAATAAACAGAAACAATTTTCTCTGAAATAAAAAATAAAAGAAATAATTTTCTCTGAAATAATGCTCGAACGCAATTATTTTGAATGATACGTGTCCATGAATATTAATTGTAAATTATCAATTGGTCGGAATGTGACAATAATATTATGAATGTATGAATTTTATATTTAACGCAGAAGTTTAATTTTCTTCAGTGAGAGTAATGGGAATAAAAAAGCGAATACAATGTCTATTTCGATAATGATCAAAGACAAATGATTCTATATTTAATTTAGCGTTGAAATAAAAATGATTTTTTTTTTTGAAAAAAAAAACGTCGTAAGCTTCTTTTTAAACGATCAATGAATAGTAATTAATAAACAGAGCTAATAAGAGTTTTGGGAGTAAGCCGATCGAGAGAATGAATAGATTACGTAGATGTTAGATTAATCTTAACGGCATTGAATATGAGGATAAACGTAGAAAATTAGCTTTAAAAATTGTAAGAATGACAGTTGGAGGCAATGTAAGTTAAGTAAGGATGAATAAAAATTCCATTGTAAATTAAATGTAATATTTGAGGATCCGTTCTGATATAAATGAAGAGAAGGATCATCGCGAGTTCAATGTTAAGTTAATGGGATGTGTATATAAATAAGTTGTAATCTAGGCAAGTCTATTAATAAAGCTCGAAATATATACGTATAATCCATCGTGTCTAACTTGAGTTGAAGGAAAGGCGGGAGTATATAAACACGGGGCGGTCCATAATAACTTTCACGCAATTCATTGGCGTGGAACAAAGCGCGGCCGCTTATCTTTTCAAAACGTTAAAGAGAAGCATTCAACAGGTCGGCGTATTCATGCCATTCGGTACGTACTTGGAGCTCTCGGATGTCCCAAAAGCGGAAACGGGGTCACGTGCCGTGGCTTCCTCTCTCAGCCTTTGCGTTCTGCCCTACTGCATTCTCATTGCGCTGTGCAGCGTGAGTGTATTGGTTACGGTAGCGATCGCCGTTGACCGATTGACCTCGCTCGCCCAGCCTCTCAGATATAAAAATATCATCACTCACAGCAGCATCGAGAAGTACATCGCCATGTTTTGGATATACGCGACGGCGGTGGGCCTTTCTCCCCTCATCTACGCGAGGATCACCGACGTTAGCCAAGTCTACAGGTAAAGTCCTTCTTCGCCCCCCTCTCTCTCTCTCTCTCTCTCTCTCTCTCTCCCTCCCTCTCTTTCTCTCCCTCCCTCCCTCCCTTCCTGCCTCCCTGCCTCCCTGCCTCCCTGCCTCCGCGGTGAGAAATTTCAGCGGTAACCGACGTACCTTAGCCACAGTAAAAAATATGAATCTTATTAAAAATCTCACGTGTCTTTACAGTGGAAGCTGCCGTTTCAACGGTGTCATAATGCCCCCCGTTCGAGTGTTTCTCTTCTTGGCCGTGTGGGCCCCGAGCGCCTTCATACTACTTGGTTGCTATATGTACGTCTACCTGGTCGCACGGGCTCACGCGCGCGCCATTTACACGGTCGAGCTCTCCTTCCGCAACCAGACCCAGACCTTGGTCTTGCCAAGGTACGGACAGACCCTCGCCGTGACCGTTGGTGCATTCTTCATATTATGGGTTCCGTTCCAGGTGACGTAGCATCTTGTCTTTCACGACAAATATAAGGAATAAAGCATCGTTTCCCGCCATTATTTTCTTAACTCGCGGTACTCCATGTACAGATTGATTTGATTTCTGTCCCCTGTTGTTTTTATTATTATATTTGCAAAAATTATACAAGAGTCCTGAAAGAAAATTTAACGATGCTCTACTTGTTTATTGCTTTTTTGTTTCAATAAATATATACAATATTAACATAACGTATGCTCACTTTTTCACGTTACAACTATTAAAAGTAGACGAAAAGTAGATAATATTAATTATCTGGCTACAGTATTTATTCCGCGGAGCGTTACTCTATCTACGTTCCTTGATCCACTGTAATAATTAATACGACTACTTGACTTACAAACTCAATCGATAAATTCGTGTAAAAAAATATAATCATTTTACGTGTATATTGCCTTTTCGTATATAAGGGTAAATAAATTTTGAATATTCGTTTTAAAAATGAAGCTTGTTAAATTGAACGTTTTTTGTAGATACTGCTACATTTCTAAAAAATAAAATAAATAACGGTCTTTCGAACTGGCATGGGTAACGTTATTTTACCTTCGCAGTCTGTAGTATAGTAATAAATAAAGAATATTGAGTAATAATGAAAAATTTGCTCTTGTTTCAGACGTGCATGCTATTAGATATTTTTTGTGGCACAAATATTCTCTCCGATTGCACGATATGGTTAGGTCTTCCGATCCTTGCCCACAGCGGCACGAATCCATGGATTTATGCGTTTCATCACGGTGAAATGCGCATTGCCGCGAGCAAAATCACCGAGGACTTGGTGACGTTGTTCAGCGTAGTGCCGAGCCGTTATGGTTGCTCGCCGACGAGACGAGCCTCGCATACGAATCTCGAGTTGGCCGAGGTGAATAACAGTAACGAGGAGCGAAGACTACCTATCGAAAACTGCTTTGCGGCCAAGCGCCAGAGCATCGTCTACTCGAGTAAGCGATGTCTCGAGGTCTCGAGCAAAAACGCGGATGTATCTCCAGAAAGTACGAACAGGGTCTCCTCTTCGAAAAGCTATAAGCAAATGAATATCGTGGAAGAGGACATCCACGACCTCTCGAGGATGCTCGACCCGAAATACATAATCAACCGGAATCACGTTATTAATTCTAATTACAATATCGACAAGATCAAGAACATAAAGTATTTACTGGATCCGACGTTCAGCAAGATACGGCACCTGAGAAGGCTCAATCACAAAAGATTAGCCGGTAAGAATATTGCGCGCATTCATCAGTCCCGTTTTGTATCATATCAAAATTTAAAGGGTGATGGGATTTTAGCGAGGAAGGCCGCTATACATTTGAATACTATGTCTGATCCAGCTTTGAGTATCGACAGTCCTGTAGCCGATGCGAGAACCTTCAACGAGCTCATGGGCCAGCAGCAGCCTCGGCTGTTAAAACGAAAACTGTCGAGTCTCTCGTCGGTTTCCGACTCGAACATCAAAGATTCGATAAAGTGCTGCGATGATCTGACCTTGAGGCTCCTTTCGCGAAATCTGAAGCCAGCGGAGGGCCAAAGGTACTCGGTATGCAACATCGATAACAAGTACAGCGATCAGGGATTCGTGAAGAGCGTCGTACAGAATCAACGCGTAGAGCGACACGCCCGGTTTTTCTCCTGGGCCCGGGCCCGCCAGAGAATCACGGCAAAGTACTTTGACTCGTTGAGTCCGACGCTCGACCTGAAATTTCAACAGACGAGCTACACTTCCCTTCCCACGCCAGACGGCGTCAAGTCGAATCCCAGAACGAGTCCTAAGCAAAGAACTTCTATGAGACACTTAACAATAATTCCAAATAGATTAGCGAGCTTGCTTTACGCCGAAGAGTCGAGATCCCTAAGCTTAGAGCCATCCGTTGATTCTATGGAAAGATTAAATCGAGCGCGGAAGAACCTTGAGATTCTAAAGCACTCGGAGTCAATTAATGTTTTCTCTGGTCCTGTGATGCATCCAAAGGTATTAGATACATCGGCAATGAGTAATTCATTGACTGTTCCGACGATACATTCTGAGCCACCGAGTCCGATCGATCCTTTGCCACTCGATTCTCTAAAAGAAGAGGACAATAGTAATTCCTTCGTAGGGGAGCTCGTCCACAATCAACGTCTGCATAATCCTCTAAGACCGCAGTCGATCCAACGGAATTTAAAAAGTCCGACAAGACACTCAGATCCTACAATACCTTCCATCTTGCTTAATATCGAGGACTGCAATCAGCAACAGCAACCTAATCAACAGATTAATTGCTTGAACATCCCAGCAGAGAGGAAGAAATCCGAATCGGCAAATCAATCAAAAGCGTTAAATTTACTATTGAGCTGCAGTGCTGAGCAGACTGAAGAAAATAATAGATACGTTGATCCTACATTTTCCGAGCACAAATCAACGAGATTTAAACCAAGGCAGCCTGCAAATTCTAAATGGTCTGAGTCTTCCAGAAGTCAAGAAATTTTATCTAATATAACGGGGCCCTCGCAATTCCCGTCGTCCTATTCGGTCAATAATTTTCAAATTCGCAACAGCATCAATGATTTGAACGATATAACGTGCTTGGACCCTCTCGTCTACTCCGATGCGTTGAGCGCGTCCTTTCACGAATCCTTTTTCAGTGTTCCTTCGGCGCCAAACTCTGAAGATGTATTCACATCCTTCGAGGCAGATGAACTTCCGTCAGAAGCTTACGTACCCAATACAAAAAGTTCCGCATCTAGCGTCAATATAATAAAAAATCCAGTAAATCTACATCACGAAGTACAATTGGACATGCAAAGCAAATCGGTGGAATCAATGTTTCGGGATAAAAACCAAAGCGAAAGATTATGCTCAATAATAAAATTAGATCCAAGTACACATCGGAGTAGACCAAAAGTTAGACCTATAACGTACAAAGAAGCGAGATTAACTCCATTGGGCACACCCATAAGTAGTAACGTGTGTACTCCTACCTTCGATATTACCGTTGTATCTGACATTAAGAGCGATGACAGTGTAGGTGTTATAGTTTAATTTAATTTATTCATTATCAAAGAATTTAGACATTAATTTTATTTTAAAATAAATGATATTATTCGTTTTTAAAAAAATACATATATATATATATATATATGCATATACGTATTAATTCTGTTGTTAAATTTAAAAAACCACGTGATTGTTTATAATTACACCGAGTGATTCCTTACATGATGCAAATAATTATATTAGATGGAAGAAGATTTTTAATTTAAAAGTATTTACAAGATGCATTTTTGTCGATTCAAAACTTTAATAATATTAAGTTGATATGAAATATCAGTTAATCATCAAAATTGTTAAACAATGTGTTTAACAGTAACTAAAACTATATACTCTTCTGTAACTTTTTCAAAGAATATCCTAAAAAAAAAAAAAAAAAAAAAAAAAATAAAATATTAAAATGCTTTGAAAATATTACGAAACGATGAAATATTTTAACATGTTCGTATAATACGCGTTATATCGGACTTACACGACTAATATTTATTGGAAATTCTAATGTTAAAGTACAATATACATTGGAACAAGGTCAATAAGGAAAATTTAATTTTTTTATTTAAACATTGCACAATTACTGAAAAGATTGTGAAAACCAAATATTTTTAAATCTGTTTTATTAAAAAATTACGTATTAATATAAAAATAATATAAGCAATGATTATATATAACAGAATTTTAAATTATGGTTTTATTTTTTTCATAAAAAACAGAAACATGAAATTATAAACTGAACTTATTAATTTAATAAAGATCTATTCTTAAGTTAAATATAATCAATACTTAGTTAACATTTTATATACTATGAACATATCTAAATCTCGTATAAGTGAAAATATTGTCCTTTCCTATCAAGGCACTTAATTTTAACTTCATCATATAGGAGCTATTTTCGCATACAATTATGATCTAATATAATCTCCACGTAAATATAATTTCTGATAATGAGAGATTAATTACTTGTTCCCAAATAGACGAAATTATTAAATCGAATGACGTATATCGAATATATTTAGATTATTTTCGACAACGATCAATGTTTATTATGTTATTTCATACAAAAGTGTTTTATTCTCTAATAATAATTGACATGATCAATCTAAGTAATAATTAATATTATAGAAAACCTAAATAAGCTAAAACAATTTTTATGACTAATATAATTGCTTGTAAATACGTATAAATACTAAGAAATTTAAAAATGTATCTGAATTATTAAACTATATTTGTACATTAAATAATATTTCTATAATAGGACACTATCCATGAATCAATAGAATCATAAATTAATTTAAAAATTAAAATAATCTACGCATATATATAGATATTTTATAATTTTGTGAAATTAACAATTTATATGCCACCAAATATACGTATTATTATATGTATAATTAAATATTACACAGAAATAATCTAATAATAATTTATTATTTCAAAAAACAAATGATATTTCTTTGTTGGTATTTGGTAATATATTTTCAAAAAATATTCTTATAATTATAAATAAATCAATATTCTATTTATCTATTTCATAAATTTTTATAATGTTTTTTAAACATTTGATGGAAAATAACATTATAATAGGTACAGAAAAAGATAGATGATAATTTATAAGTACTATTATGCAAATGAACTTATAAATTAACAAAGCATTCGATATTATATAACATTAACGTACAAATCTAAGAGCAAAAGATAAGCCAATTAGAAAAAGAAAAAGGATTTCATGTAGTAAAATAAAAATATTGCAAAATATGAACAGTCATAAATATTAGAATATAAAATTAAATATATGATTGAAATTAAAATATCGCTAAAACTCTTTAAGAAAAAGTACGTTTTACCTCATTTTATCTACGTTTTATCTCATTTATTTAAATTATTTTAAAACGAATAATGGATTAAATATACATGCAGAAAACAGATCCTGTTTTAAAAGATAATAATAATTATTTATGTTAGTGCTATATAAAATAATTTATAAAAAATAAGTATGTTTATTACATTTTTTTATTACATTACAACAAAAAATATAATGGGTATTCATAAAATATAGCAAAAATTTTGTAGATAAAAAATTTTTGTCTATCAAATTATCTTTATAAATAAATCAGTAACTATAACATTTATAGCAAACTGATCGTAATATTAAAGCATTTTATAATTAGAATATAATTTTATGTCTCTCAACATTTTTCGCTTTATGAATATCTAAACAATGAAAAAGAAATGTCAAATTTTGTAAAATGATCGAGTGAATATTTTATTGTCTGTGTAATATTTACATAATATTTATAACACAACTTCGGCATCATAATTATAAAAAAGTGAGTACCGAGTTATTATTTTAATAAAATTAATAAATGAAAAATTAATAATGATTCTACTATATTTGAATATTATAAAAATTTGACATCTTCAAAATTATTACTTAAACATTCACAAAGAAGTTAATTTATTTAATACATTTAAGATAACATCAGTTACTTAATTAATGAACCGTAAGCCATTCGAAAGACATACTTAAATTAATTTTATATTTATCATGAAATTGTATTTCATATTCAGGTAAACATGCATTATATGAACAACGTAATCATTTCTTTGTTCTCAATATCAATTTCATGTGATATAGTACCAAGCAGCGAAAGTAAAATATTGAATTCATGAAAATATTAAACGAGTTCATAGAGATCCTTTTTTCCTTTTCTTATTAAAACGTACATTAATTATTTAACTTTCAAAATTTTACGAAATAGTCTACTGTAAATAAAATAATAATTGTATGCTAATGAAAGTTGGACTGTGATAAAAAGAATCGTTTACTTTACGAAATCGACGAATTTATGTACAAGAATTTCTTGTAAATAAATCAAATAAAAAACAAAAAACTAGTATTATATGTGATAATTTTTCTGATAATTTATGTCTTAGAAAAGAGGATCTGAAATTTATTAATATAAACTTGTATGGTTTAATGAGTTGAATATAAATTATCCATACAATCAGGAATTATTATTTTCCAAATGTTTTAACCATTTATTTAAGTAAAATAAAACTCTTGAAATAAACTATAAACGGACATTATAATTAATATTAATCAGTTAAAAATAATATGTACAACGTTCAACCTACTATCCTTGAAAAATATGTGTCTATGTGCCAAGTGCATAATAAAATTTACTCGAATGAATTAAATATATTCTTTATAATAATAATAATAAAATTAATTTATTTATAATAAACGTTAATTTAAAAATTAAATATATAATTTTTAATAAGTAATCAGAAAAAGACCAATCACAATTAAATTAAAAAGAATTGTTGAAAAGAAATAATCAGCACTATTTGCTATTGTATGTCTTAACTATATTACAATTAAAGATAAATATAATATTTATAAAAATCACAGATTACGATTCATTTAAAAATATTTAAATAAAATAATAGATTTGAATATATTGTATTTCAAAGTATATTTGTATATGAAACAAATAAAATAATATTATGCTTACTAATTGAAACTAGTCAGTTGTTATTTTGAATTTTCATCTTGATGAAATAACAATTTATCTCTAATACAGATAGGATATAATATTCCTTAATGAAGTAAGGAAATGTTAAAATCTAATTATTGCCAATTAGCATTAATTATAAAAGAAAATTTTAAATTTTCTATGCGCTTCTACATTTGAATACAGTAATATATCTAATTAATAAAACAATCAAAATAAATGTTTTTATACACAATAATGTGATTTATGAAAATATATTATTATAAATTTCTGTAATGTAGTATAATATACTACTTATAATGTCATTATATAAATAGTTTAAAAACTTGTTTGCGATTCATAAATAATTATTGCGAAAAACTGATAAAATTACGATGCGTTACTATCTATATTCCAATTATGCCAAAGGAAGAAAGAATCTACTTTTTATACGCGAGAAACGATAAATTATTATTCAATACATAGAAATGTATCAACTGGTATTTGTAATCTTATCAAACTGTAACTAATAATCTATAAAATAAAATATAATTCTTTGCTCCTGTACCTCAATGTTAAATTTTTAAAGAAATTTTTATTGCTAATTTCTCAAGTAAAAAAAGTTATTTTTTCATATTACATTTATTAATGAAACGAAAAAGCAAGTGTATGGAACTCGAATATTATATTTATAATAAATAAAATATGATTATATTAGAAACCCTTATAAATACTTGAGTAAAGCTAGTAATTTTATGTATAAAATTAAATTTTGAACATATTTCGATTCACAGAATATGTTTGCGTATGACATTTAAACAATTTTTATGAATTATTTAATAATATTTAATTGATGTTATCCTTAATTTTTTGTAATTGATCATAATTTCAATATGTACTAAAGTCTTTTATGATTTCATACCTCCTATGATATAATATAATTTAGATGTTAACTCCTATGAATATATATTTAAGATTTTTTTGCATAAAGATAATTTTATATGTGGCTTGTCTATTTTATAGAATTATAATTAAAAAAAAAAAGTATATAGAAAAAATTATATTTTTTGAATCATGTTTATTAATAATAAATCAATTATCAATCGATCGCTAAAGTAAATAATTTCTTTTGAAGTACATGATTGTTTTTAATAAAATTAGTAAATAAGTTTTATTTTCGAATTTTTTTATTCAATTTATTAATAATAATTTATTAATAATAATTTATCAACATAAAAATAATTAACATGCAATAAAAAATTAACTTAAGTTGTTTGAATGTTACTACACTATTGTTTAATACACATAGTTTCATACCAAAAAAATATTTGTACATTTAAAGTATAGGAAAAATTATGTTATGGCGATATTTCAGTGTTTATTGTATTGCTAGACATTTACAAATTTTGAAAGTGACTGTTTCATTTTTCATGTATAATGAATATAGACTAATATTGTTATTTCTGTAAATAAATCTTTGAAAAAATCTTATTTATATTATTGTGTTTATTTCTTATTTGATATGATTATTTAATGCCAAATTATTCCTGAAAGGTTTATTATTAAAAAACATATTTAACAATAAACATAACAAGTACAAATTTTGTATAAATAAGAATAAGAAGAATAAAGTAGATAAATAGTTATAAATAGAAAGTATCATTGACCTAAAAGTATTACCTGAAATAATAAATAAATTGTAATAAACTATAAATTCCAATCTCTTTTTTTCATTAGTTATAATATTATAGAAACTTTTTAAAATGATTTTATACGTAACAAAAAAATTTATGCTTAATTTTGAATTATCATCATATTATATCGATTTTGAGTACTTATTCCTAGATTTAGTAAAATAAATAATTCAAAAAATACTTAAATTATTGACATTTAAAATATTGCATAAGTATTTATCATTATATTAATCAATTTATGATAAGAAATTAAATTTTTGTCAATATGATAAATTTACAAAGGATTAGCTGAATGTACGAGTTATTCATAAATGTAGTACGTAGAATAAGGAAGTCTTTAAAATTGTAATGAAATAATCTGGGATTGCGCTGTAACCACTTTCGTTTTCAACAATATTTAAGCAAATAATATGTCTACGTATTTCAGAAATGTAAAAAGTTATATTAAAAAAATTAAAGATGCTATCTTATACATTGCATTAGTTTATATAATCATTGATGTAGGAGAGGAATGGGAAGATTTGCTGATTTGCAAATATAGCTACATAAAGTAATGTAATACGGATACAATAATAAAGTAGTATTATGCATACAACAAGAAAGTACTATAGTTATTGTTCTATTCAGTAGTTCTATTAAATAAAAGTACATGCGTATGTACTTACAATGTATTATACAAGTTTATTATTCATAAATTACTTGTTTCAAACAAATTTAATATTTAGATTTAATATTTTGTTTTTGTAATTAATATGATTGCACTATATTTTATTAATTGTTTATTTTCGAAAAAATGTGTTTACAATCTATACTAAATATGGTTTAAAAACAATCAGAAGGGTTTTTTTTTTTTTAATTTTATTGCATAGCCTCTTTGTTAACCATAACTCAATATTTTGCTATAATTACTCCAAGTTCGATAAATTAATATTTTATGCACACGAGAAAAATAAGTTAAAGCTCATGCGCGTGCAATATATTTATGAAATATCTAATGGTACTTAATGTATAGGCATAATTAAGACTTACTTCGTATTTACGTTTTTAAAGTTTTCAACGTGGACGCTTACATTTTAATAATTTTAAAACTTTGTTAAGGTTTAGTTAAAAAAAGCAAATAATATTTTGTAATGAATACCTACACTATAAAAAATAAATTCAAAGAATTAAAAAAATTTCTATATACAGAAAAATTTATTTACAATAATTAATAAATCGAAACTTTGTTATGTATCCGCCTATAATATAAGATAAAAAAAATTATAATGAACGTAAAATTATTAAATCGTTTAAATTAATAATTAATGTATACACAAGCAACGGGCTAATACATACACTAGTAAATGCTAAACAATTCAATTTGTAAATAAAATCGTACGTGGATCAATAAATAATTTCTAAAAATATATATTAACGTATTTTTGACAGTTATTAATTTATTCTTATTTCTTTATTATGGAAGATGTATGTATTATAAGTAGAACGAGAAAATAATCTTTGAAATACTTTTATAATTAGTTAAGGCATTTTTAAGTGATTGCTTTTACCTTAATACTTTACTGCTATTAATATTTAAGATTATTTATAAGTTTTTATCATGCATTTTAAATCTTTTCATATTTTAAGAAAAAAATAGTTTTAAATTCGATATTCAAAACGATAAGATAATTTGATTAATGGAAAACTAATTAATCAAGATTTATAAATAATATATAATTTATATTTATAATACAAAGTTTTAAAATCTGCGAACAAATTTTAAAAATTATTCATAGAATTTCCAAGAATCTTAAAAATTAAAAAAAAAAACTCTATTTTATTATATACGATGAATTAATGAAGTATTTGAAATAATATGTCTATTTTCCAACTTCGTATTTATACAATTACAAATTTAATGATAGTTATACATTTTTAAATTAATTTAATAGGCATTCCATTAACAATGTAAAGTGGAGGGAAGATTACCTTATCCATTTTAAGCTTAAGGTGCAGTGGTAGGGATGGCCACATAACCTAAAAAATTGATGTAATATAAGTGCCGTATGTTTAACTACATGTGATGTATGAATTAATATTAAATATTAACTATGGCTGATAAATTAGAAAACAACTTGTCTAATTGTGAATCTAAAATTAGAGAAGTCAACATCGAGGAGAAACAGATTGATACATCGGTTTTTAATGGTGTTAATAATGAAGATGTGGTAACACCATGGAATGTTGAAAGTCAAAACGAAGTTGGAATAGATTATGATAAATTAATAAGTAATAAGAATATTCATATTTATACATATTATTCATTTTTTATATTGATAGTTTAACAACAAATTGAACTTTCTATTGGTCAATTTATTGTTCTGAAATATAAAAACTGCATGTAATTAATAGTTTAACACATAAGTAAATTTATAAAAAAAAAGTTATGTATTAATTTTATGTTTAATTTTATTTTTATTATAGAGAGATTTGGAAGTTCAACAATAGATAATGAACTTCTTAGCCGATTTGAAAAAGTCACTGGACAAAAACCCCATTACTTTCTTCGTAGAGGAATATTTTTTTCCCATAGAGATATGCATACAATATTAAATTTATATGAACAAGGAAAATCATTTTATCTTTATACTGGAAGAGGACCTAGTTCTGACTCAATGCATTTAGGTCATCTTATTCCATTTATGTTTTGCAAGTGGTTACAAGATGTATTTAATGTTCCACTTGTAATTCAATTAACAGATGATGAGAAAGCTATATGGAAAAATTTAAAAATTGAAGATGCTATAAGGCTTGCTTATGCAAATGCTAAAGATATTATAGCATGCGGTTTTAAATTAGAAAAAACATTTATATTTTCAAATTTAGAACACATTGGGAATAATCCTGCTTTTTATCAAAATATGATTCGAATACAAAAATGTATAACATTTAATCAAGTAAAGGGTATTTTTGGGTTCGGAGATAGTGATCCCATAGCAAAAATTAGTTTTCCTCCAACGCAAGCTGCACCTGCGCTTTGCAGTACATTTCCTTTTATTTTTAAGAATACAAAAGTTCCATGTCTAATTCCATGTGCAATAGATCAAGATCCATATTTCAGAATGACACGAGATGTAGCACCCAGAATTAATCATCCGAAACCTGCATTATTGCATTCTGTATTTTTTCCTGCATTACAAGGTTCAAAATCAAAAATGTCTGCTAGTGATAATAATACAGCAATATTTCTTACCGATACACCGAAACAAATTAAAAATAAAATTAATAAGCACGCCTTTTCTGGTGGTCAAGCAACTATAGAAGAGCATAGACGATTGGGAGGTAACTGTGATATTGATATTTCTTATCAATGGCTAAGGTTCTTTTTAGAAGATGATGAAAAATTAGAAGAAATTCGAAAAGTAAGCCATCATTTATTTAAATTCTATAATTAAAAATTAATTGCATTTAATAATGATTATTTTTTTAATTTTTAAGGGATATTCTAGCGGTGAAATTTTAACCGGTGAACTGAAGAAAGAATTAATAGAAATCTTACAAAAGATAACAGCTTCACATCAAGAAGCTAGAAGTAAAATTACTGATGATGTTGTCAAACAGTATATGATACCGCGAGATCTTGGATTTGTAATGGCTAGTAAATAATCGACGTCGATTTACTTTTATACACTTTGTATAATATGAAGCTAGGTGTTTGCTTTAATTTTCTAAGTTTTATTTAATTTAATTTATTCTACATGTTTCATATACAAATTTGTAAAAACTATAACAAACATTAAATGTTTTAAAATTATTTATTTCACACAAATAATTCTTATTAAAATTATGTATTTTTATAAATTATACAAAAAATATTTACACTTGAGAAGAATGTATATACACATATATCATGTTAATTTTTTATTAATATTGATTAATTCTTCTATTCTGTAAATCTCATGTATACGTTCCTTTTAAATATAATTGAAAATAACTGATTCAGTCTATAAAAAATGCTTGTGTTATTTTATTGATCCAATAATTGATTTTATTAAATATAAACAAAATATTTAGCGAATATTTAAATTTAAATCAATTATCGAATGTACGTTACATAAAAGCTTTATATATAATATTATTTTTATAAAAATATTTTAAGAATATTTAATGCGATGTAGTGTAATGTCAAATTAAGTGTATGTATATACGAAGTTTATATGGTTGCAAATGTATGCTTTACGTAACGGCAATAATACGTGCTGTTTTATATTCAATTTGAAAGTCAAATAAATTTTTTAATAACCGATTAATATTTATCATGTTTCAATATACATTTTACAGAGTACTTCAGTTCATTATCAAAATGAATATTTATTTTTAACATATTAATAGTACAAGTAGTTTAAATCAGTACTGCCAAAGACTAGAAGAACCATTATTTTTGAACATTTATGGCCGAACGTTAAAAGAATAATTGTAAAGTACTAAAAATGATTATAGCAATTATTATTTTAAAAATCGATTAATAAAATTACTTTTATTGTTATTGTACCTGATAATTTAAAATTTTTTGTAAACAGTATTTTTTACAAGAACATGACCAGTAATCGATAAAATAAAATATTACAGATCATATCATTTTTTTACTTTTAATAAAAGTGAAAATATCGTTTTATTAACGGTTTTTTTTTCAATTTTATACTTTTATTTTTAACATTCAACAACCTCATTTAAACGTTTCGTTCAATAAATACATATATATATATATACACTCGCATGTATGTATATGCGCGCGTGTGTTAAAAAGAAACCATACATAAATACATTATTGATCAGGATAGTCGCATAGTAAGAATATAGCTAACATTGTGAAACCAATATTTAAAAGATTGCGATATAAATTTTAACGAAAGCTACATTGTTGAGAAGCCTATAAGAATATTTACCATGTTTACTAATAATAAATATTTCTCTAATGAATGAAAGTTGCTTTGAATATGTAGAGTGAGGAATGCTTAAATTTAGAAAAAAATTCAAATCCTGACTTTAAATTGGGAAAATATAAGAATTATATTCGCGAAATTCAAACGATCGTTTTATAAATAAATGTAAATAATATAATATTTTGCTTTGTAAATAGGCAGCATTTTTATTTATAATGAAAACTGTGTGGAGATAAAATATGGAACAAACAATACGATGAGACGAAGCCTTCAATAGAGTAAATGTACACAAATAATGAAATTGAATGGTTTCAAACGAATATAAGAGAACGAGACTTATCACTCAGGGTTAACTTGTAATAGATTTTTTGCCTTACGTGTTGCTTATTGATAGAAATATTTTACGTTTAAGACAAACGAAAATAAATTAAAATTATTTATCGTCACATTTATTATCTTGACGTTTGTGGAACCGCTAATTAAAGTCTAATACTTTCTAACTTGTTTGGAACTTTTCTTTTATATCTCGTACAGAGTCTCGATTTAACACGAATGAGCTTTCATGCATTAAATTCTTATAAAATTGTTGAACTTGCCTGCATCGACGTAAATTATAAATAATAATAATAATAAATAATAAATAAATAAATAAATAAAAGTGTGCCGGCCTTGAGCCTCAATAAATAAAGTTAATTATTTCTAATAAATTTATTGGATAGGAGTTGTAAAGCTGCTCGACAACTAATCGTTAGAGCATGACGAAGTCGAGTTTTATTTAGGCCTCTACGAGCACTCGAAGGTTGTCATAAATTATCATCGATATTCTTTCCTCTGCTCGCGGAGCCGGCGTATTCCTAACAATTGCTTCGGTATTCTCTGAATAATACGGGAATCCACGAGGACACGGGACCGAGTGCATCCGACTCCTGAGAGGGTAATCGACGTCACATATACTCTATGTACTCACTCGATTATTATAGGTACGCTCGTAAATACTCGATATTGTCCCCGACGCCGCGTTATTCATAGGATTCAACACAATTGAACAAGTGTCATTTATCCAACAGACTGGATTTGCAATTTTTTTAGCGCGATGGTGTGTACCGATGTATTAGGAATTCATTGTTTTGATTGGTCGTCGGCCTTTCGTAAGTAAATAAAGTCTCCTTGCGCTTTGAAAATAAAAACGACTGTTCCTATTCGCCTATTTGGATCAGTGGCAATAATGGGAAGTTACGATTTGGAAAAGGACTTATTATTACACGTTCGATGGGAGTATTTTCTTTTATAAAAGCAGTGTAGCTCGCGAGTCCAAGGGATGATTTTGTAATGGGAGGAGACCGAGTCTCGACCTCGACTCGCGATCGACATCGCCAGTATTTGAATAGAATTCCTATCGTACCACTCGGAGGTGCTTGACCTCCGATAGGGCCCGTGTCCGTGATTATAAAAGATTTTCGAAGGGCTGTCGGAGATGCCGGATTTCTATAAGAAGGAGAACTCGGCGCTCTTGTGGTCCGAGTAGAGTTTGGCGGATGCGCGCGCGAATCCGAGCGGGGGTACGGGATTGGCCGGGGATGACGAGACTCGCGGTCCCCGTCCGCGCAGAATCGAGCTCGGCCCCGAGGAGGATCGCGCCAGTGTTATTCCTACCCACGCGTTGTCTCCCCACCTCATCGCTCCCCCCTCGCACACGCTCGCTCTCTCGCTCTCTCTCTCTCTCACTCTCTCTGTCTGTCGTACTCTCTCACTCTCTCTCTCTCTGTCTGTCGACTTGGCCCCCGGATCCAGTCGCCGCTCCGTCATTCATGTCGCCATTGCCGCGCTTTTTTCGCCCTCTGGCGCCCCTCGCGCGCCACGATCACCAAGTCGACTCACAGCCCCACTCTACGGCTCTCGTTCCTCCGCGGCATTTTAATTTCCCAGTCAATGCTGCTGCTGCTGCTGCTGCTGCTGTTGCTGCTGCCGCCGTTATATCATCGTAACCGCTCTTTCTTCGACTCGCTATAGAGAAACCGTTGTTGGAGTCCCTCACCGTCTCACCCTCGCTCTCTCTCATTCTCTCTCTGTCTCTGTCTCTGTCTGTCTCTGTCTTACGAACAGCTCCTTGCCTACTTCTCGCCCGAGTCCGGGTGAGACAGTTCACCCCCGATTGGAGAGTCTCTTCAAAGTGTAATAACAGTGAAGTTCCGGTGACGATGGCATCGTAACATCGAGACAGCGGCAAGGCGAGTAAGCACGAAAAAGGTATTGTATGATGGGCAAAGGATCGCCGCTTGGCGTGCAACCTTTTCGTGCAGCGGCTCTCCGCGGGCAAGGGTGGGGGGGGGCGGCGTGTCGGGAAGGGGTTAGGAGAGAAGTGGCGCGAGCGAAAGAGAAAGTAAGTTAATAATGGTGGGTGGGACGATTGGTCGGGTGGCGGGATGGGGCGGGGGTGGAGGACGGCAAATGTGCGGCGCGCGTTCCTCTGGGCCACAGGGAAACACGAGACGAGTGCGGAATCGTCGTCGCGTAATAAACAGTCGCGGAGAGCAGCTTCAGCGGCGGCAGCCTTATATACCTTCTATTAAAGTAAAAAAGCAGCCCTTCATTCATTCGCAAGGACAAAGTCTTTGCCCTCGCCTATCGTGCTCTTTTTCTATTATTGACCTCTAGACTCGTGCACGTTGCGTCTGTGCTTGCGCGAGCGTGCGTGCGTGCGTGCGTGCGTGCGTGCGTGCCTGTGCATGTGTCGGTGGTGGTCGGTGCTCCGATTTCCGACTTAACCCAAGCAATGAGGCTGATATAAGAGTTGCTGCCAAGTAAATATGAGATAAGGCGAGGGGCTCTTAGCCTTCATTAGATTGCAATTGCGTACGGGAGCTGCTGATTTCAAAGCAGCGGCGACAGCAGCCTCCGTCCGTACCGTACCGTACTGCCGCCGCCGCCGCCGCCACCACCCCCACCCCACCCCTCTGTACTCACACTAGCACGCACGTACGCAGGCACGCATTCACCCCTTTCCCCTGCCGCCATCCGCCGTCGAGCATCACCCCACGCTCTCTTTCTCTCTAATGCGTGCACTCGTAACCGCTTTGAACTTTCCGTACTTCCTTCCTAAATTCACATAACCTCAATCTCTAATCTTTCTTTTCTTTTTTTTTTGTTTCGGTTGACTTTTTTGTTTCTCATCTGGAATGAGAATGTCGATAGCATTCGCGCGAGCACCATCGGATTAATTATGTCAACCGTGTACGATTGATCTCCCGAATAATCAGTTATCTCGCGATCTCCAGTGGAGCGGCCGAGTCGGTCGAGAATCGAGAAAACAAGACACGAATACGTGCCGTTGAATCTCCCGTCCTCTTCGATTCTCCTCTCTTCCTTCTCGTTCTATGTGTAACTGTCGTCCCTCTCCCCGAGCCCGTCAACGATCGCCACCGTCGCTCCCTCCCCCCGGATCCGTGCCGAGTCTACTTTGAAAGAGTCGCCGAGAGCGAAGGACACCGTCGTACCTGCGGAAAAAAGAAAAAAAAAAGGAGCCGAAAGAGGGTGACGAGTGTTCGATAGGCAAAAGTAGAAAGAAACGGAAAGAGGCTTCTTCGCTCTGGTATGTTGTGTTGCTTGTGTACCGTACCAGCGCCCACCACTACTGCCAACGCTATTTCAGTATCTTTCTCTACTTTGACCCGAGTCCGCTGCTGCTTTATTCAGATAGTAGAAAAACTTCATTCCGTGGATAAACTAATAACGACTAATGCCTCGGCACTTGTTTGTATTACGTGATTAATGTTATGTATTTGCGCGAACGAGCGCGCGCGCGCGCGCTCGCGCTATTTACGAAGGCTAACTAGGGCTGTATTATAAGGACAAATAATGCTAAACAATCATTTTGCCTTTTCGAAATCCGTAAAGGGAACTTACACTTCTTGCTCCTCTTTCCGCCCTCCCCTTCCTTTTTCATTATTTTTTTCATTTTCATTTGCGTTTGCGAGGAATTCGGATTGATTCGAACGGAACCGCTACATCACCGCTCCTCCTTACTTCTGTATATTGACAAATAAGTATCTGCCTTTAATGGCCATATATTGGACAATTACTTTCCGTTTCCTTTCCTCTTAAGTGTTTGTTTACGTTAGGCCAATAACAGTCGATAGATTTTTTTAATCTAATTATTCAATACGACATTTCTGTATAGCGAATTTATTTCACACCTTTTTGACAATAATTCTACAAGATTCAATAATGTTTCGATCACTGGATTTATATAAAAGAAAATAATAAAATACAATTCCTTAAACTAAAAATACGTAATGCAGTCTAATTATTTACTATTTTCTTATAAAATTTATTAAGGAGCGTGTAAACTTTTAAAATAATTAATTTTCTTTTCTAAATAGCCAATTAAATTAGTTATTGAGATGCAATATTACAACACTGAGTAACCATGTCAAATTTTAATAAAATAGGTAATTTCAAATAATAGTATAACGAATTTATTGAAACTTAGCAATATTAAATACAATTTTATTAAACTTACAATATTTAAAAATTTCTAGATTTATTTGATATACTTATATTATTTACATAACCTTCTTTGTTACATTCTTGCACATGTATTATATAAAAAAATTTATAGCTGGTTTAGATCTGTTATAAATTATCTTTTCAACATACGAGTATTGGAGGAATTTTGTATTATGTAAATTTATTTTCTAATATATAAATATAATATATTAAATAAGTTGAGCTACCTCGAATTAATTAAGAATGCTGGTGTAATTGAGAGATATCACATAAAATTGTAATCAAAAAGTATTTGCAATACATGTAAATTTAGATATAAGTATTTATAAATTAATATACATACCTCTTTAAAATAATATACTTTTTTCTATCCAGAACCATGCCAACTGTTCCTTTCTTAGTTCGATGGAGAGTACCAGTAAAATAATACAAAGATATAAATAGTGATCCTCTTTAGTAATTAATTCACGACTGCAAAATGGGGGCGTTTTTGGATACACCCAAGACAGACAAATACAATGAGCATGGTGAAGGTAATGGGTTGCATTATGGAGTTTCCAGCATGCAAGGATGGCGAATAGAAATGGAGGATGCTCACAGTGCGATAATTGGTCTTAATAGTCGTCTGGCAGACTGGAGTTATTTTGCAGTATTTGATGGGCACGCTGGTGCTTCGGTATCTGCCCATAGTGCAGAACATTTACTAGAGTGTATAATGCAAACAGAAGAGTTCAAAGCTGAAGATGTGATAAAAGGAATACGTACTGGATTCTTAAAATTGGATGATAAAATGCGAGACCTTCCACATATTATTAACGGTACTGATAAATCAGGTTCTACAGTGGTACGTAATCTTTTTCTCTATTCTTATATACTCTGTAAAAATACATTATTATAAGCCATTGTTTCAAATTTAATTCTTAGAAAATGGGAATTAATTTAGAAGTCTTGAAATAGTTATTGAAAAATATTCATTGATAGTCAGTCTATTACTGTCAAAAGATCTTTTAAATTCCTTGTTGATAGTAGAATATTATCCTTTTCTTCTTAATTATTTTTTTGTAATATTATTAACGTCAATGCATCGTAACATGGAAAACTTATTGCTCAAAGGATTGTTATATAATACTTTATTCATTTAAATTCATTTAAAATCGCTGATGTAGTTTAAAACACCATGTTTGACACAATGTTTGACGAAAATTAATTGTCCAAAAAAAGAAATCATAATAATTATTAATAATAGGTATTCTTTAAATTGTTAAAAACCATCAATTATGATAAAAAGTATTTATTATCCTTCATTTGAAAATGATTGACCGTCGAGTGTGAAAAATTTTCATTTACAATAATATAACGATGATTGATTATTATTTTTATTAGCGATTTACGTTAAATAAGCTTATACATTTAATAATTATTTTTGAACAACAAAATGTATTTTATTAAAAAAGAAGAAAAGGTCTCAATGAATATAATTTGTATTCTTAAGAGAAGCTCGTATGTGAGCAGTTGAGATGAAACTCATTGATTTTATAATCTTAATAGGTGTGTGCATTGATATCGCCGACAAATATATACATTGCCAATTGTGGTGACTCACGAGCAGTTCTCTGTCGATCGGGTAATCCGTTTCTTTCGACGCGCGACCATAAGCCAGGCTTATCCGATGAAAAAGAAAGAATCCAGAAGGCCGGTGGTTGCGTCGTCATCCAGCGAGTAAACGGTCTCCTCGCGGTTTCCCGAGCCCTCGGAGATTACGAGTATAAAAAGGTCGAAGGTCGTGGACCGTGTGAGCAATTAGTATCTCCCGAACCGGAAATTTACGTCCTTGATAGAGACGACGACCAGTATGAGTTTTTGGTATTGGCATGCGATGGTATCTGGGACGTCATGACCAATGAAGCCTTGTGTAATTTCATTCACTCCAGGCTACTTATCACTGACGATTTGGAAGCCGTTAGTAATCAAGTCATAGATACTTGCTTATATAAGGTAATTAAATTTATTTTTACCATCAGTCTATCTTTCTCGGGCCATTGCCACTTGTATTATTTGCATAGATTTTCTTTAACAAGCTCTCCAGAATTATCGCTTTCGAATATTTTACGATGTCTTATATTTAGAAATTTCATTAAAAGCCTTGTTGTTTCCTTATTCGATAGCTTAATTTGTAAATATTTTGCAAATAGAATAATGAAAATTATTTAAATTGCTTGTAGGGAAGCAGAGATAATATGAGTATAGTCTTGATTACATTTCCTGGTGCGCCAAAACCAAATGCTGAGGCTATGAAGAAAGAAGTAGAGCTGGACATGTTCATAGAAAGGACAATTAAAGGTTCGTTATTATCATGCATAATAATACACAAATATATCAATTATTTTTAAGCAACACTTTGAAAAATATATTAGTCTAATAGTTGTCATCAATAATCTATACAACAAAATAAATTCATTTAGATTATTTTCAATGTAATTTATAATATATTGTTTATAATTTTAATAATGTTGATATATGTCTTTTTAAATGACAATTATGAGATAATGCAAATTGATAAGCTCTGAAAAGCAAAATAATAAAAATATGTAAGAAAAAATTTAGAAAATTAATATATAAAAGTAAAATAACATTTGTATTTACATTGTAAAAAAAAAAAAAAAAAAAACAGATATAGTCTCTCAAGAGGAAGACAAAAAGGACTTTGAATTCATGTCACTCCTCCATATTCTGACGCAACATAGCATACCTAATTTACCTCCTGGAGGTGGTCTTCCCGCAAAGTAAGTTGTTATGCTTGCATTCATTTTCAATTATTTGATATTAAAATTATGCATATATAAGAACATTTACGATAAAATATATTTTTTAAGAAAAAAAAAATGAATTAGTAAATATTTTTAAGAAAGAGAGACCAAATGTTTTATCAATGTCTGATATTTTACTGTTTTCAAATTATGTAAAAATTTGAAACGATAAATTATTTTAATAAATAAGGTTCTAATTTATATAATTAAATATAAATTCTTAAATATCAAAAGGTTAATAAAAAATCTATTTTAGTGCATTGTTACTAATAAATGGAATTTATTATGATTAATATTTTATAAATTGAAACGCCATAATAATAAAGATGCAAATTAATTTATAGATTATTTAATAGAGACTTTTTTAATGGCTGTAATAAGTTCTTCGTTATGAATTTTTAAAAAGCCTTTCTTTATTTAACAGTATTTCTAAATATGGTTTTATTTGTTTCAGGCAAAAATTTATCGAAAATGTTTTTCGACAAGAATGTCCTAATCGAGCAGACAGTATAGGTATCATGTACGATTTTCTTCAACTAAATTAATTGTTGATTTTATTTTAAATTTCAACCGATGTACAAAAGTAATTTAGACTTTACTGGAAACATAATATAACCATCCTGGAATTTGAAATTTATATAAATTGATTGTTGATTAAAAAGCGATAAATGTAACGATTACACATTATTATTAACTAAATCTTTCATTGCGACCGTCTTAACAGATTTATCATACTTACGATATTAGTTATTACATATGTTTTATAAGCGGAACTTTTACATTTGTTTTTTGTATTATATTTTTCTTTCAAATCAAACTGATCGATGTATGATTGTGTATATTTAGATTTATACTCACCGATAAGAAACGAGATAATTTTTAGTTGTGAACTTTTAATGTTTCATGGATTAATAACGACGAAAGAATATGAAGACAGTGCGATAGACATTTTATTATTGGAAAAAAACAACAAAAAAAGAAAGTTTTATTTTACGAAATAAAAAAAATCTTAAATGTGAAAGAGTCATTAGAGCCGTATAATATTATAAGCAGAATCAATAACAAACGATATAATTTTTTAATATCTCACTAAATTAATAATTTTAAACGAAATTTAAAACGAATTTTGACAAAAAACTAATAAAGTACCATATAAAAATTATACCGTAAAAGTTTAAATTATTATTACAACATTGATCTTACTGGACTTTATTAATTTTCTGTACATTAAACTAATGACAGAAATCTTTAATATAGTTGCATAATGATGTAAAAAATTTTCATTTCATTGAAAAATCATGCAGGATTTCATTTGATGCAGATAAGATTGCACTTAAACATGCTTTACGATAAAAAACAAGAGAATACTTTGTTAGCCTTTTGTAAAATAATTATTAAATAATTAAAAAATGTCGATTTGAGTAATTTCTTAAAACAAAAATTGGTATTTTGCAATGTTTGTTTTTATTTTACTCTTCGAATTTTTTTAAACAAAAGTCAGTTTAAAGAATGTATGATAGGATTACAGTTAAAAATAATTTATTAAAAGAAATAAACTTTTTTTTAGTAAAATGAAAAAACAAAAAAGTAAGTAAATGAAATTGTAAATTTAAATGAACTAAGTTATTTTATTGATATTTTTATTATATTTTTTATTCATAATGCTGTAATAAATCTCTTATAATTTGAACGCTACTGATTTTATTTCTTTTAATAAATTACAATTTTTTTTATTATTTTTTGCGTATTAAAAAGTTTGTGATTGAGAGGTGAACTGATTTTTCGAGAAATGAAAAACGAGAACAGGTTCGAATGTAATCCGTATTTTTATCAAAGTAAATTCATGGTTTTATATAAAATGTTTCTTTTCAAACTTTGACTAGAAAATGTGTAATATATATGTAATGGCATACTAAAATTGCATGTAATGTCACGGAATTACTTCTAATCATAAATTATTTGTACGCGGCTTATTACTGACGTAAAATATAATGCGGTTCACTCGACTTGCTTTTTCTCAAGTAAATGGATGGACGATCATCATTATTGATGTTGGCACTTGCACGTACAATCCTTGCATGTCTCTTGATCAATTACCAATCGAATCCCTTGTCCGATTTGACTTCTAAGGTCGCAGTTTTCGACCGGAAATATATATATATATATATGTATATATGTATATATATGCAATAAAAGGACAAAAGGAGATTTAAATGCAAAATCAAGTCTGTTACTAAATTATTACTAAGTAATAGCTTTACTGTATGAATTATCTAGCGTATCTTCATCACTCGCCAAATATACAATAAAACAGCCATACAGTTATTGTGGTCGGAAATGTTTTGCTTTCCTTTATCGTTTTCTCACGCTTTCATTTCCTCCTTTTTTTTGGCAAACTTATTCATCTAAGAAATTGCAGTGTTCTTGCTTGGCACTAGGCGGTTGAACCGTTTGTCATCACCAACAAAGTGAAACGCGGAGTTTAAAAGTAATTTTTACAATTTTATCGCATGGAAAGAGTATCGAATTGGTATTTAAGCCAAAAATCGATTTAAACAAATTAATTATATTTTTATCCTTGCCCTGGATACTCGGGTTTGTATCGAATTGCCATTATTTGGAATCGTAGAGATGTAGAGACATATTTTTTCAGTATGCTGTATGGCTGTAATTACCAATACAATCAATATGACGAATAAGGTTAATATAATAATACCTATATGCGCCTGAAAAGTTGTTGGTTTTTTTTTCATTTTAATCGGACGTGCATTAAAGTAGTTTAACTTTGGTTTCATATCTTCCCGCGCGCTCAACGTTCATAAAATATAAATTAATTATTATAAATGGATGTCAAGTATGTACTCTTTATGTTTGTTATATGTAATTACAATTGTTTTTGATTACGGCAAATGAATTGTCGGACTCCGTATCGTACTCGTAAAATTTTTAATCAGCTTTTGTCAGCTCTTTACCACAAACACTGTCGGATTCGGGTTTTCATAATATTTCAACTAAGCGTGACCTCGATTGTATAAAAAAAAAAAAAAATGATTGCCACTTTAAACGTACATCCTCGATACACGAACGCTTTTATTAAACTTAACACGGAAGTTTCGCTTTCAATAAGAATCGAGCGGCTTATCAATTTTTAATGGAAAAGCTAAATCAAGGCATCCGATATGATTCAAGTGAGTCATTCGCTTACAAACATATTCATATGTACTCGCTATGCAGACTTATATAAATAATTTCAAAAAAGGGGACCAGTCACAAGTTTTTTACACGGATATTGCAAATTCAAGGTTATTTCCATCAAAGATTACGTATACAATAAAAAGTTAAAAAGGAAAAATTTGTCCACAGTCAGTTGAGCTTTAGCATAAGCTTTAGCATAAGCAGACATTTAATAAGACTGCGATAAGGGAGCGTATTACCAATAATTATATTTTAACAGCAGATTTCTACGAGGCATCTATTTGTTTCAGATATATATATATATATATATCCGAATTTATCAGATTTATAAATCACATTATCCGTAATATGTATACTTAATGGAATTGAGAACCCTTACTTTCTGTTATGTAATGCTAAGTTGTAAAACGCGTTCTTCTCGTGTAATTTCCATTTCCAGGTACACTCGTGAAGATTTGGTATTAAGAGCTGACAATAAGCTTATGACGTAATAAAGGTATCCAAATAGCGTAATCCTGTATTCTATAGAGAGTACTTTTCGTTATAAAAAATTTGTAAGAATTATATCGAGCACCTCCACCCCTCCTCTCTCTCTCTCTCTCTCTCTCTCTCTCTCTCTCTCTCTATCTCTATCTCTCTGCGCGGCAGTAAACACATTTTCTCTGACTTTTTCGCTCTCGACGATACCGGTCACAAGACCTGATTAATTTCCCTTTTTTCTTCCATTGCACGCGTGTCCATTGATGTTCCAAGTCACATTATTCTTTCGACTTTGCACCCTTTACTTAGAATATAACAAATGCAAACTGAAATGGAATCACCGTTTCTCGAGCCCACGTTAACGAACTTGTATTTCGTTACGACATTTATTTTTGTAGTTCTACATTCAAAACAGGCTTTAAAATGTTACTCGTTTCAGCGCCTGTAACGCTATATCATTAAAAAGTAATAAATAAATAAGAAATGCCATATTATTATAATTAATAAAAAAAAATTAGTTGTGTATAAATAAGAGAGGTGGGATATTATTGACATTTGGCTGTAAGGGATCGGGGAAAGACGAATTGATCGCTTACGCAAGACATTACTAGTTCTATAAATGTATAAGAGTACAAAAATAAGAAATGTTAAAGTTTCCGTCGAAATGAATGATAAAATAAATTATTTCATAAGAATTGTAACGATCATTTACGGCTACAGTAATTTCATTCCGATGTTTTTACTTCATTTTATTTCTCGAATAAAACAAAAAAACCTTTATCTACCTGAATCTATAGATAATCATTCCTAGTAATATTATATTTATTCATAATTTTTCAATCGTCCTATACTTCTTTATTTTTTATTATTTGTATTTGCAATGTTTTTCTTTTGCCAATCAAAATTTATTAACGATTCCATTCAATTATATTAATACAGTTCCCTACATAATTTTTACATGAGAATAACAATTGCTGTGCCACAAATAATAATTTTATTTATTTTAGATAAAACTTTTAAAACTATAAAACAGTATATATTGATAACTGAAAATTTATTATCGTGATTCAGTAAGTAGCGAATTTTCATATTTTCTTTAAAGTATTCAAAATTAATATATTCAGCAAAATTTAAATAACGAGTAGAATTAATTATTATTTTCGATTGCATACTATAGTGCATGTATTGCTGAGAAATTTCGATTTTACAAATGGTTTAAGTTGAACTTGCAGAGTAATTGGATATGAAAAAAAAAACCCAGCCTACCAACTAGTGAGTTGGTAAAATTGTTCCATTAATCGTTTTTTTTTTTTTTTTAATTATCTTGCAATTATCGATGTGCATAATAGAAAAGGTCGAAAAAATTTAAATATAAGTTTACTTTTCAAGTAGGCAAATAAATCTTACCGATGCAAGTAGAAATTATTAAAAAGTACCCGCGATTTTATCGTACAAGTACGAAGGTTTTTCGTATTATAAAAAAAATTTAATGTCTTAAGAAATATTGTTAATTTTAATTATTAGAAAATATGATTTAAAAGAATATTTAAATTGAAAAAAACACTTTAGTCTTTGTTAATATAACATCGACAAGTACATAACTTACCCTGAATTCCCGCAATACACGTTAATTCATCAATTAATAACATAATACTAGTAATAATATAATTAATAATGTATTGTGCAATACTATGTAATACTATTTATAAAAACGTTAGTTTTTCGAACTTATATTTGCATAATTTCAAAATAGGGATGTAATTTCACGGTATGAAAAACTTATTAATTTTAAAAATGCAATATTCTTTTAATTTGTATCGCTGACTTTTTCGAAATTTCGAGTGTATATTTTTTTGTTTTTAACACGTACATCGTTTTAAAGAATCGAATAATAGTTTGACTAAACAGTGGTAAATGAATTTTTAGATGAATCGTTATAAGTATTATGAGCGACTTTTTTTTATATTTTTTACCGCCCTTCATAATCCATTGATTAATTATTTAATTAGAAAAGAGTTTTATTTGTTATCTAAATAAAATTAATTTGCTTTATTAATAACAAAAAATAGTTTTGGATCATTTTGAAGGGGCTTTTTTCAATGTCAGTTATTATATTATGTAAATAATTATAGTTTTTATATACTTACGTGACTTAAGTAATTGGAATATTATTTATAAATACAAATAAATTCTATCGCTTTATTATTTTTTTCATAAATAAACGCGTGAAGCACCCTTGTAAGGATTTATTGAATTACAACTGACCATGAAATATAACAAATAACTATATTGATTCTATTTAAAATTTAAAAAGAGTCTATGCACTCATGAAATATCGAATATTAAAAATTGAAAAATATTTATTCTTAAAAACAGGAGTATTTTTTAAAATAATGTGAACGTGATTGAAAAAAAAAATATAAAATATTTAAAAAAGCTTCAAGTTGTCATATTTATCTATTGTTACTTCACTTACTTGCCGTAACGTTTTACAGAATGTAATTAAAATGGCTATTTTATCATTGGAGAAATGTGCAAATTTCAAATTTGCCGTAATTGTTTACATTTTATAAAAAATTATATTTCAATTCTTATGATATTATGCTAACGTTAGATATATGTACATAAAGCATATCTTGGTAATAAAAAATCTTTCTAATGCAACTATTGCATTAATAACTGTGTATGTTCTATTTGAACATATTTGATAATAAATTAAAATATAAAATAAAAATATTAAATTTTTTTATGTTTTTGAAATGAAACTAGTTTTTTCTTTTTTTATTTTTCAAAACTAAAGATTTAAAATAGTAAATTATATTTTTATATTACAAATAAATGTAAGTTTAAATCGAATTTTAAAAGCTCTTATAATTATTATATTATTATATTATATAGCCGTTTTTTATGAAATTTTTTACAATAATAATGTAAAGAATTTTAAATAATTTCGTTGTGATTTTCTGTATCTAAATAAAAATAAAAATAAATAAATATAAACGAATTGTATTTTTAACGGATTCATTTAAAAAACATGGATTTGAAAATATTATGTGAAATTAAATCATTATCAACGTCAGTTTTACTTTTATATCAAATAAAAATATTGAATTTATTTTTTATAAATATATAAATAACTTATTATAAAATTCACTTATCTTAGACAAAATTTTAATTTAAAATTTTTTTTATTATGTTTACGATTCTATGAATATGGATGTTAATAATAATAATAATAATAATAATAATAACAACAACAATAACAACAACAACAATAATAGTGAGAATAATTTCAATATTTCAACTACTGTTCTATTTATAATTGATGCCTGAAATTTTAATTTCATTGCAAAATTAATATGTAGCCGTGAGAATGCATAAGCATTGATATGTCAGCGGGAAAAGGTATTCAACACATAATTAAATTATCGGGTTTGTTTTAAGGTTTAATCGAGGATTGTTTATTAATTATAGCCGTAACCAGATATGTGTTTGGCTAATTAGTAAATTTTTATAATAAAAAGAAAGAACGGCAATGTTTTGTAATAAAAGTATAATGTATTTAGCTTTAATTAAAGGCGTAAAGTCAAGTGATAAAATAAAATTATCAATGCTTGTTTGTATATTTTGTTTTATTACAACACGTCATAACTTAGTTCTTAAAAAACATTATAGTTTATCAGCGATATCACATTAAAAGTTTGTTCAAATAAAATATAGACACCTATACATAATGTACAATTCGTACATTTCGTTTGTCTTTCTGTCTTTACATTATTATTAGTCTAAGTAACAATATCTCATTAAAGTTCAGTTATCTAGTATGATCATTTAAAAATGGAAATATGTACAAAGTTGCAATATTTTAATTATCAAACTGTCGATATGAGTGAGCAACATACCAACAATGGCTTACAAGTTTGTCTTAGAAATTGTGCCTATCTTGTAAATAATTGGGATAATCAGTCCTAATATTTTTTCAATATATCTATCTTATATATCTATATTATAATAACGATTAACCATTTTCACAAACATGACGAAATACATAAGAGACTGCATAGCTTCCGGCAAAACAAATTTTAATAGAATATAAATATACGCTATAGCTTTTTTATATTTTTCTAAAATTTACTATAAACATTTGTACTTTGAATATCTCAACACTGAATTCATTATAATTAATATTTATTTGTGGACTTTACTTTAAATAACTCTCTAACATAAGCCGTATCTCTTATGTATTTCTCCTCACAAATATTTCACGCCTTTATACACTGAATATTAATTGGACTATTATGCTGATCTATTTATTCGTCGTTAATTACAATTAATATGTTACTGTTGAATTTATAACAAATCCATTATCTCTTTATATAAAAGAAAATGTATATTTTTTATATCACATTTAACTGCTTTATTTTAAAAGAAACATATTTCAAACTGATGCATCCTTTATACATGTAATGATGAGCTGTATAATAATAAACAGGTCCAATTAATTTTCTTCTACTTTATTCTGACAGAATTCTGTTTTTCTAACAGATGTAAAAAATTTATTTTGAGGAATTTTATAACCCTGCATTGTTTTATTTTTTATTTTTTAATTAATTAATGACAGTAGACGAGTCAATTAATTTTTAGAATACTAAATGAGTCAAAATCGTTATCTAACTGTATAAAAATAACATCACTTTTCTCCTACGAATCGATGCATTTATAACTTTTATAGACTTGTTCTATTCATTCAACATTCATGGCATAATTATGAATTTCGGACATCCGTAGTACATAAAACCATTACATACAATTTTCATTTACATTCATTTTTACTTCATTATGTATAACCATAATAACACTTCGTTTTTTCTCAATTATTACAATGACTTAAAATATTAAGAATCTTATTTCTTTACTAATGATGCAATTATATTTGTTTTAAAAACTGAACATTATTTTTATTCTTCTATTACGGTACTTACAATAGCAAACTGATAACCTAATGAGACCAATCGATATTATACTTATAAATTATATGCTCCATTTTATATATTGTCAAATGTTTATTTTTACAATTCAAATAAACAAATTTGTAAAAATCATTAATAAGAACAAAAATAAAAATTAAGATTCTACTACTATTTTAAATAATTATCTCTAAGATATTAAAACTAAACTTAAAGAAACTCTAGAAGATGATCTTGTGAAATAAATTTAAAATTAAAATTAATTAATTTAATAATCAGTATAAAAAATTTACCTAAAATATAAATTATAAAATTAGTTGTCTATAATCAATGTCTTATGAACTTTTGAAACATGTCTATTATTACATGTCTATTAAATATTGAAAAGATTGAATAAATATGCTTTCCTGCCAGCAGTAATTGTGTATTGTAAAAAACTTAAATTCAACCTATTTATTGGTTGTCCAACCCCTCCATATAGAAGCAATACTGGCCGCTGCACTCGTTACTAAACCTCCCGCTACACTTTGATTAACTTGCATGCTAGAAGACTGTTGACTACTCATTGCACCTGGTACAGGAACAGCCATTTCTGGACAGGCTACATTCGGTACCTAAAACCATAATCCTTTTTTTAAATATCTACCTACTGAGACAAACATTGATGTTTACAATTGATTTAAAAGGAATTTCACAGTATTTATATTGCAATCAATTTTTTAATCGGCAGTTTAATTAATATATCCACCGTATTCACATAGTTATCCACCAACTATTAGCACAATACTATTATATAAAATATTCTTTTATCTATCTTACCGCTTCCCATTCCCAATTAAAAGCATCTTCCTCCTCATCAGAAGCCGAATCGTCGCTGTTTTCTAAGTCTGAGACTAACTGATTGTGCAAACGTTTAATCACATTGGGATCGATTTCGATAGGGCCGATTCTATAATATATATAGAATTATCGTAAATTTATAATCTTATAATGAATATTCTATTTTTATCGGTAAACATTTTAGCGTATTACCTTCCTAAATCACTAATTTCAGTATTTAGTAAGTGCATTAGGTTTTGCAACGTATGCATTGAATGTAAAACTGACGTGTCAGTATTTTGAGTAAAGCAAAGATGCAGAATATTACTATTAAGCCTTGCCACTTTTCTGGCAAATTTTTGATCAGACATTTCACTACCATGAAATTCACTAGAATAGGAAATTACATTTCATAAGTAACATTGATGAGCACACATATAAAGAATCAAACAATATATAGATATGAAATATCACCTGTAAGCAAGTTTATATGGAAGCCGTACACTAAGATAATAAGCAATAATATTAACAAGTTGAGTAGCATACGTGAGAGCTGCATTAATATTATATGCAGGATTGTGTATTGCATTTTCCTTATTTCCACCAGGAACACTATCTTTATTTTCTGCCACTATCATAAAAATGGTAATCAATGTTAATTCGACTTTTTAACATTTAAATTCAATAATAAATTATATAAGGGATATCTGTATTTACCCCATAGCGAGTAGGCACTATAATCTCCAGATCCAGGTAATGTAGGTGCAACAATACGATGATGTATTTCTAAACTATTCTCAGTGTCGTTAATCCATTTTCCTCGAACGTACGAAGTTCCTGAAGCATCAGCAAGAGCGCAAGTAACCATATCCGTTGTGGATCCGTCATTTTCACTGATATAAATATATAAATATAAATATAAATTTTAAATATTATTGATACTTTTCTTATAAAGGGATACATTTTGCTTTAAGTATATTTTACGAAGTATAAATTACTCAAGTTACAATTATTTATTAAAACATTAAGATGAATTAAATATTTTTAACTTACAGGTATGGAAAAATATGATTTACCTTTTGGTTGGTTCAACTTGACTCAAGGGGAATATGTATTGGATCAATTGCTTTGCAGCTATTCTTATAACTTTTTTCAACTGCTGTCTCTTCCTTTCAACAGACTCTTTTTGCTTTTCATGTTTGACTTTTAAATCAATGACACGTTTACGTAATTTTTCTACTTGCTCCTCATGCCTTGGTAATTTTGAAACTATTTGTGAATTAACTTCCTTAAGAATATTTAATCGTTGATTCCCTGCAAATACACAAGTAACTCTGAAAAGGGCTCTTAGAGTTTTAAAATTCTTTAACAACAAGATTAATTTTTATACCTCTGTTTATACTTTGTTTTGTTTCATTTTCAAGATTTTGAAGTAGCCTTACTCTTTCTTTACAAGCATTTATATCACAAATCTAAAAAAATACAATAAATGTAGAAAATAATGGCAAATATTAATGAATGAAGTAAAATATCAAATATTAACATACTAGTTTATCACGTTGTTTATGTTTTTCAAGAGCTTTCGTGCATTTCTCTTCCAGTTGATTTCTTATAAGTTTTAATCTTAATAACCGTTGTTGTTTATCTGCAAACCTATAAAATACACACACAACATTATATTTAAGCAAGTCCAAACAATTTTTACAGCAGTGACATTACAAAAAATGATGTTTAAATTTACATACATAAGAAAAAATAAAGAATGAAATAAAAGGTTGTTTTTTTAATTTGAAGTTAGTCTCGGATACAATTTTAATGGCTAAATAAATAGTTTAAAACAAAGAATTTTCATGAAGTAGAGCATCTCTATTATACAGTATGCGATAGAAGAAGGTCTGCGCAGAGGTGTGTCACAATATAACCAAGAGAGTAGCTTTAAATAGAAAGTCAATTCAAGCAAAGTAAACTTGATAGAATTTCAAAAGCACCTTTATTGTTAACTTAAATTCTGAGATATAAGCATTGTTTAATTATAAACGACTGTTAGATAGTTTGAAGCACATTATTTATAGACATGTGATGCTGAATTGCAGGCATTATTGCAATGGGTGACGGATTAAAATTAAGATATCGAGTGCTTGCTTGCCTCCTTGTAAATAACATAGACAAGAATAAAAAAGAGGGAGGAGGTTGGGTAGGGATAGGGAAAAAGGCAGGCAAATGGCAGAGAAAGGACAGACAAAGGGCAGATAAAGGGCAGAGAGAAGATACCTTACCGTTCAGTGTAAGCCGAAATCGAGTGTACGAATTCCCCGTTTTGTACACACTGCCTGCAATAGAAGTTCCTTCGACCGTTATGACATAGTGGACACTTGAGATGATAAACGCCGAGTCTCTCGTTCACGTCCTCCAATTCGGAGGAGAGTTGGAAGTCCGTAGGCATCGTGCAGGATCCATCGGAACTGCTCGTCGCCATAACCCAAGATACATGGACTATTCGAGGTATAAAGAGAGCAATAGAAGAAGCGATGCTGTTAGTATGGAGCAATGTAGCGAAAAAAATAATGGGTGCACTGCTCTGTTCCGTCTGCTGTCACTCATCAGCTGATCCGTTATTTACCTTCTCTTGAATGCGTACAGTGTGTGTGTGTGTGTGTGTGTGAGGTGGAGAGAGCGAGAGAGGGGGGAGGGCGAGAAGAGCCCGACCGAAAGTTGAGGACGAAATAAACGGCGGGAGAGAGAGAGAGAGAGGGGGGGGGAGTGAGAGATCGGGACGGAATCGTGCAAAAGGCCCGAGGGATTGAGAAGGGCAAGGGGGCGGTTAACGGGAGAGGAGAGGAGAGGATCGGGCGACAGAGGGAAGGTGGAAAGGAGCATTAGAGCCCCTTACTTTAAATAATCAACCACTCGATCCCGCGATAGCTTTGTCTCAATTAGATCGTGCCTCTCGTTCCCGTTGCCTTCCTTCTGGTGCACAGCCGCAGCACATATTGCTGCAGATGCACACACTCGGCGCACTGTTGCCTCTATGCATGTAGGGTGCACAAGAGTTACACAAGTATAAGCTAATTATCACGCGGACGGCGGATAATGTACGATTTGTTGTGCACGATACGTCCGCCGCACTACTCTACATCTATGCACGAAATAGATGGCAGGCATGCCGCGCTCTGACGCACGCATTCAAAATAAGAAATATTTATATAATTTACTTATAAATAACGAGTGGCTTTAAAAGCCCTACTCCGAACCTTTCTAACGCTTTCTTTTCTTCGCCCGATAGACGATCCCTCTACCCTCGAACCCGTCGTTCTGGCCAGGTAGTTATTTCTTACAATCCTGGGCAAAGGAGTACCAGCTCGGATACCTTGACCGAGTACTTGGCGCTCTTAGAAATCGGACCAAAGAGAGAGTGAGAGAGTGAGTGAGAGAGAGAGAGAGAGAGAGAGAGAGAGAGCTAACCTTGAGCCATGGTCGCCGTGGACTTACGAAAACGAGCGGCTCTTCTAATGGGCTATGGACAACTACTATGGGAATTCATGCTAGATCATTGATAATAAAGGAAGCCTTACTCAATCCTCACTTTGGCGGCAGATTTAAATAGATATCAACCAGTCGTTTGGGGGATCGATAAAATCATAAAGAGGGACGAGCAGTGCACTCGATTCATTCAAATTTAAATATTAACAAACAAACCCTGGTCACATGCAGCATTTATTAGTTCAATGTCAAGCCATGAATTTTAGACAATTTCTCGAATGTTTGTACATTATCGTAAAACAGCAAGCTTACATGGATAACTTATCCATCTAAATTATTTACAAACTCATAATAAGCTTCTTTCTGTTCATGTCTCTTCCTTTGCTTTACAAGAAAAGAATTTTTACGTATTCGTCTATTGTTATTTTAATCTCGTTTATCGTGAAGTATATTCTTTACGAAAATATCGGATAACGCCATACAAAATTTTATTGAATAGAAGCGCGAGCCCGGAAGTAACAATTTTCCAAGTCTATTAATTTCATAAGCAGTGGATCATTTAATTGTTCCATTAATAATCGATAGGGCAGTGCCATTTCTGACGATCGTGCGTTTTAATGAAAACAATGAAAACAAAAATAAAAAAACTATTCAACCGAAACGTTTCCCCATAAGTGTTAACGAGCTATTATAAAGCTGGAGGAAGTTAATCGTAGCCCGGCAATTAATGGTGCCCAAACGTTTACTTATAATAACGTTCGAAAAGTTATGTGAAATTTACGTGACAGTATGGAATTGCATTATGGTAATTACTGCAAATCGTCAGTATGGCTTGTTCTCGAGTTAAAAATTATTATTCCTAAAAGTTTTTAGTAAGGCAAGTAGTTAATTTTTTAATAAAAGTGTCATTGGTTGAATTTTAATGGTTAATAGAAGCGTTTACACCCTTCAATTAAAAATCTGTAATGTCTAAGGAGAAGAACGAGCGTCACGAAAATTTCTATTTAGTCGGAAAAAGAATTCGTCTTAATACTATCCTCTCCTTCTTTATAAACTCTTCCTGTCTTAATTTGCAAGTAAATAAATGATTTTTTTTAATAATAACCTTGAGTTAAAATTAATTCTTATCAAATAGCAATACGAGTATTCGTCAAAGCGGTTAATATGCTCTATTTTATATTCTAAAATTTGAAATTGAATATTTCAAATATTTTTACATAAACGACAGAGTTTTTGATCTTATTTTCATTACATGAGCAGAATTTGACACAATTATTACATTACATAAATATCGCTGTAAAGCTTTACTAAACACAAACTATTATCATAAACGAAGTATGTCAAGAATTTTTTAGTAAAAAAACTTATCGTTAAGATTACAGTATTTAAAATCTTTAACTAAAAATTTGACAGATATTTTATTTTTGAGATCAATATATTGGAAATATTGAATATTTAATCGATCTATACAAATTATGTATTTGTATACTCGGCGTACGAGAGGTATGAACTAGATTTTTTTTTAATCCCGACAGCTATTATGAGTATTATATTTTACTTGTAGAAAAGAAATAAGCTGATACGTGCTTTTAAATTATTTATTTCTTTATTGTTTAGTAATGAATTTTTCGTACAATTGTTTAAAAATTAAAAATTTTTGGCAATATTGTAAAGTATTACTTTTTTTATTTATAAATAATACGATAACGCTTTTTTATTTAATCCCAGTCGTAGTACAATAAATAATAATAAGTGCGGCTAAATTTTAAATCTAATATTAAGAAAAACTGAAAATAAATTTTAGTCTTTATTGATATAGATAATTTATTCAAACTCAATGTAAATTAAAGAATTACCAAAAGCTTTAACTATATTAAATAAATTTAAAGTAAAAATTTTTTCTTGAAATTAAAAAATTATTAATCTTTTAGGTTTCATTAATTTTTAAACAATTCTCTCAAACGTAAAATATATTCAAGAATTTTTATTAAAAAAAAAAATTTCTGAATGTAGATATTGTATGCATTCGTAAAATATTATTTAGAACATAAAAATCCTAACGTTTTTGTTTTAAAAAAAGTATTCTTTTAAAATCATATATTTTGCATAGTTGTAATACATTATATTTTTTCAATAATTTGTAACCAATATTTTTTTAAATAAAAAGAGGCTATGTTTAATAATGTATTAAAATAAAGAATTAATTCAATTGCAAATGAAATATATTTCAGAAGGAAATATATATATAAATATTAGTATATTAAAAACTATGAAACAAATATTTTTTTATCATATTTTTAATAAACGTGTTATCATAATTTAATATTTATTAAAAATTTTACAAACGCACGTACATATTAAAGTTTTTTATTACAAAAATTAATATTATTTCAATGATAAAAGAATTCAAAATAATATTATTTTCTAAAATTATTAAAACTAAATGCTTGAATAAGCATATTGTACAAATTTAAGTCACGATGTCTATTATACCAATAAATCTTTTTTTTTTTAATATAAAGACTACGTTTTCAATTATTTTATGAAAAAATTTTTTAAATATTTTAATGATAAATAATGAATACTAATAAATGTATTTAATAGAAGCGAAATTTATCAAACAATTTTCTTAATAAACTTTCATCTGTGATACTTTTCTATACTATATAGGCAAAATTGTTGTTTACTTATTTTAAAGAAATTGATAATTTATTATTTAATACATCTGTCTCTATGCATACATATGCATGAAATAACGTACATTTTATTTTACTGCAAAACTTGAAAATTAATTGATTAATGAATATTCCTCGCATTCCAATGTTGTTGAATTTAAATTAAATATTTTTCTTTTGATCCGATTTGGTATATTTGACAAAAAATCGAATGAAAAATTAATTCTTTTGAATTCTTCCTAAAGCAAAGCTATATTAGCGCAACTACATAATAATACAATTTCAATTATAGGTTACACTTTTGTAATTATATAAATAATTAATATTTATTATTTATCTACAATTAATTTATAGTAATTTAAAAGTTGATTTTTATGTATTTTCAATGTAGATTGTAAGTATATTGCTTACATTAATTTTACTATCTCTTATTTCCCATGTGGGACAAGTTGGGGTCTGTTAAATCGAATTCTTGGCAATAGAAATTATTCTTATTTTTTTTATTTGATATGCACAACTAATTCACAACCTAATGATATAGTCTTCGATTTTAATTAAATGAATAAACACTTAAAGTAAAAAATGCTGGTTAGAGGGCTTCCTTAACGAAAACTCGAAAACGAAAATTTTTTTATAGCTATCGATGTTTTATAAGGTTAAGGTTATAATATTTTTAATTTTACCTTTATCTGCTTCTTCATACTCCACTTTATAATATCTTATTCTTATAAGTTATTCATTATCGAAACTCTCATATTGGAACCTATTTTGCTTTATTCTAAGATCTTATTCGTTTGTAAGTAAATAGCAAAATTAATAATTGCGTTTTATTTATAAGGCAGCATAACAAAGACTGAATATTTTCGAGCAGAAGCGGAGGTGTGAGATTTTAAATGCGCACAACACTGGTAAATAAATATCATAATAAACCAATCAGCAATATCAGACAGCATGTAAATATAGTGAAAATCCAAAAAAATTAAGTAAATGCTTGTTTTATTTCATTAAATCTTTTTAATTGAATCTTAATTTTTTATTATTAATCAACAACTTTATTTAAAACAATTGATTGAGTTTTAAATTGTGGGATATTTTAAAAATTTAAATATTTTTTTAATAACGTTCATACCTGCATATATATATATATATATACATATGCACACACACATTTATATATATGTATATATTTAAATTAAACAGTTTAAGCATTTTTATTATTCTATGCGTTTAGAAAATTAAAAAAAATTCAGCTTTTGCCCTTCAATGTCACATCTACATTTCTAATACTTCAAATTATTTTTAAGGTTATCTTTGACAATACTTCGTAATTGAAAAAATAATTTTATATGCCACTGATTTCTCATTAAGTAAAATTAAAATTTTTACAACTATTCTAATACTTTTATTTTTAGGATAACCGTTTCATTCGCATTCGCATTCGCATTTAAGAATAAAAACTCATTGTGGACGCAGCTATGGCTAATTCATTTGGAGGTAATGTAGGAAATTTTAGAGATATATTTCGAGTTATTAATAAAGATATATTGCAATGGTTTCCCGGACATATGGGAAAAGCAATCAAAGAAATGGAAAAGCGTTTAAAAAATATTGATTGCATAATAGAAGTACATGATGCTCGTGTTCCAATTTCTGGTCGTTATGCAGATTTTAAAAAAACATTATGTGGCCTAAAGCCTCATATTTTTATTTTAAATAAAATAGATTTGGCTGATAAGACATATATAGTTCCTGCTATGAATAGATTAAATAGTGAGGGTATAACACATATTCTTGAGACAAACTTAAAGAGCGAAACTTGTAAAGAAACAAAAAAAATTCTGCCATTAATGCAGGAGCTTATAAACGCATCGAATCGTTATAATAGATCCCACGAAAAAGACTTTTCCATTATGATAATTGGAGTGCCGAATGTTGGCAAGTCTTCGCTTATAAATAGATTAAGAAATACTTACTTACACAGAGCTAATGCTGCACCGGTAGGAGCTGTTGCAGGGATTACAAGATCAGTCATGAATAGAATCAAAATATCAGAAAAACCTTTAATATATCTATTAGACACTCCTGGAATATTGCCCCCAAATATTAATGATGTCTATAGCGGTTTGAAATTAGCTTTAGTGGGCTGCACTCAGGATCATTTGATAGGGCCGCAAATATTAGCTGATTATTTATTATTTTGGTTGAATAAAAACAAGCGGTTAGAGTATGTTGAGAAATTAAATTTACAAGGTCCGACCGATGACATAATAGAGGTACTTATTCAAATTGCTATACAATGTAAAAAAATTCAGAAGAGAAAAAGTTTGGATGGGGGGTACGTCGATAAGCCAGATCTGTACTTTGCATCACAATACTTCATTAAAGCTTTTAGAAACGGAGAATTAGGTCTTTATTGTTTAGATAAGGATATCTTAGAAAATCCTTGAATGTCTGATTATTATTTTATTCCATTATAGAAAGAAAAATTATTAAGCAGAATGTATTTGTAAGACTCGACTTAAAAAACTTTTGCTGTAAATAATGTAAATAAATTAATTTGAATCTTAAAAAAAAAAGATCATTTATTGTTATCATCATAATCGTTAGTATATATTATTATTATTGTTATTATTGTTATTATTATTGTTATTATTATCATCATCATCATCATTATTATTATTATTATTATTATTATTATTATTATTATTATCATTATTATTATCATTATTATTTCGTGAGTAAGAAATGTATCCGACTGTACATTATACTTAAAACTAGTATTTTTACATGATAAAATCTTGGAATAAATTCATCTTATCTATGCCCATTAATATTTATTATCGAATCTATGAAATATTAATATTTCGAACAATGGTTTTTAGTTCATAATTTAAATCCTTTAAAATTACGTATGGAAACCGACCCCACTTCGAACTCTAAAAGGCCCCACTGGTAACAACTATCCCCACTCTACTGCTTCACTTGTAATGCCTATCCCTTTTCCTTTGCTTGACTTTCTCCATGTCGTTTCTCTTGTGCTTACATTTAAGTGTGACACATTTTCATTCTTCAAATACATTTCTATAAAGAATGTGAAAATTTCATAAATCGCTTACGGTTTATTACTTTAAAAGTAAAAAGTTTTAATAAATTTTTAATTTTCGAAAGGAAAAAAAAAAAAAAAAAAAAAAAAAAAAAAAAGAAGAAGAAGAAATAAAGAAAGAGGAACGTAATTGTAGCAACAACAGTTACTTGTTGTAATCAAAAGTAATCAAGACCCTTTTAATTATTTCTTTTAGTTAATATGTTTGCAAGGATTACATTTTATCCATCTTTGTTTTACAACATACTAATGGAAAAAGTTTCGAGCCGACGCTGGTACGATCGCATTGATGAAACTGTTATTCTTGGCGCACTACCTTTCAGAACAGCAACGAAACAGGTAGTTAACAACGCGCAAACATCATTTATTGAAGGCTTTTATTAATTTCTAGCATTTATATTTCAGTTAATAATCGAAGAAAATGTAAAAGCTGTCGTGTCTATGAACGAAGATTACGAGCTATGGTTATTTTCAAATACTGCTAAGGTACGGATTTAAGAATTTTGCTTTGAATCGCCTGCCTAAAGGTATTTAATTGCTTTTATGTACGAACGCTTGCAGGAGTGGAATAAAAATAACGTTGAATTTTTACAATTGTCGACGACGGATATATTTGAAACGCCTTGTCAAGAGAAGCTGAAGCAGGGCGTGAATTTCATTAGCAAGTTCAACAATTTTGACAGTAGTGATGAAAATGAAAGAAAATCGACGGTATACGTTCACTGTAAGGCAGGTAGGACTCGTAGTGCTACACTCGTCGGATGTTACCTCATGAAGGTGTGTGCAAAGCTTACAGAGATTTAATATCACTTAAGCCAGTAAATGTTGAAGGACATTATAATTTGCAGAAACATAATTGGACTCCGGAAGTAGCAGTAGATTACATGAAGAGCAGGCGAGACCATATACTCATACATAAACCTCAGTGGCAGGCTTTGAACATTTTTTACAACGAGCAAATTAAAACCAAACAGCCTTAGTGCACGAATGTTGTGATCGATGCTTATTCGAATCAATGTGTAGAGACGCAAGATACCCGTCCGTGCAGCTTACCGACTACGAACGCGCACGTGTTGGTTATATTTACATTCGTATACATGGCATCTATATACGAATTTAAATATCTTTTATATTAAAAAATATTTTTTTAAATACGTATTTTAAAAATATTTATTAAATAATGTTAGATTGTACATATTTTTAATAACAAAACTTACTTCATGAATTTGGCTTATTTTTTTTACTTGTATCAATGTAAGTGGATGCAAATTTAGTTGCATTGGCAACTGCCTTATTAATTAATCTGTTGAATTCTTGATTAGAAATTTGTATCGGCAACATATTGTACGAAACGAGCGGATCTTCGTCTTTGAAATTATTTCCTTTTGATTGAAATATTCTCAACACTTCTTCCATCCACATTTTAGCATTAAACGACGAAGACTGATGTTGCTGTATTCGAGTAAGAAAATTATTAAAATTCTACCAGTCTACGATAGTGATTTAATTTTATTGTAAATGACTTTTACCTGAGGAACAAAACATCTAGCTTTGACCTTATTTTTACAATGTACAATGATTAAGACCGGAGTCGTGGCAGGGCAGAGTTTAATTATATTTTTTAGTGATATATTTTCTAAATATGTATTATTTGGTTGGAGACAATGCACAACAAAAGGCAATGATGACGTGTCCAATAATTTTCTTATCTCTTCTTCTATAGTATTCCTATAAAGTGAGTAATATTTGTAAAATATATCTTTACTCGGATGTATAAATAAATTAATTTCTTTTTCTTTTTATATTAATATACCTTGTTTTATTTCTTTCTTGAATTTTAATATTTTTTAATAATGTATCTAATTTTTCTAGGCTTTCTTGCGCAACGACGAAAGGAAATCTCTTTTTCTTATCCAATAAATCCAATTTTTCACTGTTAATTTTGTGTTCAATATCTTTCAGTGATAAAGTACCTGCTTTGAAACTACTCTCTAATTTAGAAATTCTGTCTTTCAAATTATCACCTGCAAGTCTCGTCAATCTAGCTACTGATCCAGTTACAGCCTTCAAATTTACACTTAAGCTTCCTCGAGACTTTACATTTATAATACAGAAATGTTCTAAAACTCCCGTTTGATGGACATGTGTTCCACAACAGGCTTCTCTATAATAAATAAAAATCAATTACATTAATTACAAGCAATAAACAATAAATGTTTAAAATATTATGAATAATTGTTGGAGTACTTGGAATTTAACAGGTCGCTATTAATTTCAACAACTCGAATTCCTGCATCTGGATAAGTTTCTCCTGGAATTATTGTCAAATTCTTTTCATTTAACATCTCTAGGACATTTACAACTTTTGTTTTAACAGGAACATTAGCTTCGATTGTTCGATTCACAAGTTCTTCGATTGCAATTATATCTTTTAAGGATAATTTTTTACCAAAAGTACTGCACTCAAATTGCAAAACATCCTTTTGTACATTGCTTCCACGTTGGCCAATTACAGGTAAAATTTTTTGCAAAGCAGCATTCAGTAAATGCACAGCACTATGATGTCTCATTGCTCCCATTCGATTTTTTTCATCTATCGAAATAACGCATTCGTCTCCGATTCGAAGCTCATGTTCTGGATTGCTAGACATTAATATTATTAAGGACTTGTGCTCTGTGTAATAATTTTTCAATTATGTTATTGAACAAGTTATCGTTATAAATACTTACGCCTCGTCCCAATCATCAAATTGTCCAACGTGAATAACGTAATCGCGAAGTTTCCTCGCGTGTTCGAAATTGAATAAAAGATTTTTAACGCTAATACGACCCTTATCAGATATTTGGCTTCCCGCAGGCGAATAGGCAATCGTTTTATCTAAGATTAAACCAACTTCGGAATTCGTATTTATAACAGCACTGCTTTCAACGATGTTACCGGTACTCGTAATCGTTGCTTCGACAATCGCTTGGCTTTCATCTATATTTAGTTTTGAATCGATTTCGGATATTAAATTCCCTGCGAAGGACATTTTTCATAATAATTCATTCTTACGACGATTATTGAGTTAAATTGAGGTGCAGCGTGAAGCTAGTCACGAGAATTACCATTTATTACTATTCCTAATAATTTACATTTTAACGTTTCGAATTGATATCCTTCATCATTGTATAAATAATTGTATTTCGGCGAATCATCGGTTTTCGGCACGTTCGCCGACTCGAGTAAATTTAAAGAATAATCTGTAATAATTTCAGAATCCTGTTTCTCAGTGTCATTTCGAGATTGTTGCTGGACTCTTACTAGCACTTCCTTAAAGGCGTTCAGGTCAAACGCTATTGACTCGATTTCCGTTAGCTGATGTATCGTTTCCATGTTGAGACCATAAGTGTCATATAATTTATACGCAAAATCTCCTGGTAAGATTTTGCCCTTTTGTCTATAAATTTTTTTTTTTTTTTTTAATTTAATACGTAATGTAATAAGATTTTTTTCTTTTTATAAAATAAGATTTTTTAAATGATACATACTCGGATTTTAAAAAACTTTGTAGCTCATTGTATCCCGCAGTTAATCCAGGTAATGAAGTATCAGTAACGTTAGACAGTTCAGGTCGCTGATTTACAATTTTTTTCCAATTCCTTAAAGCAGCATCTCTGGCAGATTTCATAATTTCTTCTTCGTATTGTATAATATGATGTATCTTAACATAAATAATGCGTTAAATTTATTCCTAATGAAACGTGAATAGAGATAAATGAAATACTTTACTTTGAGTAAATTATTGTGAATTTCTGGATAAGCATCTCCAAGACTTATGGCAACATGGTTAGTTAACTCAGATAGTAGTTTATTCGATTTAAAGACTCTCTCGCTAACATCAATCGCTTTCCTTAAAACTCTTCTGAGTTTGTGGCTTTAATATACAATTAATTTTATAAACAAATCATCGTCAAAGATTTTTTTTTTTTTTTTTTAAATTAATAGTATAAAGAACATTACAAACTTCTTATCAGGTAACATTCCATCTGCTAAAGCTACAGTGACCATACGTGCATGATCGGATAATATTCTGTATCCAGAATCAATTTTATTTCTATCTGCCATCCCGAACCGACCTTCGTACGCTGGAGCATGTGAAAATTTTTCAATCGCTTTAAACAATGGTTGAAAAAGATCTGTATCATAATTAGAACGTTTCTTTTGTATCACTGACACTAATCTTTCGAATCCCATACCAGTATCGACGTAGGTTTTCGCCAACGGTATTATTTGGGAATTTGAAAGTCTAAAAAATATAATAGTATTCTTTATATTTTATTAATGCTTATAAAAATCCATAAAATATTATAATAACAATGTAGCTAAGCTTCATCAGAAGATATACCTTCGATATTGAATAAATACTATGTTCCATAGTTCTGTAAGATCGTCGTGCCCCTTATTGACTCTATGAGCTTGATTGCTTGATTGCATTGTGTGGTCTATATGTATTTCTGTACAAGGGCCACAAGGACCAGTTGGTCCCATTTCCCAAAAATTATTTTCTATTCCAAATGGTAGGACATGGTCTTCTGGTATTCCAAGGCTTAGCCAAATTTCTTTACATTGTAAATCTGGTTTCAAATCTAATTTTTCATTTCCACTAAAATATGTTACATATAAAAAGTCTTTTTTTATTCCATAGACCTCTACTAATAAATCCAATGAATATTTGCAGGCTTGTTCCTAAAATTAATTAATAATTTAACTTAACGCTCTCAATTTTGAATGGCCTTTAAATAATACCTTAAAATAATCTCCAAAAGACCAATTTCCAAGCATTTCAAAAAATGTATGATGATAAGAATCATGACCAACCATTTCTAAATCATTATGTTTCCCACCGACTCTGATACATTTTTGTGAATTTACAACATTAGCTGCTGGAGGATTGTGCTCACCTAAGAAAACACCTTTAAACTAAAAGTTTTATATAAATTTAATAAAACATAATCACTTAATAGTTCATTTAAAATAGGTGTTGTTAATGCTTTTGTTACAAAACTAAAGTATGATGATCGATATAGAGATGAAACTTGACATAAACATAAAAGTTGTTTAAATTTACCTGGTTCATTCCTGCATTGACAAATGGAATCGATGGATCATTGAAAGGTAACACTGGACTCGAGCGAACAAATACATGATTCAGGCTTTTAGAGAAATAATCCAAAAAATCTGTTCTAATTGATTTTGAACTCCTTAATACCTCTTTGCTTGAACTAAGCGTGCGAATTATTATGATGTTATTTACAAATTTTAACTGACGTATGAACATTATTATAATGAATTTCAGTAAAATTATGCATAGGTTAGTTAAATTTTTTATTTCTCAATACGTTAAACGATACTTAAGCTGATAAGCTATTCAATTTTCAGAAAATAACTTTAACTATTGAGTTAAACGGAAGAAAATGATCATTTAATGAATGCATTGTATAACACTTATTTTATGAATCTAGACAATACGAAAATAGTGCATTCTGCATTATTGCAATATTTGCGCTACGATGTCTCGACTGTAGATGGAGAAGACATGGGGTACAATTTCCGTTTGCAACATGTGTACATACATGCACACACATGCACATATGCCAATTTATATGCAAAAATGCAGTAAAGAAAACAAAGAGTATACGATGACGAAACATTTTATGGACGTACAACTGAAAATATTATCAACCAGATGCAAGTATAATTAATAGAAATAAAACGAAGGATATATTCCATGGGTATTTCAAATAAACAATGCAATTTATTTTAAATTAAAAATATAATTTATTTACATATTTTGTTTAGAAAAATGCAGAAATTACCTAATTATTTAATTATGAAGAAATTAAAATTGTAAGAATAGCCTAATAGTAAAATTACCGTCATATTAAATCAAAAGATGCATTACTTAATACAGTAATCATTTTTTAAACTTAACGAATACATTTATTTACAATCTTGTGATATGAATATTATTTATCATATATTTATTTCTGTCTTAGCATATTTACATACTACATAAGATACTCTTAAAATAAAAAGTAATATTACCAATTACTATTATAAATTCAATCATTACAAATAATATGGCTTGCAAAAAATTTTGATTAAATGTATTTATGAAAACTGTTGTATGTATAATAAATAACACTTTGAAAGCATACAAATGTAAATAATTTCAGTTTAAATTGTAATTATAAAGTAATTTCTATACATGATTCAATCATATATATTTTTGTGAAAAATATTTTTATTTACAAAGCTTTTGTCTTTTATATGTATATTTTATAGAAAATTATACTCTAAATTGTAGTAAAAATAATAAATTTAAAAGACTATTATTACTATATTTCAAAGGTATATTAATACATTTTTTAAATTTCATTGACATTTAAACTACTATTTAATACAAATGTATGATTTGTTTTTTTTTTATTTTTTCATATTCGTTTGTCTGTATTTTGTCGATTTTTAAGTACCATTTTTAAGTTATCAATTTAGGTGATAACTTTGTTATTTATAGTATGAAACAATAAACTTTAAATTTTACATCTTTATAGCTCCATGAAAATTTAAAACAAATTTTTAAGTTGCGGCAATAGCGGAGCGTATTTTTCTTTTCCTGAATCATAGCCATGACAAATTATCAATAAAAAGATGTTGTATGAGCAAGGAAAATACCAATAATTGTATATAGTCGACATTATTAAAATCCTTTTTCTCATTCTTAATGCAAATTTATAAATAAGAATATAATGCCTGTCAAGTTAAATAAAGCGCCTTTATATCCATTAAAACGAATTACGAAAAATGTAACAAATAATTTGAATGACAAAATATACTATAAATAATTTCTTTAAAAAAAAAAAAAATTAAAAAAAATAACGATTGACTTTGGATGCTGAATCTGTAAGGAAAACCGTAAAATGTGCTTATTTAATAATTAATATTTACAATAAATAAATATGAGTTACAGTCTTTTCTTTGGCAAAGAACCAAAAGCTGATATTACCGTTGCTTTTGTACCAGTTATAGACGAGGTTAACGTTGTTAAGGCTGGTTGAGTTATAACCCCTGGTTTAACTGCTACAGCAGCAGCAGGATTCGTAGCAACTTGATCCCATTTGCTTTTTCTTTTCTTGGCATCTTCTTCTACAGTTGCAGTCGTATTACTTTGCCTTTTAGCTGTTCCAGAAACTATTTCAATTTTAGTTTTCTCTTTCCTTGCTTTCTCCAATTTCTCCATTTCCATTTTTTGTATTTTGGCAAGTTCTTCGTAGTATGAGTCTTTGTTCCATTTGAAAGGATCGAACCTATCTGGAGGATAATTAGTACCTAATTCATTAATACTGCAATATTGAATTAATTTTTCATAAATAGAGGGGTTCCTAAAATCTTTTCTTTGCTGTATAAGTTTATTCATATCCATGCGGCCAGACTCCATTTTCCTGTAAAGATTTGTAATTTTTTCCTGTAATTCTAAAGGGCATGAACCAGAAGGATCTGGTGGTATGATTATCCCAAAGGCATCTGCTTCACCATCTGAAATCAAATCTCCTTGACGATCGGGAGACTGCCGTTCAGCTATATCCAAAGGTGGTTTCCCATTCAATGAAGACCACATTTCAGAAACTGGTACTACAGTTCCCTCATCGTCAGATACTATCGTATCATCAAAGTAGGAAACTAATCTCTGCACCTTTGAGGTTACATCTGTTACCAAGGTAGGAACATTTGGCAAGTTGTTATTATTCTTGCCACTAATATTGGAATTATTGATGGGACTATTTGAGGCTGATCTGTCAGATTTAGGACTGATGACAACCTGGGGCTGACCATCTTGTGCATTTTGTGAGAGATCCCCTCTGGGAGTGTTTGAATTCTCATGAAGGTCTTCGTCCAATCCATCCTCAGCTTCTGAATCGGTATAGGTAGCCGTTAGAGATGCCAGAGCAACACTTTGTACAGACATTGTTAGTTGACTTTGAGTGTCCAATTTGCTATTAAGCAATATTTTGTGTGGAAACTCACCAGTATAGCGTAGCTTTTTCACAGGAAATCTTGCTTACTTAAATACTATCTGAAAATATATTTATGTAAAATAATACTGATCATTTTTAATGAACAAATAAGAATTATATATACATCTATGTATAATTATCATCTTTAGATGACGTACAACAAGCAATTTACAAACAAAGTCAGTCTTTCAATGAATAAGATATGAAATGGTTGCAAATAGCCTTCTTAAGAAAAGATAATTAGGTTAGGTTTATGGCTTTAGCTTAATTTTCGTAATACAAGATAATAAGGATAGCCACTTACCTAGTACGAATTAACGTAGCTTTCGTTGATTAAATCAAATCCAAGAATTAATTATCTAAAGGGACAAATGAATAAGCAAACTATTTTATTAGACTGAATACTGGACTCTACCTCAAACGCTTCACAGCAGTTTCAGTACCACGTATTCCAAAAGCTTCTATCTTAAACAGCCAAATGAATAGCACAATTTTTTTTAATCACGTAGTGAAAAATGAATACATTCTATAAAATGATGAGAAGTCCCGAAAAATCATGGACACCTTGAAATTTCAATCAATCCCTTCAATACAATTCTCGACTCGTCCGTGGAGTGCATAAAGCTGTAAAAAATTTCCTGGGTTCTATTTTACGTTCCACGTTTCAAGATTCTAATATTGAGCCAACAATTCCATATTTTTCTTAAGCCAGATAACTATATATATAATACATATTAAGTTAGAGAAAGAACATCGACTATAGGGATGTATTGTTTCTTCAGTCGAACTGTAAACGCGCGAAATTTTAAAATTATGCGAGCACGTGTGTATTAATGCGTGCATGTGGCTGTTCCTTGAAGGCGCGTTTCGTACATGGTCTGTTGGGTGTGTGCGCCTGATTGTTTCAGGGATTAATTAGTAACTAATCTTATTGGCTTATACGAGTGAGTCGCAATATATATATATATTTTATTTGTATTTAAACGAATAAATTAGTGTGTTATTATTAGTAAAATTCTTTAAAACATTAAGTATCTACATAACAATATTTTTTCATTCTAGCATATTAGACAAAGATACTATATAGATGATACATTATTAGATGATTATTTATTTATTGAATAATAAAAAAAAAATATTTTAATACATTTTAATACTAATATTACAATATTATTTCTCTCATAGAAAATATTAGTTTCTTTGTTATATTAAAGAATTGAACTTACTTGAATCTAAAAGACTTAAGATCTTTTAGATTTTATCTTAGATAAGATAATTGAAATTCAAATTTTTCTCAACCATGTCTATAGCTTCGCACTTTTAGTAGTTCACATTGTTTAGTACTTTTATAAGTTTTTTTTATTTGATATATATATTTAAGTAACAGTATAGCCACAAAACGATTTCAACTTTAATTCAATATAATTAAAGGATTGCTAATATATAAAGATTTTCTATATAAGGATTTTAAAATATTTTATAATAAATAATTTATTACGAATTATTTGAAAACAAAAGATACAACAGAAGGTTTCGACTTCCTAGAAATCTATACACTTATGCAATTTTTTGTTGTATATTTTAGGTAATAAATTTTATTTTATTAAGAAAAATAATGTAATAAAAATAAAAATTGTTGAAAATATAAATTTTCAAAGTAATTAATTAAAATTAATTAAAATTAGTCAAATTTTATCGAATTTTTTTTAATTACATTATTAATTACATAAATAATATCTTATAATTGTTATAATTGTTTTTTAATATTTATTATAGTTTATTAACGATAAATTTTAAATACATTTTCAAACGTATTTCAAATGGTTCCAAGAAATTGTACTGTAGAGGTAAAACTTTTTTAAAAATAAAATATAAATTCTGATTTTACTGAGAGTACAGTAACTGCAAGTGTATAAGATGAAAATAAATAAGGTATGTTAAATTTATTATCAAATACTAAAACTTTTAAAAAATTTTTCATTATAAATTTTTAAAAAGGGTCACCTTGAATTGAATAATAAAGGGTATAATGTAATGTTATACCCTTGTTATCACAATTCCCTGACGTCAGCAGTATTTAAAAAAAAAATATTTTCGTTGGTTCAGAATTTTTATTCTTAGAATTACGAAATAAAAATTTTATTAAAAATCGTAAACTTGTTGGCCTAAAACATATTTTATATAAATTCATACAATAAACACAATTTTAAACAATAATAAGTTGATTGATAAAATAATTATGCAAAATCTAATGTATGTTATATATTTATATATATTATAATTTATATAGTGTTTTTAAGAATGTCTTGAAGGAATGTGAACAAAGTATAAATTAATATAATTGAGATATATTTTCCAATTTATTTTGCTGTCGACGCGATTAGAAAAAATGTATGTGGATTTGATTGATGATAATTATATTATACGCATTATTTGCAATTACAATTATTAGAAAACCTGGTCATGTAGGGATCAGTCAAATTATAAATATTGGCTTATACGAAATGTGACGCTCGACGAATATATATAAATATCAATATAGTTTTTAGAATCCCCGAGCATTACAGAGCTGGACATTATACTAATCATACTTAGGAAATGGTAAACCAACCTTTTTTCGGCGACTTTTGTTATGGTTAACGATTTTATATAACTTCATTAGCGGGATACCCTAATATAAATATATATACATAAATATATATTGTGCTCTAATATTTTTTCACATATAGTACGATAAGAAAAATTTGATACAATGAAATGAAACGCTCAGATAGCACCCGTTATTAACTTACACATAGCTTTTCTCTCGGTTTATCAAAACTAATTTCTTTAGAATATTATTAATACAGTTCACTGATATTTAAAAAGGTATGTTGCTTTTTATAATCTCAATAAATATTTAAAGTTAAGGAAACTTAATACTTTACTTTTTTCAACAAATATGATTTATTGAATTTATGTGTTTATATTTTTAATATATAATTTATAATGCTTATTATTTTTCAAATTCCTTAATTTTAAGTACATAATGTAATTTATTACCTAGATTATAAAAGCTAAATGGTACATATATCAAGTTTTAAAATATTTCTTCATATATATTTATATTAATATTAATATATAAATCATAAAATATATATCAGTGTATACTAGTAAAATACATGTTGAATTTCTTTTATTTCAGAAAACTATTTTTAAATTATGTATTTATAAACAAATCTTTAAAAAATCTTAAATAATTTATAAGTTTTTTAGTATTAGCAATTTTGTACCTACATTTATACAAGTATTTTATGATTTTTAAAAATTAATGACTTCAATATAACAAATTATAATTTCAAATTTTCGATACGTAAATAAAAAATTACGTTTAATATTTTCAATCACTTATTTTTTAATTTTATTATTAATATTTTTTACATATTATAGATTCCTACTAAATATTAGCATTTGCATCGGTATTGATTAATGTGAAATAGATTGATGTTACGAGTAGATATCTGCTGTTACAAAATCTTTTTATTTATTGAGCTGTTTTTTTTTGTAATAATTTTATTATAAATATTTAATGTAATAATTTAATTAATTTAAATATTTAAAATGTTTTAAATATCGAATAATAGATGTTTTTAATTTCTTTGATAAATTGTTAGTTTCCTTTTTTTTTATTCTAAATCTATTATATTTAATATTTTTTTAATTGAAATTTCTGATCTATAGTCTTTTTGGTTTCTTTTATTGTAAATTGCTTTTGAGTGGACCCAGATAGGAATATTTTGTTGGTATACCGATCATTCTTGGAAATATGAGTACCATCGTTTAATTTAATTTGATTTAATCCTTGCATTCGGAAAGGGATGTTCATTTTTTCTAAAGTTTGAATACCTTTGTTCCTGCTGAATTTACAAAATTTATTAGACATGAGATTAATAGGAAATTATATGAAAAATTTTTATTTATTGATAATTTGATTGTGAGCAAAATGTATTTCATCACCTATGTTTAGTAGTAGTAGTTGCAAAGGTTTCATGTTCACTTGTTTTTAATGTTCGGTGATTAGAGCAGCATTGTACTTTTAAGGCGTGTTTTAAATAACTCTTCTGCATCTTATGAGTTCTATTTTATCGTAAAGGAAAACGAATTATTTTATTATTATATGCTTATTGTGCGGTATAAAGTAATTTATCGAAATTAAAATTCAATAATTAAACTTAAATTATTTACGTATTTAGAATTAAAAATATTCATTTTATAATTTTTAATATATATCTTACAATATATTATACATTCCAGAAATTGCGCCATAGCGTTTATTCTTGATATCATTTTCTATTATTTGACGATTTTGTTTTGTAAAACCTATTAATTTATGTATAATCTAAAACAAATTAATATTAATTAAATTTTTATTGTAATTAATGTATTCAATTTATTATAAAAATAGTCAAATATCTATTGTGATAAATTCTTAGATTAATACATTAATACATTATACTTACGAAATATTTTTGAGATTTGCGCGATTCAAATATGTACAATATCATTAGAATAATACAAAATAATTATACTCTAAACAACATAACAAGTAAATTATAAATAATATTTGACTAATTTTTGTTGTTTTTTTGTTATTTTAAAATTCCATTCGACAAATTGGTCACTTTTTGTTTTTTTTACATTGTTGATTTATAGACTTACTTTTTAATGATTATACATTATGTAAAATTTCAATATATGTGATCATTAATAAAGGTAGTAAAAGAAATATTGTTAATCGTGTGTAAATTAATTTTAAAAAAATAAAAGTTTGAAGTCGGTAAATAATGTATATGGCATTATAATTTTCAATTATAAAAATAAGTAGGTATGCACTTGTAATGTGTGAACGTATATATATATATATTGAAATGGTACTGACTTAAATAAATGTTATAAAATCTTGAAATATGTTGGATCTTTTAAACTGGATAAAAAGAGCCTCTATTGACTTATCAGTAGTAGTTCATTATTTATTTATAGAATATATCCGTTACTTGCTGTCAATACATTCTATTAAGATGCAATGCCAAATATAAAATTTCCATTGAATAGGATAAATTGAAATTACGAGTAGTCGTAGAAAATTTAGTCGTAATACAAAAATAATATTCGAATTTTAAGAAACGGTTGGCATTACCAGATCGTGGTCAACGACATCGAAGACACTTTCGTGATTCGCTTCTAACGTCATCTTCATTATTGATGTTGTAGTAGTCGGTTTGAGCTTACCAACTAACCAGGGATGAGAGCAGAGTTCTTGAGTGTCGATACGATTTTGGGCGTCGGGCGTTAACAGTCGTTTCAAGAGATTCTTGTACTCGGTGGATAAGCTAGCGATGACGCACTCTTGCAATGCACTTAGGCCGCGATTAATTTGGGCCGTTAGCCTTCGGCGACGCTCTTCCGACGATATCAGGTTATCTCGGGGACTGACGAATGGTAACCTCCCTGAGCCCATAACGTACAGGATAACTCCTCTAAATCGAAATTTCCTGCTTTTACTTTATGAATAAATTTTTAGAGCAATCGAAATTTAACAAAAGCGCATTTATTTTCAATATCCGTTGCTCATACGTGCATAATGTCCAAATGTCGAAATTCTAAGCGATTAAGACTCAACTGGAGGCAAGGCATACTACAGGTTTTCACTAATTACTTAAGTAAATAACCTGGAATTATTTTGTCACCAGAAAATTAACAATAAATATTTTTAATTTCTTAATTAATTTTGATTAATAAATATCCAATGAATTTTATTTTATTTAATAAATTCTTCACTATAAATGTTAAATAATCTAATTATGTTATTTTTTGTCATAGTGGTTTCGAATTTATTTGATACTTTTACGGAAAGCTCATAGAATTTTTCTAGAATATGCTTACAAACTCCACAAATCAACAGCTGGTCCGTATTTTTTCCCAATAACGAAAAGTTCAGGTGCTGCATATTCCAGCGATCCACATTGTGTTTTCAAAGGATTTACATGATCTTGCTTATTACTCAAACCAAAATCTATATTCAGAATGAACAGCGTTATTAAGGCAATACAATTGAATTATTTAAGCAAATGAAATTTATACAGTTTTAGTAAAAATCTCTTATCTATATTATTTACTCATTTGACTAACCAACTATTTTGATCCATTTCTTTTTTTCACCGTGAAGCATAATATTTTCCATCTTGAGATCACTGACAAAAATAATTATTTACATATTAATTCATGTTTTATATATTTTAAACAATGTAACATAATGCATTGTAATATGTAAATGCCAAATTTATATATTATAAAACATTTCATTTAATACACGAGTTAAATTAAATCATAATATTTTTAAGCAGACTTTCAAGTAATTTAATTTTAATTAATTTCTCTCTAAATTCAATTAATGATTTCACATCCATAAATATAGTTAAAGATTATTAATTTATAGTGATTCAGTATCTGTTTCGATCAAAAGTTATTTGCGTACATTTAAAGAATAATGGTTTAAGCAAATCGTCGATGTTATTCTTAATTGAAAAGAGTACAAAATATATTTCTTCAGGTTAATATTATTAGAATAAAAATAAAATTTTCTATATAGTTACGTCACCATATTATAAATCAACTATCTGTGGAGTTGCCTTAATAAATTTGTTATCATTGTCACAAACTCCCAGTTTTTACACTTGAGCAAGTTGTTACATATTCTCCCATCTTTCGTTTCTAAAGAAAACTTGTCACTAAAATATCGTAAAAAAATTTTGTATCACGTATATAATCTTTATAAAATTTTCATTTAAATCACGAGTGAAAAGTGTTTAATTTTAGTTGTCCCCCTTTTATCATTTCGCATCATCCGCGACGTGACCCGTGCACCCCGAACAAGAAGAAGAAAGGAAGGAAGGAAGAAAGGAAGAAAGAAACAGTCGACATAGAACTAAGAATATCCAATAAATTTATATATCTTCAAAAAAGGTAAATGAAAAGTATTTAACTTAAGTATTTCCAGTCAACTATTGCCAGTCTTAAAATTATTGAAACAATTATATGCGCTTTGTTATTAGCAATCTTCGCTCATCCTGAGCTATTGAATTTACAAACCTAGGCTCAAAAAAAGCCCGCACCTCTCTCCTCAGTGAGGAAAGAGTGTAAAATACTCGGGTCGTCCAACACGTATAATCCAACATAACATAGTCAATGGAAGAAAAACTAGTTTTAATTATAATGATTGAATTAAATATAAAAGATACGAGAACACAATGCTAATTGTATGAAACCGGTATAAATTGGTTGTAAATACAAATTAAATAATTCCTTATACAAATTATTATTTAAATAATATATATTTCTAATAGAACGTAATCGTAAGTTAATACGCCGTAGTGAATAAAATATAATATTTGTATTTAATATTTCATTTGTTTTTTCTTTTTTAAATTTTAAGTCAAACTAATTGTTAGAGCGCATTGAATTAGCTTTATATTTCGTGCTGACACTCGTTGGCTTCTTACGAATTGATAGATTAATTAATACACAATTATTTTTAAACATACGGTGAAAATTTATTTTAGTTTGAATTAAGTTACTATTTTATATGACGTTCTCGATGTCGAAGTCTGGCTGATTCAGAAGATTCAAATTTTTTACATTTCATTATATTTAAAATCAAACCTACGCGCTTTATGCTTGTTTGTTATTAAAAAGTACTTAGGAGTGATGGAAATAATTTCTACAGGTATCAATATTCCAATGAGATTCGGCGTCTTACTGTCGTAATTCAGTTATTCTTTTTGAATTCGAGCATTAATTAAAAACATGAATTTTCAGATTCACGTAATTTTATTTACTTGTATATATATACTTATTTAAATAAATATATTTGGATTGCTAGCTGATCTTACATAAACAATTTCTAATTATAAATAACGAATACACGAATGAATATGGTTAAATTTCTACAAAACTTTAGTATTATTAATTTATTTATTTTTTACAAGGAAATATAAAAGATTGTTTTAAAATAGTTGCCAGAGCATATCTAATGAGTATTAATTACGTTGTAAAATAGTAAAAATACTTATTGTAGATTGATTTTAAGATTTTTTTCTCAATAATCTGAGTTAAAAATGTTTTACGTAATTATATTATAGTTGTGGTTATAATGCAAATATTTTAACAGAGTATTAATAGGAGAATGTGTAAGAGTCCCATAGGTAAACAGAAAAGTCACGTGCAAGTAAATGGTAAATGTTTTTCCGCAAAGTCCACAAAATAACCATATTCATCTTTTTCCTTCATCAGTAACAACCTGAGCAAAAGCATTTCCTTGATTATCGTCATGCACTAAAAGTTCTACCGAAGATAAACGGTTGAAAGAAAAGGAGGAATACACGGACCATATCCCTCTACTGGCCGTCATCCCTCTCGCCCCCCCCCCAACGCCGTGCAATCTTGCCCGCTCGCTCGTTCGTTAGTTGCCTTTTTCTCTCGCACTAAACGAAATCGTCCAAGGTGATCTAGCGTTCAGTTGCAGAGCGCTCCTATATCTTACAATCTCGTTTCATGAATAAGACATGGGGAGGCGCGCTCTCGACAATTTGCTAAAGAATGAGATTGCTCCAGGTCCAAGGCCGCGCGATATCACGACGACGTCAGTCCGCCGATAGAATTGTCTCGAACTCGATAATTGCATAATGGCCATTGTAATCGATAATCGCTCTCGCAAGAGGGATCCAATTTACATGATGCAATTGTTCGCCTCTAAGGATCGATACGCTTCAAGCTTTTCAATAAGTGCATTAATCGTTGGACGGTTTTCCTCGAGCGAGAGGGATAAGAAGAGCCTTTGGAAGGAGGAAGTTCGTAAAACCGAGACTCGGTTAGGATCGCGGATCCATTGCTTTTAATTCATCCTTTTCGGTTTTCCTTTTTCTGCAAAAATTTTGTGCCCATGAAAGCCTTACTGGAGACTTCCTTCAGTACATTTTGTACTTTTTTTAAAGCCTTTGATACTTGCACGGGAATTAGTTTATTTTAATGGCAATTAATAATTTAATTTTTAATTTTTTTTTTTAACTTTTTTAATTACAAATGCTCCGATAGTAAATGTCTTTTAATGATAAAATCTTTATTATGAAAAATAATTGTCTTAATTTATAAAAAATGACTGTTTTATATCAGCTGAATGCGAAACTTTTTTCTAATACTACGTACGAATTTATTAAATTATAGCCGCTAAATAAGATAGATAAACATTTATCTCTGGAGATATATGGTTTTTTTTGTTCCTTAAATAAATGTTTAAAAAAAAAAAAATTTATTAGCTACATAATTAATATTACATGATTCTATTCGATAAACGCACGCTTTCATTTTAAAATTTAAAGATGTAATCTTCATATGATGTAAAACATATACCTTGTAAGAATTTAAAATTAATTAAATTTCATATTAAATATTTCTCGAGAGATTTCGAATTCACTATGCAATTAGTCAATTTAGTATTAATTTTACTTTGACTTAATTGAAAATATAATTTCTACCGGTAATCGTATTCTCGTTAGTTCTAAGGACTCGTTCATTTTTTTACCATTAATTTTAAAATAGTAACGTTCTATGAGTAGAAATATAATTTTATTTTTTATTCAAATTTTATCGTTTTATATTTATTTAGTCGAGAGTGTGGTTTTATTAATTATTTTAGCATTATATAATCAAAAGTCATGTTATGCTGAGAAAGTATACTGTAAATAAATTTTCGTAAAAATTGATATTTTAATGAATTTCGTACAAACTGTTAAAGTATTTTCCAATGTTCCCTATCAAGTTAGGCTAATCTTTGTAATTAAATTTAATTATATTTATATTAACTTTGAAATTAAAATTTTTAATGCCAGAGAACTCTTACTTATGCATAATGTGCGACTTGTTTGTGTCTATCATCTAACGAGCGTGGCTAGCGGTATTAAAAGTTCCGTACTGTTTCCACAGATGGCACTACTTATTCAAAAACCAATATAACATTTTCAAATAATAATTAACATAGTTTTTATCGTATCACGTTCATCTATTTATTTTTGTGTGATTTGTAGATATTTGTATATATGTATATTGCACGTCTGGGTGAAAATAACAAAACTACAAGTTTAAAAGAATATTTTAATTTCTGATCGGCGTTATTTTTTTATTGTAAAGTGTTGGCAACAATTGTTGAAATTAATTTCATTTACAATTACAACTATCGAGATAACGGTTATAATAAAATTTGATTTAAAATGAAAATAAGAAATTCCTTTGGATGTGTGCAAGTAGAAGTCTTTGTATTATAATTTTTCTTTCAACTGAAGGAAAGAAAATGGCTGAGGAAAGAAACATAATGGAATTGAAAAGTTTTTAGCTAGGATAAAAGTTTTGCTGGAGCGACGAAACTGCAAAATATTTACTTCTATATAGTGGGATTTATTTCGCGTTTCATAAGTTTATAGCTTAATTAACTTCCCAAATAAGTCTTTATTTATAGTTGAAAAATGTTATTACTTTTCGAGTTATAATTAGAGATACAGAATTTCCGTTTATTGAGGGAAAATAGTTCCAATTAAAAGTAGTTTGCGATAACGGGGAAGTAACTGCTTTAGTTAATCGTCCGAGGCGATGATCTACGAAGACAAATTTTTTAAGTCTTTTTGCTTTGAAGTCATTTATGTAGTTGTCGGCTATAAAATAACTATTTAAAATTCTTCGACTCGTCGCCTCTTGTAAGCGAGAAATCAATATATTGCCATTATAAAATCTCCGAAGCTTGACTTTAATACTGAATTAAACCCATCGATGTTAAAATTAATATAAAAAATAACATAGCTTTTATTGCCGGACTTAAATTACTTGGAGGTTTCTCGGCCAGTTTAACTAAATACAGGAAAATCCACATTATTTCAATATATAAATAATAAATTGGTTAACGCTACTTTAAGGCTGTCGGTAATTAATGTACCAATGTTGGTACTCTCATTTCAATATATTATTTATTTGATTCTAATTGCTGCAGTTAATTAGCTTTTTCTCTTCGTTTTACGTAAAAAGTTCAAAGCATCTGTTACTTTATTTAGTTATAAGAAAATACATTTTTGTTACATTTTAATTACGAAGGAATAATGAAAAAAGTGAAAATAATTTCCAGAAAATTAATATTATTATAAGTAAACGTAATATTATCAACGGCTACGTGTACGTATACAAGTGGTTCTGGTGTAAAAACGTTTAAAAATTAGAAGTGAATTTCTATGCATATTTTGTAAAAAATTACGTCTCATCAAAATTTCCGTGTATTTCATGCTAAACCGCAAGGTATTTTTTCACTCGAAACTCGATAGATTTCCGTGAGACTCTTTTTGTTCCGTTCACGAAGTCGCCTACATTTTTGGTACTGTCCCGAATAATTGCCTCTTCATCCGTAATTCCGCTTGTCGACGCTGTGACGGAAGTTCAAGTTACAATGCGCGTCCCAACTCCCCCCCCCCGCCCTTAATCGTCGTTCAAAATAATACGTGTAAAAATCTATATAGTAAATATAGAATAAACAAGTAGGATTTGATAATCTTCGCGTTACATTCATGTTGTGTAAAGCTCCCCCGCCAACCCTTGTTATAACTTGAGCATTTAGGACTTTTCGTGAAAACGGCTTGGGACGATTTATTTATTTGGACGTAGATTAAAAAAATGTCACATAATTTTATAGCATGTCGATCAATATTTTAAGGTACAAGATTTCTCATAAGCGAAATAAGTTATGACATTTGAAATAGTGAATTCAGTTAAGATTTAATAGTACAAAAATTCTAATTAAATAATAGGTATATATTACAATTTCATTTCACGGACATTTTTTTTATTAAAATTTCAACGGAAAAGTGTCACGCCGACAACAATAATCCGATGACATGATAGTGTTGGCGGTATTGAATTTCGGGAGTGAGAGAAGAGTGCAAGTAGCGACTAAATTGCAATGTGTACACGATTTGGAGAATAAATAGGATGGGTGTATTAACGAGAAATTTAAAGAAATGAAAGGATGAGTTTGTCGTCGGGTAGGCATAATAATAAAAGCGCCCAGTTAAATTAATATCACGGAGCCGTCATAGAGGAAGAAGAAGGAGTGGAGAGCAATGCGAATTAGCATTACGGGGGCATTAAATACTTTATGCGAACGTGGCTGAGCTGCAAAAGATGTTTCGTGCCCGGGCCGGCGTCCTCGGGCACCCGCGCAAAAAGGATTTCAAAACACTGGCCAAGTCGATGGGGGCCGGCGATCGGTTTTTAAAGAAATTTCCTCCCCAAATTTAATAAATCACTTTTAATGAGGCCTTATAGCAGCCTCGGCGATCCCAGACGCTCTTTCCCACTTTTTTATCAGCCCGATGCGGCTAGGGCGCGCGCGCTTTGGTTTTTCATGCGGCCAACTCTTGTCCCACTTGATCAGCCCGGATTCTTTTTTTCTCGCGCCTTCCTCTCTCCCCCACCCTCTTATTCTCGGCGGGCATAAATTGAGAGCGAGAGCTAGCCGACAGGCGAAGGCCCGTTCGTTCGTTCGTTCGTTCGTTCGTTCGTTCGTTCGTTCGTTCGTTCGTTCATTCGTTCGTTCGTTCGTTCGTTAGCGCGCTTGCGAGATTTTCGTCTGCCCTCGGTAATAAAACTCTTTTGCACTTTGCAACGCCGCGAGTCGAGCCGTGAGAGCCTCGCCGAGGTGAAAGACATCCTGGGGAGGAGGCGCGAGCGAGAAGAGTAAAGAGGAAGAATAAGAAAAAGTAGAGGAGGAAAAAAGAAGGTTGCTCGCGAAAGAGAATAAGCTGATGTTGAAAGGAAAAAAGGATTGAGGATACGTCGAGAGAGTGATACTGGAGATGAGATGGATTTAACTCTCTCTCTCTCTCTCTCTCTGAGGGAGAACGGGGACAGTAACTGGTGGACACGAGTAAGAGCTATGAGGGAGGAGATATTATATTTAATAAGATCGTACAAATTATTGCACCTTTTGTGCAATTTAATCACATTGGACAGAATATACCATTACCACATCCAGTTTTCAAATATTGCAAATGTTTTACTAATGTTTATTATTTTATAAATAAAGTCTTTGTGGACCTTTATTTATACTTATTTATAAATAATATACAATTTTTAAGTGCATAAATTAGTTACAGGGTGCGCCAGTTAAACTAGATGTCAATACCAATAATACATTCTAATTCATTGAATCAGCATATAAAGATATTAATAAATAGATTTCATAAATACGAAATAATTTAAATAAACGGAATTTCACTATTTTCCATTGGCAGGGATTAGTTTAAGCATGTGGAAATATTATGCGTTATTTTTTTAAAATAAGCAAATAAAAGTTATTTCGGATTTAATTTTAATTGATATTGTTCCATAGTATTAAAAAGAATTTTGAAAATTTGGAGAAATATTTGAAAAAAGTATTAATGCCTGATAGAGGATGTACTTATGTTTATTATGTTTTTAGTGCATTAAAATTTAATTAGGATGCAATAAGAATGAATTGAAATCGTATTTCGGTGAAATATGAATATTTATTTCTTAGATTTTGTAAAAGCGTTAGACTTTGTAAAAGTAAAATTTAAATTTAAAACACGACTTTAAATCTATTTAGATTTAATAAGACAGTCAAGTGTTTTTATAAAGATTTTTTAAAGGTTAAATACAGTTTATAAAGACGATTTCAATGCTATAAAGTTCTTTTAAAAATGTTTTAGAATTGATTTAAATGAAAAATTGAATTCTAATTTTAAGTTTGCAATTTTCTGACCGACATATCTTGTAATTTAATATTGAGAATAAAAAAAAAAAATTCTCATTATAAGTAAGTATATTAAATAAACTGAAAGGGACATGACGGATTATTAAAAAAGTAATAATTATAATAATAAAAGTAATAATAATGCTAACAGTAATCAGGGACTTGTAGAGAGATATAAATTTAAGAATTAGAAGAGTCGAGGAGAAAATAATGAAAGAGAGAGTGTAATATTAAAAAAGTCAACTAAAGATGAGAGAGAAAAAATCCAATATAACGAATATAACGAAGCGAATGGAAGAGGGAGGGAGAGAGAGAGAGCTATATGAAAGAATCAAAAAAGGAATACAGAGAAGTTAGTACGAGGCCTTATGAGGAAAAACAGGCGTGTAAGAAAAAAGCTCGAGTAATTTACAACAATCATAAAAGTGTAAGTACAAGCGCGCGTACTGCCTTGATTCACGGTGATTGCCTAACGGTACCAGTGCGAAAAATTTTCCTCTTATACAGGCGTATTAAGAGAGAAGAGGGGGATGTTGCGAGAGAGAGAATGAAACAGCGAGGAGATAGACCGAGAGAGATAGAGGGAGAACGAGAGTCGGTCACGACAAGATTCGTGTATGTGGCGTACGCCTCGCTCGACTGACCACTGTGTAAAACTACAGTTGAATACAAGCGAAATTTACAATTGAGACAAAATCCAATGGGAGCTGTGAAATTTTACATTAACCTTATAGACGCCCGATACTTTTCACTGCCATTTTATTCAAGTACATTAAATAGGAAGAAGCTAGCAGCAACAGCAGCAACAGCAGCAGTTATAGTTACAGTTATCCGAAAACAATGTTCACCTGTACGTATTATTTATTACTCCTTAGCTAATAGATAAGCAATCCCTTGAGCATAAGCGATTACAACGTATGCTGCATAGGACGGTTCTTATAATTAATTTGTTTTTTATTAAGCTGGCTTATCAATAAAACAAAATCTTCGTGCAAATATATATTTGTCAATTGAAAGTACGAATGAGAGAAAGTATTTATTATATCGATAATTATGCAAAATGATATACGATATTGACAACGAATCTCTTAAAATATCTTTTACTTAATTGAAAGACTTATCGATAATAAATATAAGTCATTGTATCTCGAGGAGCGTACAATAAATTTATAAACTATTTGTACTTGCTCTCGAGTCGAGCCTTACCATGTCATTTCAGTTCAATAAAATATGCGTATATTATTGAATGAACGTATATATCGACATTCATCATTTCATAAAAGTCTTTATATTCTATAATCTTTGTCGAAGCCCAGACGGGCTTGAAGCCGCTACTTAGTTAGTTACATCTACTTAAAAATTTCTTCTTTCTATAGTTATAAGCTTCTATCAGAATTATGAGGGAGATATACGGGGTGATTAATGGATGTAAATTGGACGGACAGGCAGGCAGGCAGGCAGGCAGGCATTGTCTTTATTGATTTAAAATGGCATAAAAGCTTAGTAAACGTATCGAGCGGCTTATTCAATATATATTTAAGCGACTAAACGGATTCTCGGTAGAGAGTGAAATTAATTAGCCAAAGCTGAATACATAAGATAGATGTAGAGCGTGTAATCTTCGGAGAGTGTATATTTCATAAAAATTTCGAGCGACCGGAATTTTTTGGATCTCGGATTAGTGGCGACGGTGATTTAAAGAATTTAAAGAACGGAAAATACGTGATCGGACGACAATCGGACCGCGGCTGCGCTTCATTAGGTACGGAAACGGCCTCGAGCGCAGTCGAGCTAACGCCGCCCGGGATAATCGGGCTATTCGGCAGTCTCTCGATTCGCCGACGATGCAGGCACAGTCGTCGAGAAAGTTTCCTGCCGACGTGGTGCATCTGACGTCGGCACTGGGTCACCATACCCGCCCCGCCTTGCCTTCTTTCGTCAGCTCGGACATTAAAATCTTCGTCCCGAGCCGAGTTCGCAGTTCGAGAAAGAACCGCGGAACGTCGTGTCATTCCACTTCGAGACTCGGCTCACTCGTAAATTCCTCTTCCTCGTCGAATATCGCGTATTCCCTTATATTCCAAGTCGTTTTTCCGGCTCCTTTATTTAGCCTTCGACTCGCTCGAACGTATCGATTATACGATATGTCCAATGAACTTAGACTAACAACTGTAACTTCACTTATCGAATTGTAATCGGCATTACTTCAACGCAGCGGTCGATTTCTTTAAAACTTTGAGAAATAATTTTGGCATTGTCGATATTCTGATAAGAAAAGAGTCCAAGTTGAAATTTAAGCTTTAATTTATGATAAAGGTCCCGATACGGCTGAGGGAGGAATCCCTTGCTCGTCACGATCACTCGACTGTCAAGTGTATTGTCTTGCATCTTGTTAAAGAGGCGAAAGAAGCTAAAAGCGAAGAAGGAAAAGGAGAAATGAAATGTATAAATTTATTTATTTATTTATATTCAGGGGAGGAAGAAGCGCATCAGAGAGTATTAACGACACTGAAAAGTAGCTCTCGTCTGATTTTCTTATGAATTTAAATTTTCTACCATCCCAGAGCGAAGACTCGCACCGGAGACGCCACCCCGCCGATTCAATTAAAATGCACGCGTTTGTGTATAGAGTCTCGCTCAACTTGGGCCACTCAGAGACTTGACCCTACGGCGAAAGTCTCTTAAGCATATTGTTATGCATAATTCCCGCTCCTGGCCTTCCTCGTGCTACTTTTTCTTTTTTCCTTCATCGTTGCCATTCATCGGCTTGGATGTTGCTTGGGTGCTGCTTGGATGCTCACCGTGAATGCACGGTGAGTGCTGCTCATTAGCTCGCAAGGAGAATGAAACGCGGAATAGCCAAAGCGAGAGTGGGACGGGCCGATGCTGGACCGATACAATGAAAGGAGAGAGAATCGAGTGGAAGGACAAAAGCCGCCGGTAAAATTTATTTATTGTAATTTTTGTGGATCCTCGGGCTTTGATATCATTTATTTTCCTCGACGTGACAGCAGCTAAAAGCTAATTTTAATCAGGTTAACTGAGCACTCCTCCAAGGAATCCAACCTCCTCATTTCGTGCCTCTCGTCCTACGCAACGTCATATTGTACATTCGTTAAATTCGATAAATTTTCGGCCATAGATTTAATAAGACCAGGTGGATACGCTCGACCCCAACCTCGGCGGGGCTGCCCTCGTTATTCTGGATCCTGGTGGTAATATTAAGGGAAATTCTTTGGATAATGCGCTCCGATCAAGTTAAAATAATTCGGGCCTGCTGCAATATTTCCGAATTACAATAATGCCTCAATTAGTAATTTATTTCTCGAAGGTTATTGGGGTTAACTCCAGGCTCTTTATGGAAATTGATTTTGCAGCTTTGGTCGAAAATGCGGCCATCCGAGCGGAAAAGTATGCTTAATAAATTGAATTCATATTAGTGGAGGAGCTCCGCCGGTTACGGGACCATACTTTTATCTACCTCTTCCTCGAGATTGGTATTAGGCTGGCTAGCTGGCTTCCGATATTGTAAGACTAATAGCCGTCGCTTCAGACTGGCTGATTCAGGGCTTTGCAGGGAGGGCTTCGACCTAAGGAGCTTCTAACGAAAGACGACCTCGAGGGGTACAAGGTCTTGAAAATAATTATCCAAGTCTTAACCGGCCGGCTTCTGCGGTGCCCTGGCCCTTTAAAGCCCTTTCTTTACACGCTCGCGAGCATAATGAAAGCACTCGAACCGTGTTCCCTCGGCATTTTATAATTTAAGCGAACGTCCCAGGAAGGAGCCTCCGACTCCCTCGCTAAATGATACGCGCCCGAGAAAAATTAAGCTCAAAACCCTCTGCTCCAAAGTTGTATGATCGTTTGCTTGTGCTTTACATCGGCAAGGTGGTCGAGCCACGAATTATATAAAACTTGGCTGCTTATTGGCCCGAACTCCTACTAAAATCTAGCCAAATAGTTTGAAAATTGCTATAGCAGGGTTGGGTAAGTTGGGAAACTCGTCGAGAACGGTATTTAATGTAAGGAGCCTTGACAACAATGAACGGAGGAAAATCTTGGCTCGCGAGTATCCAGACAACGGGATGGATAATCTATTGTTATTAAGAATAATACAGATGGTCTAATGGGGTTAACAAATTTTACACTTTCCCCATCTAAAAGTCATCGAGAAAACTGCCTTTTATTATGAGAAAATAATTATACCCACGAATGTGTAATACACCTTTCCCCAAGTCTAATGTATGCACAATAGAATGAAAAATATTACCTCCGCAATATAATATAAACTGGAGAAAATCCGAAGCTTATGTAAGATAGATAAGATACTTTGAGCTCTTGAAATCTGACCAGATAAATGGTATTGCTGGAATATTACAACTTTTCGCTCGATTTATACCTTTCAAAAATTATATCGATCTTACGTTCCAGAATACGAGTGAATACACAATTTATTAGTTTTTCGAGCTGTTTTTTTTTTTTTTTTTTTTTTTTTTTTATATTATACGTGTCGGTCGCAAGCTTGTGCTGCAAATGCAGTATTGTTTAAAGATCTTTTAAACGTGTAAGCTCTACTTCGAGTTAAGCTACTGACATTGCAAAGCAAGTTTTAGCGGATAAGATTTAGTAAAATAAAAGCTGCAAGGGATTCTTCCTGAATTTTACTAATAAATCTTCTCAATAAGGTATCTCAGCTACATTGGTGTTGAATGTACAAACAATGTAATAGCAATTGTATGCTTGTTAGATGCTGCTATATATCGCCTTAACCGAGTACAACGACGATTATACTACGAAGGCTTAGATTACAAATGCAAACTATGAATATTATTATTACTCAATCAATATTTTTTTAATAATAAGTCATCGGCTTTATCCCTTTTATAAGTGCATATGCGTTATTTACTGCAACTACGATCTGATCGAGTGAGATCGCTATATTGCAATTCAATGCACACACGTGACTTCGAGAATTCTTAGTTTCAGTTTTCTTCTCCCCCCTTTTCTTTAAGTAGTAGCGGTGAATAGATCATAAATGAAATAGGGCTGTCGGTAAGTGTAAGCTACGAATTTCTGCGCCACATAATGCATATCGATTATGGGTAACGTCAAATTTACATTTGTATACAAACCTGCATAAAGAAATCGAACTACCAAGGAAATCAAAGCTCGGAATCAATAATAATATATTTATAACTGCGTGCAACGATCTCGCGAATACAAGTCAAGGCAGATTACATATTACATTTTATACGAATTTGAGATATTAAAAATAAACGCGCGTTAGCTGTGTATTTTGTGACTCAACTATTGAGATGCCCGAGATTAATTGAACCATTTATTAAAATATCGGCTCCAAGGCATAGCGATACTCTTATAATATCTAGTCAAAAAATATCATTATTACGGATACAGATTGGAATTATGCATTTATAAAGATAAGGGTTTATTGACATATATTAGCGAATACTTTATTAAAATGTCTGAGCTGACAAAAATCTCATTTTTAAAGGAACTTTTTTTTAAAGTAAAGAAAGCTGCTTCATGCACAAAAAATATGTAAAATAGTTTTACATCAAGTTAAGATTGAAATCTGATATGGTCACTGCGATACCCAATGCTGCTTATCTGCAGACCTATATTACAAATCTCAATTTTTCTAGCGCTTAAACACATGCTTGCCCCTTTATGTTTATTAATGTATATAAATATCCATGATTATAATGCCCGTATTTTTCTAGATAAACGAGCCTCGGCGAATGCGGGCAATCTGAAAAAATCCCTATTCGCGTCCGAACGATAAGTAATTATAAGAACAAATAATAATTATATCGGCGTTAAATGGATATTTTAATATTCGAAGCACATATATAGCATACATTTAATGGATTCGGAAGATTTGAAGTAGTGCCCGGGAATAATTAATGATAACCGCTCGTGAGTGCGCTCGCGTGTGAGTGTGGATATGTGATAATTACGAGAGATTCTTAATTTTCAATGTCTACGCAAGGCATTTACACCTCGAGTACGGTTTCCAGCACATAATATAGAGCAATAAAGCCAAGGCTTTTACTTTAGTAATATAAAATAAGATGTCAATCTTTTATTTGCCTAATAAACATAAATATTCATATTGTTAGCCAGCGGTATAAATTTTTCACTGCAAAGCCTTTAACATAGTGAAGCCACTTTATTATCGCTATCCGTTAAAAAGCAGCTAGTCTTGAAAGGTGTCTTATTACGATATTTAAGAAGCTAAAAGACACGCACGGGTAATAATCTTGATAAGAAGTGTGCAATGCAAATTTTGTGGACGTCTTTCATAAACATTTTTTACACGAAATTCGTATCAAAGCAATGAAACCCAAGCAATAAAATTAATAAAACTCATCCGTCTCGTAATTAATGTGAGATTATCTTGCATTTTTTAAGGATATATGTTTTTTATGGAAATTAAGTATGAAAGAAAGTGGTGGTTATCATAATAACAATAACAGTTCGCTTTTATAGAGTACATCGATGAATTATGTCGACCTTCCTCGTCTTTTCTTTTTCTTTCTTCTTAATTTTTTTCATATACAGATAGATTAAAATGGAGCACGCGTTTACTATTTACAATAATTAAATATTAATTAACTTCAAATGGCATTTGAATGAAAAAAAAAAAAATAATAATAAAAATAAAAAGGCTAACTTGATTTAAAATGATTATTCCTTAATAATACAACCTGAACGTAAAAAAATACCGGCTATAAACTTCGGATATGGAAAGATTACATCATATTTATGTTTTATTGTATTATAAAAGCATATTTTTGCAATTTACAAGATTTAACTATTAAAAACGGTAGTTATACCGAATACGAAATTCCATTTAGTTTTTCTAATTTTAAAGCTGCCATTATATAATCTCAGAATTGTAATTTACTTCTCAGCTTGAAATTTTCGAATAAAAATCTTATTCATATTACTTATTAAAATAATCCTTTTAATTTTGTAGAGATAAACGTCGAAATGAGGGTGTGAGTGTGACAGGACAAGAATAAGAGCAAGAAGTAGTAGTAGTAGTAGTAGTAGTAGTAGTAGAAGAAGGAGAAGGAGAGGAAAAATAATAATAATTCCGTGTCAGCATAAGGAAGGAGCGTCTGCTAATACCGAAGCCCCCAATTACTTGAAAAAGCATACTGAAATACAAAATATTTTTCCAGATATGTAAACCGGAACACATTCAATCCTTTCAGGTATTCAGCCTTAGCTCTAACTACCTGTGTCCACATAATGGCCATTATTCGATTCAAATGCATATTAAAAATCTTATAAATAAATTAGTCGCGCAATAGTTTTTCATTCGTTTGGGACTATGGAGGGGATGTAGAAAAAGGGCCACGCGGAATAGAGCGGGTGGAGGAGAACAACGAGGCATCGAAGGTGCGCTTATTACATGTATTAAGAGGTACCGCGCAGGCGCGCGCGGTATCATCAGCGATACTTATCTCGCGTACATAATTGTTCCTTAAACGTTTTTTACCTCAAATTCAATTATAATCAAAATTTTAATTGCATAAATAATTCATGGGCCGTTTCCCGATGCTGACAAGAGGCGAGTGCGCGCGAGGCCGCGTAACCTTGACCGCATCTCCGATCTTGAAACTGCGATTGTGCGTGCCAGGTCGACTGAAAGTCCGGCTCTCCCGACTTTTCCCTTACGACACGATCCTATGCAATGAAGTTTCCGAGAGAGAGAAAAAAAACGAACGTTAAACACTGATACTTTATCTATTTTATGGTTATAGCTACGGGAGGGTAGGGTGTCCCCTATTCCTTTTATCAAGCGTGTGTCGATCCTCGCGAAAAAATACTTTTTTTCTAAATTTTTTATCTCCGTATTTCCGTGCTTCACATTCTATTCTCCCTCTTTCCATTCACCCTCCAAGACAGATAATGAGTAAAAATTACATTAACATTAATCTGTAATTTGATAGGTTTATGTTTTTATGTATATGCTTGGAGCGTGTAAGATCTTATTTATAGAAACATTTGAAATTTCAGTTTTTTTTCCCATGATTAAGTCCTTCTGGATCATTAAGTTATACGATATAATATATACGGAATGTTTAAAATACTTTATTTATAAAATGTAACTCGTTTACGTAAATGTTCTGTACTCTATTTTATTTCTAAATTAAATATTTTAAATATTTTATATTTAAGATAAAATCAATTATTCTAATAAAAACGTAATTCTTATCACAGTTTTTTAATTAAATGGTTTTATTCATAATATTTTATTAGACGAATGAAAAGCTACAAATAATTATAATAGCATTTTTATTTGCTAAGAATTAATTAATTTTTAGCAATATTTCAGAAATATTTTGTACCCATATATTTTTGTAAATACCAGGAAATATTTTAATTTCCGTACCGAATTTGAAATGGAGTCTTAATTTATTTTAAGACAGATTATTGCCCATGACCTTCATTACGGTATAGCTATATCTAGCACCAAATTCGGAACAATGAATCATACGACTATATTGTTTGACATTACATATTTACGTATTTAAAATGATATTTCAAATATATATATATATATATTAACCGTCGTTATAATTAACTATATGCATGTTTTAACCAAGAAAATTTCTATTTGTAATTTATTTAGATACGAGTAAGTACGATATATTTAAATTTAATTCGAGAAAATTATTTACACAGATTTTACTTTTAGTTATAAAATTAAAAATTTTTAATTAAGGTTTTTAAATTGATGATATACATTTTCAGTCCTAACGCAAGAACTCAATTGAAAAAGTTAGTTTTCAAAATGAGAAGTAATTTTACAAAAATACTACGTGTTTATCTATATTAAGTAATATCCGAATGAATATTTTCCTTAGAATTAAACAGGAATTTAATATTGTTCAACCATCTTATTTACAATTCTAAGTTATTTAGTGTTATTTATTCAATATATATTTTTAACACATTATACATGTTAATTAAGTAAAAGAAATATTACAACGAATTCAGATAATATCAGATTACAAGCTTATTATCATTACTATTATTGGGTCGAAATTCATACGAAAGAGTATAGAAAGTAAGTTTTTAAATTTTATTTTATTTTTTTATAATATTAATGAATATCTTTTAAATCTAGTTAAATATCATTATTGTTATTTATTTAATTTGATTTCTAATGTATTTGAATTGTAGAAATTATAATTTTGAAACTTGATTCTGATAGATTTTTTCCATCCAAGAAGCTTTCGATGCAGAATTATTGTAGGCTTTTTAAAATAAACCTTTTCGTATTATCGATATAAACGCCGTGTAATTTTATTGCAAAATGTATACTGTAATGGAATTCGAATATTTATCTTGAATTATAATTAGTATTTCTTATATTTCGAATATGATTGCAGATATAAAATTATGCATTTCTAAAATAAAAACATTTTACTAAATTATATTTAAATACATAATTAGAATGTATTTGTATATTCATAAGCACACGCACTCGAAATATTAAGTACTTTAATTAAATAAAGCTTTTATGAACTAGGGAAATAATAATAATAATAGAATAAAAATGTTTGTACCAAGCTAAATAGATTTTATTTGTGATTATATCAAATAATCATTAATATTTTATTATAGCAGTCCTTTTACGTTTAATGTATGTATATTAAATATCTATTTAGTTATATACATCATTTGACAGATACGTAATTTCCATATCACTGATATAATAATTTGGTCTCAGATGTTTTACATTTACATGGGTTTTAAATCTATTCCATATTGGTGGTTAAAGATATTACATTTTTATTTAATCTTAAAATCATTGAATAAATGCGATAATAAATTGGCAATCGACGTATTCACGTATACGTTTACATATGCTATATATTGAATATGCACACATGCAGTCAAATAGAACAATATAAATGTTTGTATTCGGTATATATTTTTTAAAGTTTTTTATAAATCGATCATTGAAATCTTATAGCTGAATTTATATTAAATGGATAAAATGCAAAAGCAGTTACGCAAAGTCATTCTTCTCCTTCTTGAAGGAGACGAAGAAAAAGAAGAACTAACGCATCGAGAGTATTAGTGTTTACTTAGCAATTGTCCTTAATTGCTCGTCGCCTCATCTCGTACGTTATTACAAGTACGCGCATCGTCATAACTCTCATTTTTCTTACGCTTGGCAAAAGCAGTAAGTCCCGTTGGCCGTAAAGGGTAAGCCGCAGCGCAATCGTATAATCGGCTTTGAAGGCAGGTCCTTGAAAAGAAAGGATGGTTCCTTGAACTTATCGAGTGCGGATCGCTGGAGCGAGTGTCGGGACTCGCAGTTGCCAAGACGTCAAGCGTAAAAAATAAAGAAACTCTTGGACAGGTGTCGCGCGTTCTCCCGCAATTACGCGAGAACGTTGACGCGAGTCAGAAGTAGTGGCAACGAGCGAGCGTCTTGCCGAGGGAGGGAGAATGAGATAGAGAGAGAGAGAGAGAGGGAAGATGGGATCGTTAGATTTTATTCATGCTAATCGAGTATTCTCAGTATTCTCTATGCACGGCAAATTAATCTAATCACGTCGTTAATTTGTGCTTTGTATCCGTGTAACTATGCTATTCAAATTTTTATAACATCAAGATCCTACCTAAGTTATGAACTTCAAAAATTATAAAGAAGCCAATTTTTAACTCTATGTCTTAATAATCATTAATGCAGGACTTTATAACGGACGCATTTGAAATACATTGATTTTATATGCTTTTCCTATTTTAAAACACAAGAAAACGATAAGGTTTATGTATAGCTACTTCACATACTTAAAACGAGGATGAGAGAACGAGGAAAAGCTCGTAAGATAAATTACTTTAGATGAGTTTGACAAGGAAGAATAGTTGTTTAAAAATGTGTAAACTTTATTGAAAACTCGCTCTAACTGTATAAGACTGAAACTACTTTTTGTATTTTACAATACTCTTACATCAAACTTTTTATCACACCAATATAAACCCGCGCAATTGCACACATGAACATGAAGTCGAGTATCCATTTATTATAATAGATGCGAATAAGAAAAAGGTTTCTTACACATTAAAATGATTTTCAGTAATTGAATACATTAATGAAGTTAATAACTAAAATTATTAACATAAAGAAAAAAAATGTTATCATTATGTATAAATATAAGCAAAGCTAAGAATACACGTAACATGCCTTGTGCACTTTGTTTGTAAGAATTTTGCACTTACAGAGAGAAAATTCAAATAATTCGAAATGATGGAAGGCATGAAGAGATTAAATAATCGATATAGGGAAAGAGCAGAGCGGAATATAACTCTTAAGGGACCAAAAATCAGCGAAAAAGATCAAGGCAGGCATATACATATTATATATCCGTACACAGGCACACATGTGCATGTGGTGGGAGTTAGGCGCGATGGAAAAGATGAGATAGGAAAGAGTCGAGTAGCTCGCGTCGGAGTGATTGGTCGTTTTGCCCAGAGGGTGATGCAGTTCACTCGATAGCCGGTAGTCGGCACCGCCGCTCCTCTTCCCTTTTTCGCTTTATTTCTCCCGGCAAGCCTCACGCCCCTCAACTCCGCGGCGGATCGCCGTCCGAGCCTCGACACCCGCACCCGTCCACTTCAACAACCCTTTAGATGGCAATGTTCGACAAGCCGACAAGCGCACCGTATGGTAATAGGTCGTAAAGGGTCTGTGTGCTTGCCTAATCAAACGCGATTTTAACGAACCAAGGTGACGACATTGACGCTCGCGCTCCCTCTTCTGCCTCCTAATACCGTCTCTATTTATCCATCACTCAATCTCTCTGTGTGTGGCTCGCTATTCCTTTTCCTAGTTAGCTTATAAATTTCTATAAATTCTTAGGATCGCGCGTGGCCCAACGACGAGTGACAGTTACAACTGTATTACAGGGCATGAGGTGTGCCAGGGTGGGTGTACGATACGAGCCAGGTCTCGAGTCCTGTAATCCTTGATTGGCATTACAGCTGTATGGGTAATAACAGCCCAACGCATATACTAGCTCCCGGCGAAATGTACAATGCAGCCTTGCGTTTTATGGCAGACCTTGAATTTCAAATTTTCTTCTTTAGCTCGGTCGCTCGCCGCTCCCCTCTCTCTCTCCGGCCCCTTCCCGTCCGTATATACCCACCCACCGCTATCCGTCCCGTCCTTCGCTCACCCGCTCACTCTCTCACGAGAGAGTCTTTTAAAAACTGGATGCACGCAAGAAACACAACTTTGATGTTTCTAAAGATTCTCTCGCTGCATCGGTCTGTTTTGTGGCACATGCCTCTAAAAAGTATCTTTCATAGTGGATAATAAAATTTGCTTTTTCGATTCGGATGGAAATCTAGCTTTCGAATACACCGAAGAATGCGAGCCTCACAAAGTTCTTTACAAAATAAAATTCATGCATTGAAAGCATTTTGTATTTATTCTTACTTCGACGAATAAAAATAATACTTGGCTAATATTTTATTCTAATGTCACGGGTGTCGAGTATTCCTATAAATTGACGGTTCTCTTCTTTAAATTTCTTTGTTACATTTAATACTGGTTTTTTACGAAGATTTTCAATTCGATAATGATCTTTTTTCTATATATACGTATGTATAGTGTAAACATAAAAGAAAATTTCGAAAACCAAATAATATTTGGTTATTTTAAGGATTTTGATATTTAGAGAATTTAGAAACGTGAAGGTTTTTATAATTATGATGGCTCTGATGCTTCGGAGGGAAAAATAACTGAAAGAAATAGAAAAGATCTTGAATTGGCGAAAATAAATCACCAAGAGAGTGGGATTTCGTATTTAAAAATCGTTTCTTTTATCATAATTAAGAGATTTCATTTCGCGCATGAACACTCACGAGAATATTATTCATAAGTGTATCGAAACTACAGCTGGAATTTAGATGGTGATGTGGAGGTGGAAGTATCGCGCACACGTGGCTTTACCGAGAGTCTTGGCCATATCTTCCTCTCCCCACTTTTTATTTTTCTATTCACTGAAAAAAAAAACGCGAGTTATACTATCTACTATCTACTATTTATTATATCCCTACATTCTGGATATAAGCTATCAACCAATTTATTCGAGACCATTCCTTCAGAAGCCATTAGAGAAAAAAGAAAAGGGTCTGTTTGTCTCCGAGTCCACATTGACCGGAATACAGAGGCCTTATTGTCCTTACGGACAAGACCCACGCAGAGAGAATTTTCGGTTTAGAGAGTCAATACTACTTTAGACTGTCAGGAGAGAGCATCGTGAGATTTCTCGTTGCAGTACTACTAAAAAAATATAAGTATTTTAATTAATTAAAATAGCATTTATTATAGTTTAGTTATACGCATTCATAGTTGGAGTTTCTGTTTTAGATCGTGTATCTGTTAGTGCCCTAAGAAGCAGAGTGTGAATCTCAGTGCGAGTTCACGCGTGTCAATTGCTTGCCCCTGAGTGGGCAGCTGTACACCTCGCGTGTACCAAACCAATTGCTGGACCCCGTGAGTGGGCAGCGGCACCTTTATGTGTGTGCCAAACATATTGCTTGTCCCAGTGTGTCGGCAGCTGTACACCTCGTGTGTACCAAACCAATCGCTGGTTCCCGTGTGAGGACAGCGACACCTTGTGTGTGTGGCAATCGCTGGTTCCCGTGTGAGGGCAGCGACACCTTTGGGTGTATACCAATTAGGTAAAGTAAAGTAGCAATTACCAACATATTTGTAATAATACGTGCGTGGGATAATATTGGCCAATATTAATTATAGGAAATAGACATTAAATTGCGCAACCAATGTAAACGGCTTTTTCCTTCTTCCCACAGAAGAAGGTTTTTTATGCCTATAGGGAACATTTACAATATTCAGCCTAATTTAATGTGTCAATTAATTACCCGACACCTCATCCCTTCCTAAAATATTTATAATAGTAACAAACGCTGCAACACAACTCCCTAGATGAGATAGTCTCTGAGAAGTTTAATATTGGATTTTCCCATAATTGAAAGACATCAAATTGATGTCTAAACAAGGAAAAAGATGCGAATTGATCCTTGTAGTTATCCTTTCAACTTGACTATGGTTGGGACAATTATGACAAATAATTACGAAAGATGCTGTCACATAGAGTATAATGCTGTTAGCTGTGACTATTCCAGGCCTGCCAAAGAAAGCATTTTAAGATCAAAGAATCTACAGATTCCACAGTAGAATGTGAAATAGCGGGAAACTCTTATTTTCTCATCTATAGTTAAATGCAATAAACAAATATATGTTGCAATAAAGATCACAACTACAATATCAGCCTTTTCTTGTGATGTATCAGCAGAATTCGCTAGAGTCACCTAGTGTGGTCGATAAGGTACTCGCTTCTACACAGATCTGTAATATACCTCTTTGTTACTCCGATATATATATATATTGAACTTGATATTTCGCAATGTTCTCCGGAATTTACTTATGGGAGAAGAGTGAAGTGGTGTATTCAATAAGGTTTTTAACGCAAAAATATTAGGAAGTAATCTGAAATGTTTGGAAATTAAATGTTGACATATCAGGTATAACTCCGAGGTGTGAGTAGATGACATGTCAGTCCAAGCTATATACACTACTTTGAATAAATTTCCGAGGAGTTATAATGAGTTCACCAGATAATTCTCTTGGGGTATTATACACTCCAAATATGTTTTGTAAATTAAAGTCCCTGTTTTTGAAATTAGTTGAGGTATATACTTGGAAGCATTATAATTAAGTCTAATTCCAGTTGATGATGTACTTTCTCCTTTTTAAAATATTCCCATGTATTAGATTCTATCAAATATGTTGGCTCTTCCCCTATACGTTGTAGATTGATACACCTAAAAGAAATTTCAAGAATCAATTCTATACCTGATGCTCCACGGGAGGTGACTCTTTCAAAATTACCCCATCATAAGATAATAAACTATTAAATAGTAACCGACTTCTTCTGTTACATCTAAGAGCACAACTACTCATACCTCCGGATCTGCCTCCTACACTCAATACATTGTGATAGTGAATGTAAAACTCTTTTAATAATGATCTCAATTTCAGGTGAACATCGGTGGCACATTGAAACGACCTTAAGCCAGATATCGTGGGATCAAACAATCTGGAAGTTTTAGGGAGATGTAATTTTTCCAATGATAAGGACGAATAGTTCACTTGAGTTTTATAAACTGGACATTTGAATTCTTTCCCCGAGTCATCTAAGACAGACTCTACTGAATGTACATAAATCTTTAATTGTTATTAGATAAAATTGACATAAGGTCAAAAGTTACATTAGGGGATCTTATTGACTGAATAAGAGACCGATACTCTCGCAATGCATTAAGATTCTGTGAATGTAATTCATTAGAATAGAGAATTGGTAATATTAGAGAAGATAATGCCAAGGAACCGACTATCCGGATATCGTTTACATCCGAAAAAATCCATAATTTGTTTGATCTAGTCTTATAATATATTTTCTTCTCAAACGTTGTAAAAAATAATTGTTTTTGTCTCCAAATATTAATTAGTTGTGCATCTTCGCTTTATCGTTCTATCAAGTAGAGCACCCCTCCCTATAATAGCTACTCTAGGTTTTGTAAGATCTAAGACTGACTTTCTGGCGAATGAATTTAAACCAGAGATTCTCATCAGGCCATCTAATAATCCGAATAAGAAATCATGGGTTTTTAATTTTCCTACGATAGATAATGGTAATAAAATAAAAATGGTAAATGGTAAATCAACCCTTGTACTGACTAGCACGGTAGTCAAGGAGGTGAGGGTGCGGGGGTTTAATTAATTAAACAATTTACTATTTAATTACTGATTCTATTGGCGTGAGTTTGGCGAAGGGGTGGCGGCGGACGAGGTTGTCGTTTCCGTGGACTTTTCGGGACTGCCTTCTCCTTCAGTTCCTTCTGTCCCATTGGCTTACTCCTTCGACCCGAGGTCTCACCCAGAACCTGACCGTGCAGGCTCGGAGAAACCCCGGCTCGTGTTCTTGTGCCCTCAGCCTAACAGGACTTCGAGCAGGATTTGCCCGGATCCCCTATTCCCTGTGGGTATGCGCAGAGGTGGAGTTACGGTCAGCACGCAACACGGGGCACATTGTCCCTGGCGCGCGTCAGTGCTCTACCTACATGATAAAATTTCTCCTTATAAAATAGTTCTGCCATATTACCCTCCATAATCAAAGGTATATTCTTAGAAATCACCCAAGGGGAGTTCGACGGATTCCAGGCACTCGGCAATTCACTCACATCAGGGTGTACAAATATAGTATGTGATTCTAAGAGAATTTATTTCTTGTACTAGTCTAAAATAATGTGAGCAGTGTTTATGAGAATGGTAGGTTCCAGAAGTTGAGTCATTGTCATGAAGTTCCCTTACTGTTATTTGGCTAAATAGAATAAAACTTTGATACAGAAAATCATAATTTTCATCACTTAACTCTGACATCCTATCAGTTGTTGTTATCATCCTTGTTAGCTTGGAATGAGCTTGCGCTGAATAACCTCCTGTACTCTGGCGAGAAATAGAGAATCTTTGTGGGCCACATCCTGTTTTCGTAGATCTACTTGTCCCCTTATACCACAATTCTCCAGTCAAGCCCTTTAATATGTTTTGTATGCATTTTGATAGATTGTTAACTGGCTCTACAAACCAATTTATTACATTTCTTAAATTACTGGCCCGCTTCAGTAATGGTATAAATGTCTGTTTCTCCCACGGGTGAAGGAGACTCGTGGATTCAGAGGTTCTAGACCCTAAGTATGCTAGACCTCTAAAAAATTCATAATCTTTTAGGTCTTCTGGAAGCAAGGTAGTAAGATAATTTAACTTGAAATTATTGTCACACAGGTTGCACATGAAACCTAAGGATATTGCTATCTTAAGTGCTTCTATAGGATGGGGTACTGTGGCTCCTATTACAGAACGACCCCAAGATTTAAGTCGTAAATAGTCAGCTTGTGATGAGAAACCTCCCCAGATTGGGTTAGATAGTACTTCCCAGTCTTTATTGCTTGTGAATTTTCAAATAAATTGATAACAGATTCAGTAATACCTAAATATGTAGCGGATTTAAATTCACTTAAAAATCTAGGAAATAATGGATTTATGCTCATACAGAAGGATGTCAAATCATTAGTTAATACATGAATATGTATAGCAGCATCTATTATCAAGGTATTATGGATGTCAAGACATTTGTTGAATAAAGCATATTTAATAGCTTTTTTCATTAGTAATATCGCGCTGGGGCTATTTCGAAGATTTAAAGAAAGAGGATTTTTTAATAATTTACTGAAGTTTTCCTCGGTAAGTCATACTACCTTGTAGTGATCGTATTATGCATATAATGATTTACATGTTGAAGAACTATTGTCATGAACCAATTTCCAAAATGAAAGACTTTCTGTAACAGGGTCCAGAAACATCCTAATCAAAAATCTTGTAAAAGGCATTCCAGATATACCTCCTAAGCTTGGGTCCATAAACAATGCTCCTATTATGTAAGATTTGTGAAGTTTTTGAAAATACCAGGGATTTGGCGAATTCCCTTTCTCATAGCAGGATTACGCAAATCTAACACATTCCTAATAAAGTTACCTAGGTAATTATAATGAATAATGGTGTTGATAGGAGATGTGGAATAATGAGCCACTGACAGTGCATTGGAACTAACTGCTGAAGCAGTGTTACCTGAGGGCGGGACTTGGTCATTTGTAACATTAGAATTTCTAGCCTACCTTTTGGTGACGATAACCTGAACATTACCTCGTATAATTGGTATTTTCCCATAACTTGAATACTCTGCTGATTGCATTGTTTCATTCTTATTTATAGTTAATCCTAATTTATTCACTCTATTCTCAATAGCATTCATGATTATGTCATTGTTTTCTTAATTCTATATATATTTAAAATAAATTCGGATTGTGTTCTCCACGGTTGTAATTTGTAGTTTGTCACTATTACTTGATTATCCTCTTAGGCCAAACTAGTAATTTTTGTATTTATATCATGAGCTTCCCGTTCTATGGATAATGCATTTAAGATACTCCATTCTTTTTGTCTAACTCCCTCAAACCCTCCAACTCGTCTGTCCCAACGAACTAAATGATTCCCCTAATTATACAATTTCCCATTTTCTACTACCTATAGATCTTGTCTCTCGTTATAATAAATGATTGATTTTTCAAAGAATTCATGAGTTCGTGTGAATAAATTGGGGTAACCCACAAATTGATCCATGACGCGGAATACATATTTATTTGAAGCCCCTCTTTGATAATTATTTCACTTTTCATAGTTTAAATGATTAACTATAGATGTTTTGGTATAATCATTAAGACCCTGATCAGATATATTACCTAACACTTTCTTCATAAGAGTATTTAAATCATTCGCTATAGTTAGACCTGGAAAAAGAGGAACATAGTGCCCTTTAATAAGATATTCCGTTGTGACAAAAAAATTATTTTTATTATTATTTCTCTTATTTCTCAAGAAAGGAGGTTATAAAATCGTCCCTCTTCTTTCAGTTTTCGTTCTTTTGCGGTAAGTCCTATTATTAATGAATCTTCTTCTAATCCTTCATCATTAATTTTCGTCAAAAATTCCTTCCAATTAGTTGCGTGCCTATTTATAAAACTATCTAATACTTTATTGCTCGGTATAGGGAAAAGCTTCTTTGAGTTAACATACTCCAAAACCTCTGCTCTATTTTGTAAATATCTCTTATCATAATAAATTAAGCAGCGATCGATTAATTCAGATACCTCATAACATTTAGTAAGAGGTAGGAGATGCCATTGATCTCCAAAATTCTGAATTACATTGGGAGTGGACCAAGTCCCGTGTCTGACATAAGTGAAAATTGACATCAACAAACCATTCGTTGGTTTCCCTGTAATGTTTTCCTGAAACTTTATGTGCAAGATCACTTGCTAGTGCGTGAACATATGAATCATCTATTGTCAAGGACTTTGTAACCCGGTCATGCAAAGATCTAATTCCATTTAAGGCTAATATGAAGGGATGTTCCCTGTGTCTAAACATCCCATAATATGCTAATATCATATAAGCATTTTGATCCTGTCTAAAATTTCAATATAAGTTGTGGTGCCTGGGTATTTATTAGATAATTCCAAAATCTTGTCAACATGCTCTCCAAATTTGGTGTACAGAGGAATATGAGGCCTATATTTATGGACTAGCTTAGTGATTTTCCAATTACACAGTGGTTCTAGCATTTTAATAACATTGTACCCTTTGGATCCATTATTTTCTAATACAATGTCAACGAATTCATATAACTTATTTAATTTTGTCCAGCTAGTGCTATCATATTTAGTATCTGTCCTCTCAATAAAAAATAACAGAGATTGGAATCGTGCAGAATAGACATTTTTCATCATGAGTAACATATGTATATTTAATATTATGTTAAATTTTTGTATATACAAGTATCCGCAACACAATTTCACATCTCCAAAGAAGTCCAATATTATATGACTCCAAAATCCATCCTCATTACCAAATGTTAATGGCAGCCATTTCTCAAGTTCTTTCAGTTCATGCGTGGTCCTACAATTTTAAATTAATGTCAAGAAATGAGTCGCTAAAAACAGCACCCCATTTAAAAATTGAATGTATATCTGTATTTAACCATCCTAAAAACAAACTTCAGAACATCATAATTATCATTAGCATCGTCTTTATTTAATTCCATTATTGACTAAATATGACGCAGAGATGGAGTCGCTGTTTTATTTAATTTTCCTAACCAAAAGTGAAATAAAATTGGATTTATGAGACGTTTTTTAGGTTGGAAATAACACTTGTGTTCTTTCCATAACTTTCGACTCCATTTAATAGTTTATGAGACTTCCCCGTACAATACTTAGTGAATTCCTCTATCTCATCAAACAATAAAGGTGAATTCAAGGAGTAATCAGTGATATTTAACAATTTCATATATCTGGTTTCTCCGTAAAAACCTAAGCCATCTACGGATAACTCACTGAAATTGTCTTCCCAAAGGGAATCAAAAGAGACAGCGTCTGATTGAAACCCAGTATCCATGTTAATAGCAGAATTGTAATAGTTCTGTTCTAGGCGCTCGGCCCTGTATTTTCCGGCGAATTAGACAAGACCGTTAAAGCATAAGACGACTAAAAATCCAGAAGAAATCCCTTCTACCCAGCGGGTTCTACGGCGTGTGGCTCTTCCCGGGTCTCCCGAGCCCGATACGCCCCTTCTCCCTAGCACCAACGATACTCTAAGCTCGCTCTAGCCCTCCCCGTCGACTCGGTTCGTTACCTACAAGTATAGCGATAATTTTCCTTATTAGCCATGCTCAGGTTTCGTCTAATCTACAACTAAATGCGCCGTGGTCCGTCTTTATTTTAAGTGGGATTACTGATTTACGAAATTAGTCTCTAATTGGCTAAGCTCCAGTTTCGATTACGTCCTCCGTAACTCCAATGAACTTTAAGATACTTAATTTGTAACAGAAAAAAAATAAAATATAAAAATCACGCTCAACTCAAAGCTTAAATTTTTTTATAATTTAATTACTCTACTTGGTATAATAGAGCTCTTAAACATTACGTATTTTATATAAAGAAATTAGTACTTATTAAATTCAGCTTTAGAAAATCTCGAACTATCCAACGATTTAACATTGTGCCTGATAATTAGGATTAAAGTATTTTGTTAGCGAGCTGTATATGCATTTAAAAATTTATTTTTATGGAGCATTGAAATTAAATTAAATTAAATTTATTATGATAACATGGTTTATTTAGTGGTGAATGATTTTTTTCGTGTTCTTAAAATACATACTAAACTTAGTCAGGGAATTTAAAGTATATGTAAATGAAACATAATTGAAATGTAATTATGAATAAGTGGCTAACACTGGCCCGGAGTGCATGAGAAAATGCAATTTTATAGTTTTTTTTTCTTTCCATTTTATATTTCAATGTTTAACATTTGGCAGATATTTTATATTCTGTCCAAGTATCAATTTTCAAGATAATAGCTATTGTTAAAGCACTGCAAGCTCTTTAAAACAGATAAGAAAGACTGTTGAAAATATTCCGAGTACTTGACATGCGTTCTTTCAACCCCTGCGCTTTCTTATTCAAGTACATCATCAAGAGTCATTAGCCAAGAGAGTTTTACCTACTTAATTGTTACTATACAAAATAAAAGTATAAAAAGAAAAGGCAATGAAGAAGGATGAAGGGAAAGAAGAAGAGTAAGAAGCAAACCTGATAAGAAAATTAGGACATGCTGGTGAAATAAAGTTTATCTACAAAATGAACGAATGATTTATATAGGAAAATATGGCTCATAGGCGATCACGAGATTGTGAAAGTACACAGACTTCGAACTATCATTTAAACTGATGTATACTTAAAAGATTGAGAAACTTGTAATAAATCGATACTTGAGATATTTTATCTTCTCATCTTAGGCTTTGCAATTGAATTTCTCTTAATAATTTAATTATTCGGCAGAGAATGAAGTCTTTTTAATGATAGAGGCCTCTTATTGTTGACTTTTTGTTATATATTATGTAAATGATATGTGTTTGATTTATCGTCTTATAAATAAATCGACTAATTTGTTCCGGAAAAACAGCTATGGTTTCTAATTTAAGAAAAATCCTCCGGTCAATATACATTTCGCAATTAATTTTCTCCGTACCGAAAGAATAAGAATGAGAAGGAGTTTATAATCAAGGGAGTAATAAGATATGCTTTAATCAATAACGGAGATAAAAATATTTCATGTTTCCTAATTACTGAAATTAACCTAAAGTTCACATTCTCTTTTCTTATCGTATTTAGAAATTTCACTGTGTTGAAGTTAATTTTAGATAATATCTGAAAGAGATCTACAAATGAGTTACTCAAATGATAAATGGACTCGGTATAAGTTGTGCTCATATATTGTTAGCATGCAATCCACCAAGTGGCGCAGCGCAAAGATTTTCTAATTTCTCAACAATTATCATTTGTCGGATAATAATCACGGGCCACTCGACTCCTCCGAGCCATTGCTTTTCGAATGCAATACGAGGAGCCGAAACAGATTCCGTCCACTCCTGCTTGAATAATGCTGAAGACAAATAAAAAAAAATGTATTTGACATCAGATGCAGGCTCACACGAGGATTTCCGCTAATGTTCGAATCGCTTGTGAATGAGACGCACTCCGACTCGGGGAATATCTACCAAGTAAATTAGCTTCTTAAGATTCCGTACACCCCATTGATAAATAACCTCCGTGATTTAAAATTAAATAAAACTTCATTAATTCAATGGATAAAATATTTGATATATTCATGAGCCGCGCTCGATACGAGCAAATAAATTACGAGCTTGGCGAAGCCGTACTACGTACGTACGCATATACGTCAGCTCGAAAACAAACATACAGAAAGGTCGTAAGGCAGGCGCGTTTCTTTCGTTATTCGCAAGAGATTCGTGTGGGACGAACGAGGGAATTAATTAATTCCCAGCCACTGCTCAGGATTTCATACTTCACCCTGTGCGAGATGCGTATTTATTTACGTATGCGCCTCGCCGATAAATTCTTTCGACGCGTTGGCGGTCCGCCCGCGTCTTAGGAGGCAAAGTAATCAGAAAGGAAGGAGAGATCGATCCCTTCATTCCCCTGCATTCTCTCTGATCCCGAGAGATGGATTAGTCAGTGCCTCCTCCCGTGCTCCTTCCTAATTCGCGCGCGCCTAAAATTAATTATTGTTTAAGCCATTAGTGCAGTTGTGAATATCAAATTAACGATAGAGCAGCCCCATTTGCTCCGACGGCACGTCTACCTCTCTAATCATCAATCCGACCCTTCAGTATTGTTATTGCCATTATTTTTCAACTTTATAAAAATATCACCACCTCCGACGTTCACCAATTATTAAAAATTATCGAGCCGAGTTGCAGTCGTCGATTAACCATTAGTATCAACTTTATTAATAATAGCCATTAGGTGCTCGCAAGCCTACCCTTTTTCAAATTTATTCTAACAATTATCTTTGATTGCGCTAACTGGTAAAAGCTGTGAGGCTTAGCAAATACATTATTCTTTCAAATATTGAGATCAGCAAATTTTTCTTTGTGCATTGATATTTTTTAAGTAGTATTATTTACTGCTCAACGTAACATTTTACGTTGATTATTGTTTATTGAATTCAATTTTTTATAGTGCTTTTTAATATAATAAATTATTCTGGAATAAATTTATTCTTCAGTTTTTATTCACTCAGATATAATAATTCACGAAAATTTCGTTCATTTGCTTAAAATAGTTTTAAACATAAGGAAAATCTGCTTTTAAACAGCAAATGTTTTTGGCAGCTTATCCCTTTTAAGGCAAGATTAAATCATTTAAAAGTACGACGAACCCCTGTTTCTGAACTTGTGATGAAGTAACTCGTAGATGGTGAATCAAAATATCAAATTGCACAATATTACAAAGGCGTAAGAGCAACTGGTTTTTCTTCTCACTAATTCCGAGTGTAAATTTTAGAAAGCTTGGCATGTAGTAATGGACATGAAAATGAAATTATTTATGTATACATGTCAATATTCCGTTTGATGTATAAATAAGCACATTATGTATACGTAAAATAGATTAATTAGACTTTTTTTTTAATGGAGTATTCGTAGAATTCGTGTATATGAAATACAATTTTAGTTTTCGCAAATTTTCCAATTTTTTCATTTATTTTATGAATATGCGTTTTAAAATTCATTAACTATTGTAATAATTAATTATTGTACGTTTAGAGAGTGCAATAAAATAAGCAATGTGAATTTTTAGTTTTATTGCGTTTTTATATGGAAATATGTTTAAAGCATTATTATATCATGCGCATAAATTTTTATTTATTGGACAGCGCACTGATAAGATTTCATTGTTAGATTATGCAAATGTGTTTGAATTTTCTGTCAAATTCGGAGTGATTCACATTCGCATACTTTTTACAATATATTCCATTTAAACTTAAAATTCAAAGACTGCGTATGGTGGTAGTAGGTAGTAGATAACCTCTTACGATCAAAATTTGACACTCCCTTCGTAAGCTCGTAGATTTAGTACTTGTGAAAAATATAAATGATCTCATGGCTCGGGATACTTTTGATAATGTTCAATACATGATTTACCGCCATTTGAGAACTTCTAGCAGTATTTTGAATATCGTGTCTCTTTGAAGCAAAAACAATTGATCCAATGCTTTTTAAATATGTTAATTAATCTATTAATTTTTTTTTTGCAGTACGTTGTCGACAAAGCGTATTTAGAATATGCCGGATTACAAGTACATAAAAATGATTTGGTTTTCAGAAAGTAATTGAAGTAGTTGATTAGAAATGACGTAAAGCTATTTGAAGGAATGGCATCACTACTTCATATGCTTACAACAATTAAAATTTATAATTATAGAGTAAGTAAAACAAGCGTACGGAAAAATGCAAATAGGCAGTGGAAAATCTTTAAATTACAAATCGTGTTATTTCTTTCCTTTATTGCTTGTAATAGAAATGCTTGACAGACAGGGTTAACTACAAATGGCGTAATTAATTTACGGGTCGTTATTATTAATATCAAGCATTAAGAGTTTCGATGCAAGTTATAAGAAATAAAGAAAAAGAAGCATTAGCGAGTGGTGAAACGTGTAAGTTATAAGTTAATTTACAGGATCATGAAAGTGACTGGAAATTCGCTGCCCAAGTCACGGGACCGTAGGTAGGAATTAGTTAGATACGCAAGACTCGGGATTAATTCGTCAAGCTGGCAGTTGTAGGCTTTATTTATATTCTTTAGGGAGTTGGAGGCCGGTGTTGATATTCGGGCCGAATGCTTTCACCAAGGAAATTCTGATTAGGTACATAATAGCTCTTTACATGATCGTTGGTCATCGTTTGCTTACAATATCCGTAACTTTCGAGCACCTCATTATGCCTGTTTATATGCTCGGCGTATCCTTCTAGCGGCGCGCATTTTCTTGATGAATTATTTACAAACCGCGCATTATGCTTGGCCAGCGTCTCGCTTTCATCTTACTTATAATCTCGTAAGAGCGCGAGCATTGCATATGCAGTTATATGCCTGAGTGCCGCGAGTTCCTCCTCACCTCCAGGGCGACCGCCAATGCCACCACCGGAGATGCGCACTTACACCGATACTAACGGAATGTATCCTTATCATCTTGATGAATTAATTTTAAGCGCTAATTAGATACGATAAATATGTACTCACGTAAATGCGCGCCGATAATTTGTTATATTGTTGTTAGCCCGTAGATGTGTGACCGCGAGGACTCCTTAATAGTATAATAATGCTAATGATTTCTTTTATTAATGTCTCCGCGGGATACTTTATCCGATTTTAATACCGCCTCTGCGTTGGATTGATTATTTAACGGGTATGCAGATTCACAACAAATTCCTCGCTCATTAGATCCAATAGATTTAATAAGAAATAGAATGCTTCTCGTTCTCTCTCTCTCTCTCTCTCTCTCTCTCTCTCTCTATCCCCATGCCTTTTCAAAGGAAACTTGCAAACTACTTGGGTTTTTAATGACCTGGCAATTATGTTTTCGTCGCCCTGGATAAACTTCTAGAGTCTAAAAGCTCGTTATAGTAAATGACGCAGTAAGGAATGAAGAACTAGTTACACGTTGCGGATGGAATCGTTAAAACGAAATTCCTCGAATTACCTATTTCAACTTTGGAATCATAAGAGGAAATATGTACACACGTAGTGTGGCTTAGTTATATAAACAAACGCGATCTCCGTGTGTATGTATAATATATATATATATATATATATGTATTCTTGGTTTTGTGGTAAATGACATATTTCAATTTGTGGCAGAGTTCGGTAAGAGAAATTGTTAAACAGTTATGCTACCACTCTGAGAAATAATACCTTTCATCGCCGTATATTAAAGCTTCAAAGCAAGCTGTTCTTGACGCTTGGCTGCCACGGCCGAGTCGATTAGTTTTAAGAATATAATAATATTGCACCTTTGCTATTATTCACCACCACTTAAGCGGGGCTCGTAAGCATCAGCGCAGAAGAAAATTGTAAGACCTGACCGCAGCTAATGTAAATATGAAATAATATAATATAGAGTATCGAGTACTACAAGCAGAATTAGGATCATTTACTGTGAATCAAGGAGAAAAATAATCCGATTATAAATAATGATAATAATACTTCATGTGTACTTAAGTAGTGTTATTGGAAAATTATTCGCAAGTGTCACACTTTATTTGCTATTGTATTTCACACAGTTTGAGCAGTGTAAAAGGCGTTTATTAAAATCATTGTCTACATTCTACAATAATGATAAAGCAACGCTCTCATTATAGCCCCGGGGACATTGATTGTCATGAATGGAGGCGGTCATGCATATTGATAGGGGCGGGGGATGCATGTGCCGTGCCACTATTCTCATTAGTTATACAGTGCCGCGTCGGAAAATGCAAATAACTTCCCAACGAGCTACAGAATAGAGATCGCGGGATGAAATTGTAAGGCACGTACTAAGGATGGAGAGCGAAGTATCGAGGATTTTAAATCAAAATCGGCTTGCTGAGGCACAGGAGTCGCGACGTCGCCAAAGCCTCACTGAAATATTAGGTTGATGACGAGTCGCAGCTGAAACTGAAAATTAGGGGGACTCGAAGCTCGACGGAGCCATGAAATATTCACCGAATAAAGATAAGGCACACTTTATCTACTCTAAATTATTAGCCTTTAGCCAAAGCTATTTTGATAAAAATAATATTGAAAGTCATAAGTAGATTGCTGATGGACTTGTATTAGTAGTAGCTTTTATTATTTAAGCTAATCTTACACCTATTGCTATTACTTGGACTTTCAGATATAATCAAGGCTTTAATAGGAAGTAAAACTCATAATTACCTAGATCATTATCTCTCTTTATAATTTAATTAACCTGATTTTTTTACGTTGGTAAAATAGATTTTGTTTTATTTGCTGATTATTCAATTTTAATATACACGTAGTTTTATCTCTCTTGATTTCGAGTTTGTGGTAACGTATTTAGATTTTATTAAGTGGTAGGAAATTGAATGAAACTTTTGCTGGATCCAGTTGAAATTCACCAAACTCGGCTTACAAAGCTGTACTCTCTTTCACAGCTACAAGCATTTATGATCAAATAACTTCATTCTATTTAAATTATAAATATTTGTCAAAGTAGTACAGATTGTTTTGCTTGCTTTACTTATTACTTCCTCTGCATTGTAAATGATGACTTGATTTATTAATTTCAAGAGTATGTATAAAATATGAATTGCTATTATTGTGGATCCTTTAATTTCTATGAATTAGTATTGCAGCTGTTGAATTATTGTCGTTTGAATTTAGTGAAAATTTGTTGCAACTAATATTATTAGGAATTCTGTTTGCTCCTGAGTTATTTTAAGAATTTTTTCACAATTAATAAAATAGTCATGGACTTTTCTGATAAAAAAAAATGCATCGTAGAAATGTTATGAGATAGATGCGAAGCTATGAGAATAAAGTAAAATAAAAATGAAAGGAAAAGGAAAACAAGTATCGGGCTGCGCTATCCAAAGTGATCTCGTTATGATTTGTCCTAGAAACTTCTTTTACTGAGATTCGTAGAATATTTAAGAACTCGGGTTAGTTTGATTATGTGGAGACAAGGCGATCCCGACTTTATTACAGTGTACAGTAACTACATTAGAATATTCAACGAGTGACCAAGAAATGATTTAGTTTTGTTTTAAGCAAGAGAATAGAACGAGGAAACAAAACTAATTTTAAATTATAATACAGAATAGCGGAGTGTAATCTGAATGTCATATCCAACTTTGAATGCAATTGCAACAATATATGGAAATGGCTAGAAATAGTTATAACCAATCTAAATGGTACAGTTATAAATCACAGCAGACCTTATTTATCATGAATATTGTACAAGTGGAATAATCAACGAAGTGATGGACATTCGTTCTGGTCAATTGAGTTGAATTATTTTAATTATTATACCAAAAAGTTTCTCAAGATATGCTTTTACCTATAATTTTTAACACGAGTAAAGTAGAATTGGGTTCTCAAGATAATTTATTCAGCATAATATTTGGGAAACGAATTTTTATTACAATGTTTTAAATGATTTCTTTGATAATATAATTTTACAGCCAACAATAAATTTATATGCAAAGTGAAAAAGCAGGGAAATCGATGGCGGCGCTATCGAGTGAGAATATTTAATAAAACACTTTCGATTTCTTAGAATAGAAGCCCATAATGATTGATAAAGGATCGAGGCTATTGCGTGTATTACTAAAAATCGACAATGAAGAAAGCTTTTCCAAGCTAAAGCAGGACCAATGAAAGGAAAAATCTGTTGGATATGCAGATCGCAGGAAGTGATTTTAAAGCTTTAGTCGTATTTTCGAAGATGCTGAAGTAGACATCGATGAACTCGTGAACGTCTACTTGAGTTTATCGTATAAAAAAGATCTGAGGTAAGACGACCCGCTCGCTCTTTCGTAATGTATTCAAACGCGATATTTCAGTAAGCAATGAGGCATATCTCGGCTTTAGTTCGTGCGCGTATCAGCGTCGAATAAAAACACGGATAGAGATGGATAAATATGCGCGAAATGTCGGGCGTGGGTGGCGATAAGGGCAGGGGGAGGGTGGAAAAGGTTCGAGGAATGAAGGAGGAAAAAGAGTGTTGGAGCGCGGCTGATGTATGTTGTGTGATTCTCCTATCGACTTTATACAGAGGTTTACTACTTCTGTACTGAAAAAGAAGGGGAAAAAACAGGAGGCCACACTCGCCTCGTTACAATATTAATGCGCTTATTATGCGACGCCCGTAACATAATAGCCATCTCGTCCTTTCGAACCCCCATAAGTCATACTACGGGATTGACTCTCCTTTTCAGCCTTTTTCCCTTTACTTTATCCCGGTTTTTCGTGACCCCAGCCACCCACCATTTCCTACAGATTCTTCCTAGAGCATCGAAATTTCATTCGTAACCGACTTTTCACCGAGCACTCCACTCCACTCCTTGTACTACATTATTTTTACATTTTTATAAATTTATGGAGCATCATACCGGTTACTATAGAAATTCATTGCACGACTTGTACCAATGTTTTTTCAAATTCGAAATGTAGCTCAAATTATTTTTCAAGTACAGTCCACTTGCGATATTTATATTGTCAGTATTGCGCTTTACTTTATCAAGTTCATTAACCAATGCCTGGTCTACAAGACACTACTATCACACGATTACATTATTTTTTATTCGAATAAAAATGCTTGCAGCCCGAAAATGTAAGTTTTTTTTTGTTTTTTTTTTGTTTTAGTGTATCGTGAAAATCCTCTATCAGGAGTACAAACATCCGATTTATCAGAATACATTGAACATTAACACAGACCGGATTGTTTTTGTTTGTAATTTATATATCGGAGTTTTTCTTCCTTGTAGCATCATTCATTACTTAAAAATTTAAACAAAAAAGAATACTCATCCGTAATGCGATAGGTTAATATTGGTAGTTAATAACGTTAAAAGCATTTTGAAAAGGGACGCGAATGCTCAAGAATAATCATAAATAATACATCATGTCCTTAATATATTTAGTTTCGTTCCCCATATGGATAAAATCAGTAGACAATATTCATAATTACTAATTCTTATTTATTATAATTCTTAATTACTAATTACTAATATTCGTGTAATGAAATTATTAATACATTTCGATATTTAAGTAAAATATTTGTAGATGTTGAAAGTAATTTTTATATTAAACACAAGTATATGAAAAGAGAACAAAGTAAGAGTTCAAAATTTAGTATTTAATTGCATAAATAAAGTAAATAGTATTTATAATTTTAAGAATAACAAGTTTTATAATTATTCCATTATAACGAAGAGTAATTCTTTTATAAATAGTACTGAAAGTTTTCTAATGTATACATTAATATAAAAGTTATTACTTTATAGGTCGTTAAAATTATACGACAAAACTTGTATTGAAAAAAGTTGAGTTTTCAATATTATAGCAATTACTAATTTTTAATCTGATGATTGATTTCCATTCAGTGTTATGAGTTAATTATAGATTTCGGATAATTAATAAATGCTTTAGTATTGCTGATAAATGCATATAGATCAGATATAATAATGCCACATCCTGTTTGTCTCTCTCTCTATCTCTATCTCTATCTCTATCTCTTTCTCGCTGTCGTGGTATAGTAATGCACATCTGGTCGGAGGATAACGGAGAGAAGTCCATATCTGTTGTACGACGACGGAACTGTAACTCCCTCATTGCATATTATATTAACGCATGCGCACAAAGCGTAGCTATTTTGCAGATTATTGACGAGGGGATGTTCTACCTGCATTCATCATATTATTTATTCCGCTCGCTAAGCCATTCAACGATTGCAACAATAAATTGACATTTTGCAGTCCATTATTACATACACTGCTTTGTATCTATAATAATTTATTTGTTAAAAGCCCGCTGGACTACGCAAGTAAAAATGATAATCAATGGTTTAATTTCATTTCGCTAAGCTATCCTCATTGATTTTCGGTACGACTAAAAAAATTTACATGAATTGCCTGTTTAAATCACCATTTCTTATACTTTTGCATTTACACTAACGCACATTATTATTGAAATTAAGACTAAATTTTTAATGCATTTTAATGTTGAAAATACATTGAAGATATTTTTTAAATATCGTTCCAAATTAAGAGAATATGAATTAAGCGAAAGAATTAAAATAAAGAATTTATTTATTTATTTATTTATTTAAATGTATTCAGTCGTTGATATTGATGACTGTGTACTTTAATGATTTCCAAGTTTAATGATTCATATAGTCGTAAGCACATTATATACATGAAAATAAGCTTTGGAATATTTTATTTATTGAAATAGTATAATTCATGAATTTGACAAGATAATTAATTAAATTAAACAATAAATACAACTTTAAGTACTAATATATGAAAAAAGTAATATTTAATAATCCGTCTGCATCTTATAAATAGATTAATTTGAAGTATATTATGAAATTGAAACTTACGTACAGCACATTAAAAAAAAAATGTTAATATTCTACAACTTTTAAGCAAACAATGATACCTAATATTATTAACAAAGATATTATTTTTAGCCTTTCAATGAAATAAAATAAGAAATTCATTCAGATTTATTTTTTAAATATAAAAGAACTAATTATTTATTATGAAGTTTTTATAAAATGTCTTGAACTTCGGTTATGAAATTTCTGAATTCACGTTGAACTTTGATTTATATATAATGTGTAGAAAATATCTGCCCTTCTATATCAAATTAGGCAACAATATATGTATGTATGTATATATATATATATATATATTATAAGTGGCGAAGCTTTGAAGAACAAGACGTGCGATACAAGTTTCTAAACGCAAGTGTCCCATTAAAAGTTCAGAAAGGTTCAATTTCCAGTCAAATACACTCAACCGGCGTTGAGTTTGACTACATGGAGGGAAGGTGCGTTACAAGCCAGGGTAGTAGTCAATATTAAAGCGGAGCTTATCTAATGAGAGTACGGAGAAGCGCCATCGGTGCTAATGAATTTATGGCAGCGGAATACTTTTTATTTTAATTTATCTTTTTTAATGGTTTGAATGAAGCCTACGAGGATTTTTTTTGTTAACACTCGAGAAAGCAAGACGAGACCTTAGAACATCGAAATAGTTTTCTAATAGTTTAGCGGATCACGTAACAAATTAAATCTAATGGCGCTTTCCGCTAATACAAAATATTAAACGGGCCAAAAGAATTTTTACCTGTTTTTCAATTATAAATTCTCGTGCTATTTTTAATGCTCCCTCTCGCCCGTTCACAATTTTTCCCTGTTTTTATTTATGTTTGTCGTTTGTCGATTTCGTACACGAGCGTAGCCTGCGAAGAACAGGCGCAGTTGTCTTGTGTCGCCGGTAAGCCAACGATGGATAAAAGTTTCGATTGAATTTGACAGGGCACAAAATTGTTTCGTGTACAAATGCTGTAAGCGTCCGTCAGGGCCAGCATGTAGCCGCCGATGAAAATTCTTTTACATCTATGGAATTATCGAAGTCCAATATTTGTTTTTATAGTCTTTAGCAAATTGAAAAATCCCCCATAGAGAATGATTTACAGTTTAGTTTGCGTATAAAAAAAAAGAAGAGAAAATATCCAGAAAATATTTCATTTCCAACTGGTGATTGCGAAAGATCTGATTGCTTAATAATATTAATAAATGTTTTGTAGCTTAATCGGAGAAGTCTAGCTCTTCTATCTCTAATGGTTGCAATTAAAAATTAATAAATTGTTGCTGAATTCGTTAGGGAATTGGTAATCACGGATGTCTGCTCAAAAACGTGAAGTTGAATTACCGAGATTAATAATTCCATCTAAGTATCGATGTACATACATATGTACAAGCATACGCCGGCGTATATGATTACAGAAAGATGTACAGATCCTAGATGTGAGGTCACAAGTATTGGAGTCACATTAAAGAATAAAAAATGAAAAAAATAGAAAAAAAATCTACGTAGAGTAGGGAGTCGGAGTCATAACAGATGCGTAACGTTATATGCGTCGCATAAGATAACCGCATCTCAGGGCTACATCATTATTTTGTAAAACCTATGAATAAGTTGATGCTAAAGTGGAAGAGGATGAGGAGGAGGCGAGGCATGAATAACGTGATTTCGCGACAGCTCATTAAATAAAATCTAATACGCGCAGCAGCAGCAGCAGCAGCCGCAGTAGAGTTTAGCGGATAAATCCGAAGAAATATGACATCTGCCCGCGAATGAGATAATGACGTTAAGGCCTTTCGGCTAGGTAGGCGTGGGATGAACTCTCAGATACAATAAGAATGTAAATAAATTGCGTTAGGGTAAAAAAAGTTGCGAGCTAGGAGTACCTCACTGGACAAGGAATAATATTATTCAGTCGATTTCATAGCCTCTTCGACAGATAATCAAGCCGAGCGTCTCTCGGATAAATCTACGTCGTCTCCTCGTGATGAGAGATAGAGAGAGAGAGAGAGAGAGAGAGAGAGCTGACGAGATACCGCTATAGACTGTATCAGTAGATAATCCGTCGGTGTTTGAAAGGATGCGCGACGGCCGGTCTAGCAAAGAGGCTCCGCAGCATGTACGTCCTCAGGATGTCGGCGAGGCTGGTGGCGGGGGTTGCGACACCAGCGACGTAGAGGAAGTGTCGAGGTGGTCGTTTTTGATAAAAAGGCGTCGAGTCAACCACCCCAGCGAGCTACCGCACCCACACGGATGCTCGAGCTAGCCCCTCGCAGTCGAGGCTTTCGGTCTCCGAGAGGACGAAGGGTACTGAGGGTTGTTGCCACCGGGGCTGTCTGTACGTTGAACCTGGGTGCCGGAGGAGTTAAGCAGCAGTGCTTCTCCATGCATGCGCCGAAGATGTCGAAGCCGTTCTTTTTCCATCGACTCCGTGGCGAGGGCGCGGGAGCTTAACTCGCCTCAACGCCAACATATCACTCGGCGAACACTCGATATCGACCAGTTGACTGATTAGCTTAACTAATGGATAGGCCGGAAGAAAAGTCCTTGTAACGCGATTTCGCTGATTCGATGATTATTTTACCGGCGATCCTGTCCCTCGATAGCCCAATCGCTATTTCAATTTAATGAGACAACATTTAAATTATACACTCGGCTACAGTGTAGGGCGAGGGAGAGAGAGAGGGAGAGAGAGAGAGAGAGAGAGAGAGAGAGAGAGAGACGAACCATCCTTCCCTCTATTAGCATAATCTTATAAATTATTACAATTTAGGATAATGGTATATAATTTAGCAGCCAATAGCATTTGTTACACTCTCCGTTATGCAAAGCGGAGTCTCGCGGAAGAGCGGCAACATCCCAGGATGTTTCATTAAACTCTTCAGCTCTTGATAATAACTATACTTCCTTGAGTCCGATTTGGAAAGCTCTGGGGAAAAATAATCGGCCGCCCTTTTACGATCCAGAAAATAAACTATTCATCGAGTTATTAATTTAATCTCCTCGACGCTTATCCTTCGAAGAGAACTCTCGATCTTATTATCGCTCCCCGCAATTTTCCCGAGCGGCTCGTAATTGTCATTTCTTAGCTTCATTCGAACGCCGGGGAACACCAGGACCAGGTAAAATTGAATTTAGAATGAACTAAATAATACTTATTTATAGATAAAGTACAGGTCTCTAAAGCTGTAAGAAAGGCAGAAGCTTGTTCTGACAAACTTATAAAACACTATTTGCCGGTAGAGTGGGGTGGAGGGTCGGGGTGGGGATTAAGAGATGAATTTTAGGATATGAAACTATCGAAGGATCGACTGCTCGACATTATAAATAAATTGTGGTCGGTATAATCCAGGAGGGCCACGGAATATTTATGAGATTTAGTATTCATTAAAGTTCCGTTATATGTATATGTATATATGCGTCGGTGAGCACCTTCGTCGCGGTCTGTCGAAAAGGCACGATTCTTTAATCGAGCGCTTTCATTATACGAATGAGCCATAACTTTTCGGATACCAAAGTCGAATTGCTCCTTTTCTCAAATGCACTTATAGATATCGCAGGCATCGACCTTCCTTGCGACTCCGTAGCTCGGATTGCACTTGCATGGCAAAGGTTCGAGAATGGCGAGCGATAAAGCTCGAGGATTTTCTCAAGTGCTTTGAGAGGGGGAAAATGTGACGCGAATGAGCCATACTCGGTCCTATCTATGACAGCCGTAGCAAGAGCGAGAGAGAGAGAGAGAGACGGATGAAGGAAGCTTCCGCGACTCCATAAAATTCATGGGACTCTAAGAACACAAAGTCGTGTTTATGAGGATAAAAAGCTTCCTGCTCAGGCCTTTTATATATTTCTTATGTAATTGCCATAACTGAATAGATATAATTCGCCACAATTATTGGACGGTTTTTCAAATTTTTATACAGATTTCTTCATCTCTCTTTTAGGCATACAGAATTTCAAACATTTTATTCGTTACTTTAATAGTTTTTTTTTTTTACCCGAAGAATTCGGATAATTGAGCATCGAAATCTCTAAATAGATTATTTGTTAGTTTATACATGTTTATGGTAATAATGCTGTAATAGTTATTCTACCAATTCAACCAACAATAATTTATAAACAATGACAATTTCTATTACAATTATACATGAATATCTATATATATTTATATATACATGTATATATTTCAGCTAAAGTTCAAGTTTAGATACTAATTACGTTTTATCGTATTTCAACAAACTTCATGTACGTAAATCATTTAAAACCTTATTTAGAAATATAATAATAGGAAATTTTCATTTAACAGTTATCTCAAAATCTGGTATTTATGTCTTAAATGAGGCTTCTATTGGAGCAGTGTATAGAGAAAGTAAAACTCCGATAATACAAAACTAGAACGAATTTTTTTTTTGATCAAGCAATGAAACTTTATGGCGAGTAAAATATTTTAATTTTAATTGGTCTCGGTTATTTTATATTATATTTTTAGAGATAAAATTTATCTCCAAGTGTAACAGTACTTGCGTAATAGTCATAAATTAGTGTTGCATGTATGCATTTATCATAAAATGATAATAAACAGTCTCTTGTAATTATTTAGAATGAATTAATTCGATAGATGTCGATTGAAATAAGGTCTCTTAACAGATTACATATTCTTTCGTAGCAATAGAAGTTTACAGTACGAGTACTACCCCATCCCCATGAAAATTTAAAACCATCATTTCATTGCCTTTGTCAAATGATATATTTTCGTATACGTGGAATTTTTTATGGAAACGGTAGTGAAAAGCGATTTTTTTTTATTATTATTTTTTTTTTTTATACATTTTTCTATCTACAAACACGAGACTTTTATTGCACTTACTACCGTTTAAAATTATTTTTATTTTATTGTCTACGTTCATTTTTCCTCATTGTCACAATTCTACAGTCCGTATACAGTTTAATCTTTCAGTTGAATTCTTTATATAATCGACATTATAATTTATAATTTCTTTTCAACTACCGAGTACCATCGGTTAGTCAAAGAGGCATATTAAAATTTAAGCAATAAATTAAGCAATAAGTTGGAGCGCGATAATAAAGCTACAATTTAATAATAAGTCATTGGAGTTAATTGTTTTCTTGGGAATGACGCATCGGTCCAATTTTCCGTGGTTCCAGCACGGCTCCGAAATCTCATTTCTGACAGTGGCAAAGTAGATAAATGGAGGCCGGCAAGAAGAATCCTCTCTCCTGTGCTAGTGGGAGGGTGTGACGAATTAAGAGCGATGCGCGTGTAATAATTCTTACTTCGCGAACGTGGAAAAAGGAAAAGCTGGTTTCGTAAGTGGAGCAAGCATTCATTACGCAAGTCCCTGCTCCTAAAGGGGTTACTGTGCTTCTAATCCTGTTTTTCTGATATATGGCTCATTAGCCCTGTCCAGGACTTTTAATGGAGAAGATGTGTTCTCGATACATCAACGTACTTTCCTATCTCTGTACATACCGCTAGATTTTTCTCCTCCTCCTCCTCCTCCTATTCTAACGCTTAACCGCCCTGACTAGCGAATACTTTCTAATGAATTTTTCCTTTCCCCGATCATTTATATCTTCCGAATAAGATACCTTTCTCTTGGATTTATTAATCCACTCCCCCTCGGACCCTTCTTTATTTATCGGAATGATTAAGCAAGTCGACGTCGAGTCTTTTTCGCTTATCACTAGCAGCTTCGTTAATGTATTTTGACGAGTTGCGAAGGATATAATTATCGGTTACTAATGCCTCGGTTTATCAATTTATCCATACAATGTCTGTACATCGAGTTTTATTTGCGAATTATTAATCATTTATTTACCGCGTAAAGTCACAAGTCGAACTCTGTGACATTGCACTACTCAATCCTCCGAATTTTAGTATATTCTTTGTAAAATTTCGTTATTTAAGTTTTTTTTCTTCTGTCATTTTCTTAAATAGGGTCGGGATGATTAAGGTTTCCCTGAGTGGGGGGGGGGAGTCAGATTGCAATACGTAACTCAAGTCTTAAGATTCTTGAGCGGTCGCCAAGGCAGCGCTTGGCAACGTTATCATTGGCCGTGGTGGGGCTTAACTTTATGAAATTCAAGTGCACAATTTCCAAGTTACATTCCCGGCTCGCTGTTTTTTCTGACATTTTGTTTTTTAGCGTTCGTCCTTTGTCGGATCCCTCGTAAATTTCGCGGCCTGCCGAGAACCAGTACTTACAGTGCACTTATACCACCGCCATCGTTCCCCCTCCCATCTCTCTCCCTCTATCTCTCTCTCTCTCTCTCTCTCTCATTTAGTCTGTTATTCGATGAGTCGATATTCTCGCTGGCCGCCGGTACACATCGCAATCTCCGCGGAATACTTCTATGACCTCCGGCTTTTACGCCCGAGTCGGTGCTGTAGCGAGAGCGCGAGCCGAAACACGCGGATGAATTGTACGCGTCCACATCGAGACGGCTCTCCGCACACTTTTAAGGCGACGCCCTCCCCCCTACCCTTTCTTTTCGTTTCGTGCCGCTCCTTTTCGTCTCCTTCTCGTTTTCTCAAAAGACGAGCATTCGAGATTTCCTCGAGTTCTCGAGTCAATGAACATTGGCTTTACGATCAATCTATCGGGAATTCGGAGGATTATAGCTTCGGGGTGGTGGTCGGGTGGCGAAAAAAAAGGATGAAAAGCGTGGGTTTGGGGGGAGTGGAGAGGGTAGAGGGGTGCCAGGTGTCGAGTAGCTAAGAGAGCGACCGGTGAAAGATGAAAGATATCTGCCGGAGAGATTGACCGAGCTATTCTCTCTCGGTCTCTCTCTCTCTCCCCTCCACACCCCCACCCCCCTCTCGCGGTGGGAGAGGACGAGTTAGACTTGCCCGGATATGGGCTTATATTGCTCCTGGCTTTTATAGCTTTCGACTATAAAGCCGCGAGCCCGCGCGATTTTTCCCGCGGCGCTTATTTTCAAAGGTGACTCTATCTTCCGCGACGAGGGGAGGTGCATATGGAGTGGCGGCGAATCGAGGGCGGCTTTAATACAGCCTTTTCTCATTTTTCGCTTCGGCCCTTCGTGCTATCGCTTATATAGTTCCCATTGGCACATTAGCACCGGCTCGCCCGAGCCATTTACTATTCACCTTGGAACTTTAATGCGCGACCCCCTCAGATTATTATTGTATGTACACTAACGCGGAAATCGTAATTGCTAAGCTGTTATGAGTCCAGATTTTATCCTACTGGATTAATAGTCCTACCGAGATAATAAAAGAACTTTGTTACCCTGGCATCGGCTGTAAATTTCCACGTCCAGGGATCGCTACCGTTTCCCTTCCTGTTACTACCCCCTCATCGCCCTCCCTCCTTACTCCTTCTCCTTCAGCTACCCGCCATCCCGGCGCTCGGCTCTACCAATCAAGCTTCGACCGGGAAAAAACATAATAAATCTGATTTTATGTAAATTATCCCGGCGATTCTACGAGCGCTTCACTACTTAATGATTCTTCTCCAATTTTCTATGCTGTGGGAAAATGGCCATCGGGAAACGCGCTCAGACCGCGATACGGATACCTATTGCAGCGACGAATTTATACATTGTACAAACGAAAGAACTATCGTTTACTACATATCTCTTCTACCTTTGTTCGTCCAGCATTCTTTACAAATTAAACATTCAAACCTACCTGTAAACCTCAAAATTAACTGATATTCGCAGCACCTGATTCCTCTCGACTTAATAATGTGTTCTTTTTTTTTCAAATTCTGCTCTTCGCTTACTCGATTATCGATTTAATTATGCACATATTCAAATAGGTGGTACTTTAATATAGAATATTGTTATGGAAATAGAAGGACCGCCTGAATTTCGAATGCTTGTAATAAAATATATTTTAATCAAGCCCGTATTTATAATTATTCACGTTGACAACTAATACTCTGCAAGTGAATAAATTTCTCGTTTTTTAAATTTCACTATCTTTAGTGAACAATAATTCTGACGCGAGCTGGTAAATAAATAGAGTAAAAAGTTAAAAATATCGACAAGCTATTATGCAGTTGATGATTTTCACGTTCTATGATTACTCGGCATTGGAATTTATGCTTATAAATTATATTAATGCTATAATATTATGCAGCATTAAAAGCCTGCAAAGCAAGCGGCATGAGATGGTTTCTTACTTTTTTCTTCTTCCCTACCCCCTTCTTTCTTTTCCCTTTAAAATGCAAAGGATCGTCCAGTTTAATAAATATCGTTCACAAGCCAATATTGCGTAAAAGCGCCATTTATAGGATCGTTGTTAACGATTATAAAAAGGTAGTAAAGGGAGCAAAGGGAGTAAAAAGTGGTCTTTAATTTTTGCAAACACGTGTGTTTGCTATAAAAGTGCTAGTGCCCGAGTTTAAGTTTACTTTCCATAAAGGACTACTTTTCCACTCGTAAATTGCATGCTTAAAGTATATTTATTACAAGCTTCTTCATTTATTAAGTTGTTACAGTGTACGTTCTTCAAAATGAGCACCGGAGCATAAATTAAATAGATCTTCGATGAATTACAATACTCCGTTGCCGTACGGAATATATTCATTCCCTCGTAAGTCTAGTTTAAAATTAATTTCAATAAAGGCCAAAGAGTTTAAAAAAAAAAAAAAAAAAAAAAAAAGTTTATGATACGTACATTGATGCGCCGAACATTATTGCTCTCGAGATTATTGAGTTTCTTGAAACAGATGTCCATACTTTGTATTTTAATGATACTTATAGTAGCGTTTAAAATACGGCATTTTTAACAATTTTTCAAAAGAATTAGAAAGTATAGCGATAAACGAGTATTTCTCGATAGTTTACTCTTTGTCGTGCTTTTTGAAAATATATTTTTCAAAGAATAATGGAGATACGATAGAATACATTTTTATCTATTCATGTACATATATATATATATATCTATATGTATTTTCCATTAATTTCGTATCTGTAATTTTCTTTCTCCTTCTCATTTTTACACAGTCAGATCTTTATGAGAAGTGAGAGGGCAGAGGGCACTCCTCTCGTTATAAGTGCTGAAATATATATTTATGTTTATTCGAACGTGCCGTTCATATCTTGCCTTATAACGAATTACCACTGCGAATAGAAATAACAAGTCTCCGATATTATTGTTGTTGTGGAAGGAAATACAAAGCCGGATGATGTATTTGTAAGAGTGGTGTAGCACTTACAAAGAGATTCGTTATTTCAAAATATAAAAATACTGCGGTACTGAATTTAATAAAAGTTATTTGAGCTTTTGAAACATCATGATTCGACGATGATCCGAGCATTATTATACATTATTGTAAATGCGCATGATTTATTTCACGTAGTCATTTGAAACGTGAACGCAGACCAACTTATCTCTAAATGCATTCACTGATGAATCAGACTTTTTTGCGGATGCCCTTGTGTCGGTTGCGTGCCTGTGGTGGAAAATTTGTAAATCCACTCGATACTACGGTATCGAGACTGAAAAGACCACCACCAGAGTATAATGATGAGTTCTGAGATTAGCTCGGGTTCTTAGAATCCGCGGTAACAGGACTATTAATTAGTCTTAATTGGCACTTTTCCCTTTATATTTCTATTTGTCTGCCTATCCAGCTTACTCTTCTCTTCCCACTGTTTATTTATTTATTCATTCATTTTCCCCCGGCTCTCGAATCATCTCGTCGTCCGGTTTTCGTTTTTTACGAGCTGCTCTCCTTATTGCCCGAGTCTCCATTTTCTCAACTCGCTTCACGTCCTTCTCTACTTTTCTCATTTACATGATATATTAAATTTTTAAATATTTATATTAAAATCCGCTCCTGAATATGATGTATCTGACCTTATATATTATACGTGTTTGCTTTAATATGTTTGTATATGTATACGTATATTACGCGTACGTTCATTCTCTATCATACAGAAATGGAGGAAAGCGAAAAAAAATGTGTGCGCGCGCGTGCGTGTTGTGTGTGTAATTCGAACGGTTAGTTAATGCGATTAGTGATGGTGATTTTGACATTAATGCGTCGTACGTGTTACCTTCCTATTATACGCCCATTCCTCGCTAATGAAGTTTTAACATTAATTTATCGTAAAATTAAAATTGGAAAGTCATATTATACTGGCGGATCATTTCTATTTTTCAACTAGCAAGGACACGCAGATATCAGTTCTTTCCTTATTTTTTTTATTATCACGTATGAATGAGAAAGAGATAATAATTCTCGAACAGCAACTTATATCTGCATAAAAATCATTCCTTATTAAATTTACTGTCATCCATTAAAAGTATAAGAATAATTTGACACTTCTATTCTTAAAGTTATCAATCATTATTAACGAAATCAGCGACAGAGGCTAAAAATTGAATTAAAACTTTGATAACGAGTTTTAGTGGAACATACAAAGAGAATTAGAACGATTTTATCCGCATTTATGTGCGAGAAAAAAAAGAAAAATTATTTATTTGTTAATTTCGAACGAGTTAAAGTAAAAAGAGTAGCATTGAACGTTATATAAGAGATTTTAATAACAAAATTCTTTATACTATCGAAAACTACTTATTACTTTACATTCAAAAAAAAAAAAAAAAAAAAAAAAATACTAAAAGACATAAATTGTCAACACTTAAAAAAAGTATTATCGTTTTAAAAACGATGTAACGTTAAGCGACTTTTATAATTGATTTTTTTACACATTAAGATAAGATTGTAAAATATAGGCAAAATATGACTTTAAAATTTCTGAGTGTTTTTTAAAAACTGTTAAAAACGATTAAACTGATTAAGCTGAAGAGTTTCTTACTTGGATTATAATCAATAGGCACGAATTATTCCGCACGTAATACAAATTTAACGTAATCATATCAATTTATTGTTGCAAAGATATTTATGTATCTGAAGTTTTCACGTAAATGAAATGAGGTTAATTATACCTCCCCCTTGGCCATCGATTGAACCGCCGATTCTTAGTTATTGTTCCTCCATTAATATAAGCCTTACTGTAAAAAGTATTTTTATACTAATTTTATTGAATACAATGTATATACGCGCCATTTATAAAATGAGCAATAATTCATCGTCCTCCCAGCTATAAATCAAATTACAGATTTTATACGAAGTTAGCTTATGATCAGTTCGAGACGAGGAAAAGGAAGTAAATATATTGGTACCAACTGGCATTTGTATGGGATCCAAAAGTACTTTCAAACTTCTGTTGAAAGGCGCGCCATTGAAAGCAATAGAAAGTAACAAAAAGAAGGAAGGAAGGATCGCCAAGATGCGTGGAGGATGTGAAAAGTCTTTCCTGCGTATCTACACCTGCCGTTATGTCGAACTTCATTTTTCCCTGTATATGCAAATACGTAAACTGTTGTTCGCGACTAGGCAGCGATACAAATTGTGTTGGTAACGGTCTGTCAGCCGAGCGATTGATCGATAATCGAAGAGCTCCAGCTCCAGGACAATAAATTCACTTGGAAATCGATCTGCTAATGACTTCGGCTTTTGTTCTCCAGGCGCGTAGAGATAATACTGACCAGTTCGTATGAATATGTGTGTGTGTGTTTTTTTTTTTGAAGAAGAAGACTCAATAGGAATCGTATGCCGAGTAATGATCAGGGCATTGCCGCATTGCTTTAAAATTTTATCGAAAAAAGTCGTACAGTGCTTTGTCCGACGACCATTCATCACAAGTATTATTCAAGCTTATGCAATAATGGACCATTGCACAAGTAAAATTAAATGCACTTTATTGTATAGATATATATTCGATAAACTTACGTGGCGATGGAGAGGGACTGGAAAAATCCATAAAATATATATTAATTAAAAAGTCGTATTACGCACGTACTCCGCCAATACTTAATGGGGGTGCTAAAATATTAGCATGAAATAAAGACATTAAAGGGCAAACTATCGTAAAGTATTAAAAGATTTTAACTGGGCTCCATAAGAATAAATTTTTATGCCTTAAATTATGAAAGAAACGTTTAGCTATAAATTATGTTTATTTTTATCGATTTAAAACGAAACAAAACCCATTCGTTTTTTTTTTTTTTTTTTTTTTTTTTATTGTAAATAAGGAAACCTTATTTACTTGGCAAATTAAAATATTGCAATAAAAATAAATAAATAAACATTAAATATTCATTATAATTTTTCGTGTTTTTCTGGTACTTTGGATGGCCCTTGGAAAATATATAAAATGATGAAACTCCCATGACTTTTACGGTTTTTGTTAATAGCATAGGAGAAGGAGGAGGAGGCATGTAAAAAAGCTGCAAATCCGTATACGGCCGCACGTAAACATTATCGATGCGATTTAAAGCATAAACGATACTCGCCCAATATACCGGAAATTGGATTGGCATAGGACCAAACTAGAATCTCTCTGCTTCAATCGACTTTAGCTCAATGTCGTTTAGCTGAGAGATAGAACGGAACGTCTGTTACGTTGCATTATTTATTTTTACATGTTACGCGCAGGGAAATATTGCAATAAATAACAAGTCGCTAAAAAAAAAAAAAAAAAAAAATACAATAATATAATAGCATTTTAATGCACATCCCGGAATTTATATAATCATATAAAGTTTTTACTAGTCATTTTATGCACTGCATACATTTACATCATCGAATTGTATACGTTCGTTTTATTATTTTTTATGTATTGCATAATTTTTAAACCGATTTCATATCAATAACGACGGAATGGTTTTAGATTTTAGACTGATAAATACCGATCGATAGAACGGTTCACAGTATTTCAGTATACGCTTCTATCAAGTATTGGAATACACCTTCGTTTTCGGGTTTATTATTAATTATTATTATCTTTTAGTATTATTTGTAGTTTTGCGGAAGTGGTAAAAGGGTAATATCAGTCTGCATCGAGAGCAAAAATGAAAGAATTTTTATAAGAGAGCCGACGAAATGAAACGAAATCCGAGAAAAAAAGTATGACTGGCATTTCATAAAGATTTTACGTAAAAATTTTCAACAAAAGTCCACGGCTGTTAATTTTGTTGTAAGTAACAAAAAACTCAAGTTAAGCTTCGTTTCGCACCCACTTTTCGAAAGTAACTACTGTCCATCCTTGTAGCCTTTTTAAAGGAAACCTTTAGAAAGCTGCATTGCCTATTGAATATCTATGCAACGTTCACGTTCGAGCCGAACCTTTGAAAATATTAGTGACTCAACGTTGTAGAACAGCAAAATATCAAGTAGTCGTAAGGCTTGTTTCAAAAACTCCTTAGCTTTCCTTTTACATAAAACGCACAGTGCAAGTTCATATCGAGTTGAGAAATTGTAAAAAATCAGGAACGGCTATCAGCCATTTAAAGTATTATTGTTTAATCGGCGTTTATGATTTTTATTTCGGGGACGTTAAGGGATGCACTGTCGTCGCGTTTATCAATTAGTTAGAAGCACGAACATTTTTAAATACCGTGAGTGCTGCTTGCATTCGACAATATAAAGAGCCGAGAGATTATCTCCGAGCTCTTTTCACAGATAAGTCATAAAAAGAATGGTAATTTAAATAAATTAATTTGAAAAACTGAATAGAAGAAGAAATTAATATAGCGTAATGTAAACGATTTTCACATTGTTTTAGCTAGTCAATGAAATCCTCGCCTCGGGACTTTTCCAAGTGTTGACACATTATCAATCACTTGTTCAGCTACGTGGAAAAAGGCATTGCCAGCGTCAAGGATTTCAAGGTACAATCATCCTTAGCATTCCCGAGAATGTTTCTTGTTCTCCTTTGGATCTTCTGTCGCAATTTCTTCCTCATATATTCCTCTGCAGTTTTATTCTTTGTCAAAGTAATCTCTCGTCTCGTTAAATTGATTCGTAATTAATTACATTTATTTATTAATTAATTTGCTCGCAATACTCTGCAAATGCTGCTTTAAAGGACTTTTTAATCATAAAGTTACATCTTAATTTAATAGATGATTATAATGGAACTTCTGAATTATTTTGAGCTTTGTTGTAGATAATAAAGATGAATATTTGAGCATAAGACAAGTACATCAACTAGGGTCATAAGCTTGAAAGCCACATCTTTTAGAAACGATCTTGTTTTACGCTACGTACTTGCCCTTATCCTATTTCTCCTTTCATCGTTTGGCCTGTCAGAGAAAGTTTAAATTAATTTTGAACTAATTTCCGCAAGGTTTATGAACTTGTCTGAAATTAACTCTCTCTCTCTCTCTCTCTCTCTCTCTCTCTCTCTCTCTCCATCTGTATCTCTGTCTCATTCGTCATTTCTGTTTCTCAATCCGTCTTTCTCTTTATCTTTCTCGCAAATTCTTATCTTTAGAAAAATATTTAGAGACGGTGAATATGAAAAAGAGGAAGACAGCGAAAATATCTCAAGTGGTCTTGATAATTTATAATTATTATGCTTTTATTAGTTTTCGAAGTGCCATTATATTTAATGGCAGATGTACAATATAAGGCTATAGATAAAAAGAAAGAGCGTAAATAGGAAATGTAAGCGGTAGTGAGATAGTGAGAAAAAAATATTATAGTAGGAGAGAAAAAGAGAAGTGACTGAACTGTACTGGCAAGTGAAATTAATTTTTTAAGAAGCGGAGAGATTCTTTATTAAAAATTTATTTAACTCGCATTTTTATGTAATAAAAACAATAGGAATAATTTTTCTTCTTGGTTAAGAGAAATCTTAATTAATGAAAATTCGGTGATTTATGTAATTTATGACTAATTACTTACTTACTTTGAAAACTTTTTTATACAACATACTTAATGTTAGTCGGGCTTTTAACGAGGAAGAAAATTTAAAAATACTGTAATTTCCTTTGCTTTTGCTATTCTTTTGATTTGTTTTTGGTTGAAATTAAAAAAAAAAAAAAAAAAAAAAAAAAAAATTTGAACATTCAGTAATTGAATTTAATTTCCATAATTATATAAGTTTTCAGTATATTTCAAATCTTAATTAATGCTAATGATCAGAGTTTCACATTTAGTGGGTATTAGATACTCGTATTATTCTCATTCTTCGGAGAAAAATAACGTACTAAATAAGCATTATTGGATTTTGATATAATATTAAGAGTTTCGACTTAACTATGCAATCGATCGATTTAAAAAAAATTTCTCTATCTCTAACGTGCTGGTATTTCATAATACAAAGTAGTTCTAAAACAATGAAATACCTGAAATTTCATCAATATATCGAATCTATATAACCGAGTACTGAAAATATAACGAAATAAAAGCAATAATTGAAGTTATTTTTCACTTATTTCTGAAATAATTTTATTATATTCAGTTGAGTATCTCTTTTAATTAGATTTGAAAACGAAATCTTTTAGAGTGGATTATCTTTAGAAATTTAAAGTTACTTTAAATTATATGAAATTGTTGTTGGATTAAATTATTCTTCAAATATAAAGCCACGGTAGGATGAATCAATTAAATTACATTAAATTAATTGAAAAAAGTCCTTGTTGAAAAAATTCATAATTGAATAATTGATAATTAGTAGCGAATAATATCAATTATATCATCGCTAAAAAATCTTTCTTTTTTTTTTTGTTTTTAATTCGTAGTGATTGAATGAATGAGTTCAGCTATTTTTATATACACTGACTTTTCCATTGAAATATTGACGTTAAAATAATTTTTTTTCTATTCGAATTAAATCACTTATAATAATCTTCTTATTTATTCTAAATAAAGATTGAAGCTGTCGTTGTTAATACGGATTAGTTAGAGTCAACATAATGGACAAGCAGCTGCTCTCCGCTCCCCTCCCTGAAATCTAGCTTACACTTTTGCTATTCCATCACTTATCCCGCCCCACTCTCTCTCTCTCTCTCTCTCTCTCTCTCTCTGTATCTATCTTTATCCAGCTCTCTATCATCCCATCTCTTTCGCTCCTTCTCGTACGTCTACATACATTTTATATATGCTTTTGACGAAAGTTCGAGTTTTACTTTCACCGCTGTATGCTGTAATGTTTCGCAAAAAGAGCGAATAGAAGTTCGTACTACATTTCTCCTCCGGTTATGCTATGCTATAATACGAGCTTTCTTTTCTCTTTGAGTGATTCGCGGAATCGCTGGCTCATGTTGCTTACGCGTATGCGAATTTCTCTCGGGAAATGCAGAAGGGAGTGCGATAGAGCTGTTTGTCTTTTCGGTAATTTACAGTCATGTGAGATATTTTATTTTTTATTTTTAACATTTCGTGTGTTCTTATCGCTTTTCTCTTAAGATACTGACAAATGGCTTCGTATACAGTAAAACATAAAATTTTATGGTTTCGACCTTATTGGTGAATATCTATTTTGAATTAGATACAATTGTATCGAGTGCGAATTTTAACGAATTAGCTGTCATTTATAATAAAATGAGAAATTCAGAAATAATAATAATAATAATAATAATAATAATAATAATGTCAAAGGAAAGAAATTAGAGAAAATTAATACCGTAAAGGAGCAGTTAATATGTAGACACGTGAGGATAAATCAATATAAAAAATCTGTTTTTACAAATAACGAGTCGAGTTCCTTCGTTTCGCATAATTCACACATTTACTTCACGGCAATATAAAAAGTCGCAATACAAAGCCGATGCAACTTTCCAAGCGTGAAACAATCTGAGTTAGAGGGGACAAAAAGAATAATAACATTCGGCCCTCTTGCATAAATCGGGAGAAAATTCAGAAGGGGTAAAAAGGATCGTTCAGATTAATCTTTGTTGCAATACGTTTACGCATGTACATGTATAAGCATTTGCGAATAACCTATATGTGGGCGTAACTAGTCAACTCAAGCTGAAATATGATCTGCGACTACTACTGTGGGGTTAGACAAATGGAGTGAGAGAGAATGAGAGAGCGAGGGTGATATGCAGAGGGAGAGGGGGGGGGCGAAGGAATACCATTAGCCGTCATCACTTGACATCGTAGCATATATTGCATTGCTTGCAGATGTGTATATCAAAGTCCTTCATGATCCCACATGAATGCGTATACATTTTATAGAGCAATTCGTGAAGTTTGTTAATGTCGATCACTTTTTTTCATTGTATGAATGAATTAAAAATTTGTTACTTTAATCAATAATGTAATAAAATAGAGCGTACGTTAATTAAATACAAGCGTTAAGATGAATCAGAAAATTAATGTATTAGAATTGAAATTTATATGTATTCAAAATCGCCTTTTATAATTATAATTCCTATGTTGATATAATACCAAAATTCATAATTCTGGGCGCATACTTTTTTTTTTATAGATCATTCGTATGGAATATGTAAAAGTAAAATTAATAAATAAGTAAATTAATAGTCTGTAGTTACGTTGTCCACGATTCAAATTTATAAACGTAATTTGATTTTATCCACTGGCTCTATTTATTTTATTTTCCGTCTATCAGAGTTTTACAAAATTAAATATAATGGATTCGTGCATTAAATATTTATAATCCTATTTTCGTTATTTTGGTTGCAACTGTCACGTACATTTGAAGATATTATAAATTAGTTCTGCAAATAAATTAATTGAGTAAATGGTCAGAATAATTGGATTACGGATATTTCTTACATTTTAATTTAATTCATTAGATTTTTTATTTTTATATATTAAATAAAATTTTGAGGGATTTCGTGATCTATTCGTAAGGATAGTATACGTGAACATTTTCAAAGATTAATCAAAGTCTATAATTGGTGCAAATATAAAAATATAAGAAAGATAAGTTTCTTGATTATTTAAAAAAAAAAGTCTCCGTACGATGACATCATAAATCCGATGAAGTATTTGAATGTAAAAAAGCAGTAAATGTCGCGGTATTTACCTCGAGATTCCGATAAGTATTTCCTTTAAAAGTTAGGAGTGATAACACGTTATGTATACTCGTCACTCCAATACATACATTTCTATTTTTGAATTGCGCACCTATGCGATTCATGTGTCAGAAAGGCGATCCATCAACATCAAGTTTAAGATTGAGATTTTGCATTTGCAAGAATAAGAGGATAAAGGAAGAGAAAGAAAGGAAGGTGAACGAGATGAATAGATAGATGAGAGAGAGAGAGAGAGAGGGGGGGGAGCATTGTGAACCGATACCTAGCTAGCCGGGGAGGGAGGGGAGGGAGGAAGGGTATCGTCGCCCGTTTTGTACCACGCAAATCTCTTCATTCTACTCTCCCTTTTGAATTTATGGCTTAGACCAATCTTGCTCTATACGTCACGACACTTTCGCCAGCATTTCTACTATCCCGTGGATTCCTCGTTCGAGCGCTCACTCTTTATTTTCCCTATTTCTTCTAGCCTATTCTCTTCATAAAGACGCAAAAAATTCCGCCAACTCAATCCACGGAACCTACCTGAACATTACTTGTTAATGCGCGAATTCTTTCCAACCAATTAATAATCCTTTTATTCTTAATATTCTTTATTTCGTTCGGGCGAGCGATATATATATATATATATTATTATAATCAGCTTTCGTGTCAGTGCACGAACACGATTTTGACAGTTATGACGTATTAATTCCATCCGCGATTACACATAATACAGACTTGCCTTTAAATCAGATAAAGCAAATGCGATAATTAGCGAAGTAAATGCAGTTTAATATCTTAAGTAAATTCATTATGAGTCGGGCGTGTTGCAATCGACGCGTGGCGATCGAATAAAGCCGTGGAGATTATTCGGCTTGATTTTCTGAGTAAGATGCATCATCTGCGTCAATGGTCTACGATCTAGGCACAGGCAACGTATTAGTCACCGTAACGGACGGCAGTTTATGCGAGAATAAGACTATAAGAGTTAAGAGATCGATCGACGGATAATAAGAATAAAAAAAAAACAAAAATAAAAAAAAGGTTTAGATAAAAATAACATTACGTGAAACTCGTATAATTAATCCTGCGGGTTTAATCGTCAACTAGTCGAAGCGAAATACTTACTACACTAATCGGCTTATTAATTTAAATCGGCGTAAAACTTTGCCAGTTAATTACTCAGTCTGAAATTAAATATAATTTTCCAGGCAAACGGGGAAGCGCGAAGGAGATAAATAAAGGTGGCGAAGCCTCAGGTAAATAAATATGTAATCGGACGCACGTAATGCCCGTACACGTATGCATATGCGCATGAACGCACGCGTACGCGGCAGTGTACGTGCCTACGCTACGTTGGGGTCGTGCAACTTAGCCGTTGCTTGGTAGCCGACAGTGGCTGTTGGTATGCATAGTGGGAGAGTGGCGCCAGCAGCGCGGGTCGAGCATTTGACGGCCGTCATGTGGCTGGATTATTATATGTCACCCGGGTGAATTGGGCGAGCCCGAGGACTCCGGGGTGTCGAGTATACACCGGCAGCGATTCTCCGAGCATCGCTAGGGGAGCTGCGAGGAACTTTATCGCTTCCAATGCCATCGGAATCCGCTTGCTTAGCTCCCTCTGACCCAACATTTATTGCATCTTTCTCTCGAATGCCCGGTTATATTGAATGCCATCATACCACGTGGTTGTTCGTGGCTTCTCGCTCGTCGCTCGTAATTCGTGGCTCGTAATTCGTGGCTCGTGGCTCGTGGCTCGTGGCTCGTGGCTCGTGGCTCGTGACTCGTGGCTCGTATCTCGCTTAATATTGCCATTCATGAGAACACTCGTTTCCAAAATTATTATTAAGCCTCGTCCGCCCATACGTAGCGGATGTAGGCAGACGCGTTTTAAAAGCTCTGATCCACCTCGAGCCTGACGGCTAAACGAAAACTGCCACGGGTGACTATTAATTGCCACAAAGTTGACCGTCTCGTGGTCAGTAGTCGACATTTTGGCCTGAAACGCGTGTTTTCGTGAAAGGAAGGCCGGCCCAGATTCGCCAACTAGTACCTCGTTATAAACAAGTCCTATGCGAGTTCCAGGGTAATGGCAATAAATAATCAAGTAACATTATATAGGGAATAAAATTTAAGAAGCCATTGTTGAGTAGTTAAAAAGGTAATGGCCATAAATCTGGTAACGGCATTGGCTATCTCGTTACCAATCCTCTCCGCTTGCCAATCAATAATTCATACTTCACAAAAGCATTTCCATGAGAGTCGGATATAATTCTGCCGTTATTCGAGAGTTATTATGGAGAGGTATCGGCAACCGGTTTCCGGAATTATCGGCAACAAAAGCGACGGCTCGATTCGAGCACGAGATTAGGAGAAAAAGAACGGGGCCGCCGCGACTCAGCCCGCAAAGCCCCAATAAAACCTGATAACCGCCGGCCGCGGGAGATTAATTGAGCTCAGCCTTTAGAGCTAAAGGGATGATGAAAGGAAAGGAGACGGGACTCACCGGTGGATGATATCCCTGGAGTGCATGTGGCGGAGAGCCGCGGCGAGTTGCCTCGTGTAGGACCTGGCGCTCCTCTCCTCGAGCCGTCCGCTGGGCTGATTTTGCAAGTGGGTGCAGAGGTCGCCTCCCGTCGCCAATTCTGTTATCAAGTAATAGACGGGTCCGCACTGTTCAACATATGCAAAACCTTTTAATAATTACTGTTATTAGGAGCGTTTCATTCCCCCCCCCCACCATCCCGCACCCCCGCACTCTAATCAGACAAGCTCTTAAAAATGTTGCTCTGCTCTTGAGTGGCGTGTAAAACGATATTTTCATTTATTATAGATCTCAATATTTTTACTCACTTGGCATTTTATGTATATATATATGTGCGCGCGTATGTTGTGTGTGTGTGAGTGGGTGGGTGGGTGCGTACGCCTAATTATCAATGGTACTCGGAATTATTAACGTAAACGGCTTGTCTAATGTTTACAAATTGAATTAATGCCAATCATTCGTTCATTCGATCAGGTTCAATACGTATTAGAAAATAGTAAGTCAATTTCTTTAGGATTTATCTTGGATCGAACTTTTAATCAAGTTATAAATATTCAATTAAAAAAATTTTACTCTCCTGTTTCCGTTCAAACAATACATAAACATTTTTTAAGAACTTAATGCTCGATAATAATTATCGTTAGAAGAAAAATGTATCCGACTTTTGGTTTAACTAATAAATCAAACTGTGCTAATTACATATAGTAAATTTTATATATCGAAATTACCAAGCTAATTTTACGTTAGTACTTACTTATTATTTACCGTTCACTACTACTCACCTCGACTCTTGCCGACTTCTCTCTCTTTTCTTATTATTAATGTAATTGAAAATTGTGATAATTTTTATAAAGACTTTCATTTCCTTCCATGGTTATCAAGAGGTACATGTGTAATAAATTTAAAATTTTCGAGATTGATTCGGTAAAACTAAATTTAATTATTATAAATTTCTACGATTTATTGCTAATTAATTAGTTGTTAATTAGCTAGTGATATTGGATTTCAAAGTCGAGTCAATATCATATCCTACACCATAGTTCGTAACTAATGAATCTTTAATTATACGAGCAAATATACACAGGCAATTACATAATTAATTATATATATGAAATGAAAACCGGATCGTACGAGATCTAGTCATAATCAATATTAACGTGTACAGTAAAAAAGTAAAACTTACTTAACTGCAAGTACGTGGCGGCTAAGTCTGTCATTTAGATTATATGGAAGTCCATGTAACAATCTCGATAAAGATTATTAAATGTCGTAGTAGTAGGAAATGATTTTAGCAAATGATAGTATAATTGACATTGAAATTAGTGTTAGTGAGTGGTTTGAATGCTTTCGATGCTTTGTTCGTGCGAGTTATTTCTCAGGCTTCGCACTTGATTAAAATGGAACTTTTCCATTATGAAATGTACAATTCCTAACAAGAATGCTTTTGACCCCCAGCAAGTGAAATACTAGACACATCGACTTTTAATGTCTCGAGCATTTGTCTTAGTGTCTTCGAAAGAGCTTTTCCCGAGCTTTGATTTGAACAAAAAGCTCTCAAGAGTACCTAAGAACCGATGGTATTCTATAAGAGATAAAGTGATCGTTTAAGATATCGTGTATTTATTTTAACGTACTTGTCTGCCCGCCTATTGTCTAGTTCTTTTCTAACTTTTCTAATTTCACAATGAAGTTCGGTAAATCATTCTGACGTACGCATCGGGACTCGTATTCACCAAGATAACGTCTTTCTAAATAGTTTTTTTTATTAACGCAGGATCGTTAACAACTCGATCATGGGCTTAGAGGATTTTTTTTTTTAAGATTTAAAACGAAGATTTTACAAACTTCTTAAGCGAAGGTACAACCTTATTTCTAAATAAGTCCGTAGAAATATTTCTTTATTTAATGAAAAAGGTTCTTTTTTCTTAGTAATAATAAGGACAATGAAATTTTAGCTGGATTAATTATAAGTATATTTAGAAAATTCAAATTTTAAGGGTAGAAAATATTCAATGGGTTTGATGCATTTCTGAAAACTATAAAAATGAGAGTTAAGCATTCAATAATATCCAAGAGAAATATACAATGTTAATACTTAAATTTTTTATATTTTTTCTAAAAAAAATTAGCTTTCAAAAGTGATTCAATTTTATCGAGTGTACGGTACAGGGCTCTGTCCGCGAAAGAGTCAGAAGGAAGACATGTATAATATATATAATATTAGAGGGTACAGTCGCGTCATCATATATTCTTTACGAGAAATATATGTTCCTGCACGTAACACGTCGCAGATGCTGCTAAGAGTCCCCACCCCCCACTCACTCTCTCTCTCTCTCTCTCTCTCTCTCGTTCGCTCGCTCGCTCTCTCATTCCCTTTTATTATCTTATTACTCCGTCTTTCATGCCTCGACCTCTCCTCCCCCGCCCCTCTGCGCCGCCAAGGATTTCTTCTATACGCACGCAGATATTTCACATACGATTGCGCAGCTTTACTACGGCAAAGAAACTCGGCCGGGATGTTCAGACCATACCAAACAAACTTCTATACTTTTCCCTCTCTCTTCGTGTAAGGATTATGACATGAAAATGATATGCAATAAAGAATGTTGTCGTCATCTTTACAAGATTTGTGTACCCTCAATTTTTAGCATTTGCTCACACTTTCCCCTTTTGGAGCCCCATTTTTTTTTTTTTTTTTTTTTTTTTTTTTTTTTAATCTTATCGTACAGCGGATTAAATTTTACCATTTCTTAATATGAAATAATATACGATCGATTCGGATTATTAGCTCGATAGTTAAATAATAATCGAAACTGAGTAATAGTAAAAGTAGAAGGGATGACAACTCAATATTATTTATTTGTTAATAATACTTGGAACAGTACATCTAACAGGGGGTACTGATCTTATCTACGATACTTTTCGATAATATAAGTTCTTCAAATCGATTCAATAGCAATAATTTCGCTTTTATATAATCTCAAATATCAGTCTGCTTTCACGAATCTAGAAGATTTTATAAGTGCTGTACTGTACTTAATGATTTGTCAATAGAATTTAGCTACTAAATAGTATTTGCAGAATTTTAAATAAATGGTATTCCATTCGCGCAACCTTGCAGATAAATATGAATATGGAAATAGATGGAAGTAACAGTTTGCCGCACCTGTGAGATTCACAGTTAAGTTAGGAAAGGATACTAACATAATTATGTTATTTCTAAAACGTTACTTCAATGTCTTATGATAACTCAATCATAGAGTTTATCGCCAAAGGAAGTATTAAGCATTATCTAACGATTCAGTAAAACTGCTGTTGTTTAGCTTTGAATTATTGAAAAATTGTTATTCAACAAATAAAATGAACGATAACGTATATTTTATAATTATTAAATTATTCAGAACTACGTACACAAGTAGTCAATTATAATTCAAACGTATAAAGTATTTCAGTAAAGAATTCTAAAATTTTGTACATGAAAGTATAAATCTACTTAAAAAGCCTTTATTGAAGTACAAACTAGTTTGAAGAAAACTTTATCATATGCTTCGTGCGACTATATGTATATATGTACATATATATATATATATATACACACTTCGCTTTCATAAGCTCTGATGTAGAAGGGCAATGTAACTGAACAGTCGTTGACGTATGGACTTTTCTTTCGTATAAAAATATTCTTTTTAGTCGTATGCATTTGTAGATGATCACGTAGAATTTCTTTAATGATACTTAAAAATCATTTCATACTATTTATTGATTAATAAAATGAAAAAAAATTAAAGTCATTTTTTAAATTAATTAATATTTGTTTCAAATCTTTTTCAAAGACGATAATAATAAATTAATCATATTCTAGGAAGGATTTAGTGAAAAAACAACATGAAATGAATTAACAAACCGAAAGGAATTTTTCGCTAATTTTAAGCTTCGAAACCTTATAGAATAATGTTAAAAGAAATGAAATCCGGACTTTTGAATATACCGCAGATAAAGTATTAACGTTGCATAAGCATATTTTAACATACGAAGATTATTTCTGAATTTCCATTCCAACACGTGATTCAACATTGTACAAATGGTTTTTCATATTTCACAGAGCCACCGCATTTTTATATATATATATATCTCCAGTATGTTAATTAAAGTTTTTAATTTAATCATGACGTATTATTCCATAATAAAATATAACGTTACATACGGCTAGCGATACTATTCGTCTCAAATTCATAAAAAAGATAAAATATACCTTATGCTTTATTATGTTAAGGCTGTAATCCATTATCGGTATTATTTTTTGTCCCAAAAGTAATTATTTATATTATTTCATTGAATAGCAATCGGAAAGGAAAGTGAATACGTTATGCCTTCGAATTCCTTTTTATTCGCTGACCCTCTATTTTTCCAGCCTTTTTTTCGCTACAATCATACCGCACCGAAGACTTACAGCTATATTATGTAGGGCTCGCTTCGCTACGACCCTCCCAATTTATCGACAGGATATCACCGATGAACTTTCGACCCGACATATCGTCCAGGGTAGAATATTTTTTTAATTACGCGGATAATGTCTTTATTAATTTTATAGGGAAACTGCAGAAAAGTTGGAAAAATACTGAAATAAAGTGTAATAATAGGAGGGAATAAGGAAGAGTGGCAGCATAATATGAAATTATAAATGTAATAATCGTAGCGGAAGAATAGGAGAGAAAAGGAAGTTGAGGAAAAGAAAAGGACGAGGCGCTGGAGGGAAAGTGAGTAACTAAAGAGACGAAGTAGAAATGAAAAAAAGGAGGAAAGACCAATACAACAGAAGAAAGTCGTATGTTCTATACTTAAAACTGAAATGGGAAAGGGATACGGCAATGGCTTTCTTATTATTTTTGTCACAAGTTCTATTTATTCTTTCTTTGGACTTTGATCGTGCATGCGAAATAATGGAAAGAGAGAATTAAGCTCGACTGTGCAGGCAAAGTATAAAGAGCAACTTTTGAACGTGAACTTTAATTAGATGTATAATACCTAGTAAATCATTAAGCATAGATAAAGAAGGCAGTTTTATATTTTATGTTACGCTACGTCTTGTACTTTATATTAAATATTAAATTCCTAATAAAAGTTGAAGATAATACTTGCGCATATTTAAGGTGAACCTCAAATACTATTATTTCCACGAGGAATTTATTAATTAATTAATATATATATATATGTATGTATGTTTGTATGTATATTTGAGCAATGCTCAAAGATCGCAATAAAAATAAGTTTTGTTGCGAGTAGTAGCGAGTTAAGATGAGATAGAAGCGTCGCAGCTCACCTGAATAGTTTCATACAGTTGGACAATATTGGGATGATGCAGCATGGAAAGAAGTTTCGCCTCTCTGGTCAGATTTTTCATTACGTAATTCTGGGAAATTCGATTAACATCGATAATCTTGGCAGCCACCTGCATCAAAGTAGGCAGGACGCAAAATTAGTTTATATTTCACATCTTATAAAACTGATAATAGCGATTCTAAATTTTTAATATTTACGATTACATGGAATTGTAATGCATAAAATATTCAAATAAATATTGAAACACTATATGCGAGGTATATAATCATTTTATAAAATAAAGTATAAATGGGTATAATAATTATCAAGAGATATAATTGTAAGTTTAATGGCAATACAAAGCTATAAATTAATTTTTTTTCTCCCTGCCTCAGACTATACTTATTCTTCCAGGTTAACTCTTTTGTTTTTGTTTTCAGTTATCTGAATGACGTTGGAAAATTTGAATAATACCTACCATTTGTCAGATTTAAAAGTGCATACCAGGGGAATTTATATATATATATGTATATATGTATATATAAAATTACCATTATTGCACGAATACATTAAAAGCAAAGTATGTATAAGCACATAAGTATTACATGGGTTCTTTTGTTTATTTATGTTTAAATCTTTAAAACGATACGTTTTATAATTTTCGATATATACAATTACGATTAACGCATAAATTTATATTGTTTTTCTGCACACATTCTCTGGTTCGTTTAAATTGCATCTCAAGCGCTCGATGATGTTAAAAATAATAATAATAATAACAACAACAACAACAAGAAGAACAACAATAATAATTATAATGATAATGATAATAATATATAAGGGGATAATCTTATCGGGGAGGAAGTGCTGTAGGAAAAGATCGCATTTGTAGAATTCGATTATCTAATGCAGGAGAAACGTGTCAGATTTCGTATGTCGGTTTTATATATCAGCGAGCGTCAATCCCTTCGGTATAATTAATAATTCAAGCTCATAATTAGTGTCGAATAATGTTGCTCGTGGGGCTTGAGGCAACATTTCGACACATTTCACATGCAAATATTTGACGCTTGAAGCCTAGGAGGGAATCCATCCCCATGATTTAGTCTTGAGATAGGAGTGTCCAGTGCCCGACACGCTAATGATTTTCATCGGGCCATGATCGATATGCTTATATAATTCCTATTAATTATTAATGACTCGAGAGCCTCGAAACGCTTGGGGGTTCGACGACCTAAAAATATTTCTCTCCCCGAGAATTTTAATAAAGTCGCGATATATTCTTCGTGTATTTGTGTGGCTCGCTCCACTTCCGTAATAAAGTAACGCAGCCAGCGAGAACTTTAGAACTTGAATATTATATAATAGTTATGGATTTAGTATAAATTAAAATTTTAATTAGTTGTTTTCGTGATAGCTTGAACTGTAAAGAAGAATGTTTCTAGGAAACCTTTGGTCAAACCTTTCCTTTGGCTCCTATGAAATTGCCCGAATATTCAAAGATCAATCGGGCGATTCTAAGTTCAAAAGATGCGAGCTCGTAGAATGTTAATAAAATTAAGAATTTCGTTAATTCATAAGAATTCCAAGATTTCACAAGTTAAATTCACTTGGCCTATTGAGCAAGGAAAAGAGCTCGAGTAATAGGGGGTAAGGTGTGTGCACGCGCGGAGCCGCAGGAAGGAACTTTCTACCGTAGTCTGCCATAGTGGAAAAACCAAGAGAAGGAGTTTAAAGGAGGAAAGGAAAAATCATTAATACGTTAGCTGATATACTTCAAATGAGCGTCTAGACCAAATAAATCACTTTCTATTAAAATTAAGCAGTCTCTCGTCGCCGAGGTGGCGATGGTGGTGGTGGTGGTGGTGGTGGTGGTGGTGGTAGTGGTGGTGGTACTGGTGGTAGTGGTGGTAGTGGTGGTAGTGGTGGTGGTGGTGATGGTACGTGGTACGTGGCACCGGTGCATATGCATCACTTTAATCCGCGGGTTATATAATACCGCATGGGAATGACGCTGAGCCCCGGCTTATAAAATAATCGATTATAGTGGGGCTTTTATTAATTAGCGATATCTGATTGCAGGGGCTGTAATTATCGGGAGGCTGCCGCTTATAAGCTCTCTCGGCCTTTTATTTCAATAATAATCCGGCAATGCTGCATAATGAGCCCGCTTATTAAAGCTCGCGAGGGAATTCTTAAAGCCAGAGGAGATTAGCGGCGCCGAGTGGCATAAATATTTCGGATTCGGACTCGCGCGAGACGTCCGTAATTAAAGCTTCGAGGCCTCCGGGCGATTATCCCCGCGCGGGGCGGGAGAGGGAGAGGCGGCCGGGACAAAAAGTCGAAATGGTAAAAGCGATCGGATTAGCGAGATATTTATTCGCGGCAAAAGCTCCCGGGGCCGGAGAGCTGGTGGAGGCGGCGGAAGGACATTAACACCCGAGGAGTCCGTCCGACTTATCCGGGTAAATAATTATAAAACTCGCGGACGTGTCTGGCGTCGCGCTAAGTGAAGTGACGCCTCGTCCTTTGCGAGAACCGTAGGTGTCGTATCGTATCGTATCGTATCGTATCGTATGGTATCGTATCGTATCGTATCGTATCGTATCGTATTGTATGGTATCGTATCGTATGGTATCGTATCGTATCGTATCGTATGGTATCGTATCGTATCGTATCGTATGGTATCGTATGGTATCGTATGGTATCGTATGGTATGGTATGGTATGTTATGGTATGGTATCGAGCCGCCTCCTCGAATCGTAACTCAGGGCTATCGAGCGACTTCCGGCACTCTGGGGACTCCCGAGCACGTGGGCTGATCTTCCTCTTACGGCTGATAGCCGACTCGGGCGAGTTTACGAGTCTGGGGGACTGGCCTTGATTGCAGCAGGAGAATTAAATGCCAGGACTCGCCAGGAGGCGATCAATTAAACGCACCGTGGGATAGAGGGAGGCTCCTCGCTCGCCGGTTCCTCTTCGATGATTCGTCGCCTTCGACTAGAAAAAATAAGCCGTTCGTGCTGCTGCTGCCCTCCGCTCGCCCTCATTCCGTTATTGCGGCCCTCGAGCAACTTCCCCGGAGACGGGCGAATCCTTCAGCCGGAGCTGCCCGTCGCCTCTTGCAAATTTCTCTTCATTGCTTTTCCCTTTTATTTTTTATTTCCGTTTCTCTTTTTCTTTTTGCTTTTTGATACGCGAAAATCCAGGGTTTTCTTGGCTCCGGATCTGCCGAGGGGAGAGACTCCTCGGCATGCGCGGGACGTCAGGTTATTTGAAAAGCGACGGCATTAATTAAAACCGGTTTACATATCCCTGTCTTTACAGCTTCGCCACTGGGACCTACGCCCCCTTATTTTATGCAGCAAATACATTATTCGGAAATTGTCTTAACTGCGCGGAGATTTGTGAGCCCCGACTCGGCAATTACTTAGCGAGCCTCTCGCTAAATCCTCGAAATAAATGCAATTAGCAATACTAATATTGTTTAATGAGCACAAGTATTAGGTATAAAAGGGCCTCGTTAAATTTAAGTCAATTAAATTGCTAACCGATCCGTGCTATAATACTTTAATTACACTGGCTCAATGGCTCCAATACTACAACGACGTATTCACGCGCACATTCATATGCGCAAACACACACACAAAAATCATGTCTATAGTGTAATACGAACGTGCGCCTGACTTTTTATAAACGTAAGCTCGCTCTTTTAATACATATATATATATATAATGTTGTTTCGGTATTTCGTACAATGGCTCGTAAAGATTATTTCAAGCAACTAAATCATCTTAGATTAATGTTCCTTTTTATAATCACCAATAGTGATTAATTAAATGAGAGCAACGGAGTACAAATCAAATACAAATTATTATGCGGTGTTTAAAATGTGTAATTTGTAGGTTGCGAGGAGCAACTTAATACCTATACGTTATTTATTATTAAATTTATTTGAACTCGAGGTCATATTTTTAAATTCACCATCGCTCACGTACTAAAATTTATTTTGTAATAAATTATTAAGTAAAATCCTTGGGTTATAAATTACACGTAAAATAGATATCCAATCAGATTGAAATAATTTTAAGAGGAATATTTCTTATGCCCTTAGTTGACGTGTTAGTTTCGTATCAAGAAATACATACATACATACATACATATATATATATATTTATATATATAGACGTATGTACATATATAAAACCGAAGTATTTGCTTGTTTTTAACAGCAATTTTTATTCATTAGCTGAACACATAACCACTCACGCACCTACAAATTAATAATATAAAAGAGTTTATGCAAGTTATATGCAAATTACAATCAGCTCTAATTATGGAAATGGAGTATATTTTGAAGATGATAAGCTATGAACGTAGATATTAGCAGGGACGGATATGACCTTGACGACATTTACTCGTTCAATTAAATCCAATGTCATGAATCCAAGAATTATTTCATGAAGCGAAGCCCCGAGCCTCAGGGATATTCTCGATAATTCGACTATCCAGCAGAGTTGTCCTCTCCCATCTCCCCCTCCCCCCCGCCCATACAACCAATCATTAGCGTTCTCGCTCTCTCAGGCTGTGTTCTTCTGTCTCTTGGATTAGTAGAGCAAAATTTTCGACAACTAGACGCAGGCCCGAAGAAGGAGAGAAGTGTTTCTTCTCTCCATATTGCTAGAACAAACTTTGGCCCGACAGGCTGCTAATACATTATAGACCATCTGTCGCTACGGCTGAATTTGCAAAGCACTCGCTGCTTCCTTGAGCTTTTTATCCGTTTATCGATGCTTCAGCTACGAATCTTCTAGCAGCTGACACTTCCTAGTTAACTGTATTCATCCAATATTTACATTATTCCATATTCATAAAAACCATTTGCCGAACCTTCAATAATAAACTAAACGTCAAGATTATTTAAAAAGTAAGCCCCCTCGCTATTTATTGGACTCATTATTTATTTAGTGGACTTTGCTTTATACGGGTTAAGCAGCCAAGTAGCCAAGGTACTCGGCTTGGCCGCCGTGCCGTCGCTCTCCCCGTGTACTTTATATTTCATTAACGTAAGCCGCGATCTGAGCGTGACGCCTTATTCTCCCTACTTCCCATTTACGAATCTAAAATACCTCCGAACAAAATATCCAGATTATTCAAGCTGCATTGAATTACTTTCGATCATTAAATTGTAATTTAGCTGACGCTGGTGGTATATACGAGACATAAGGAACTTATCGCTACCGATGGCTTCCCAAGGTTTTCGGGATTTCGACCAATCGTTTTGCAAGGCTGTAACGGCGACTGTTGTAATTATTTTTAATAACCCATCATCATCTATCGATTAAGAATACACTGGTTATCTGGTACTGTCACTTAATCGGGAGGAGCGTGTAGAATAAATCCAACAGAAGCATTAGCGAATCTAACGTTGTAGCTTGACGTGAAAATATTTATCGGCTTCCGATCGCAATTATAAGAAATCGGCCAAAGCCTTTAATATTTTAAAAATAACGTAAGGGATTATCTGAATTTCAGGAGGACGCATTATCCGGTAATCGTAAGGTACGAGTAGTTGAAAAAAATTTATGGAAAAAGATGTGGATAATGTGCCAGGTCAGTCATCAAAATGATGGAAAGAGTGCGGGCAGAGGGAGTTGCGCATACATTATGGAAATTCATTGGATTCGTGAAAAACATGCAAATTTATGAAATACATTAAAAGTGAGTAATATTATAAATCATAAGTAAAATTTCTTAAATATCTCGGGATTTAAAATTAATTTGTATATAGTCCAGAGAAGTGAATTATGAAGAGACGGTCATGCAATTGTCAGGAGTAATTTCAAGCCCAATTAATAGGGATCGAGGAATTTCTTAAGAGGAAAGTAAATTAAGGAAAACTCGAGGTATTTCATTATATATAATAAACAAAAAACAAAAAAAAAATAAAATAAAGTAAAATAAAATCAAATAAACTGTCGGCCCCGAAATTACTTAATTAAGAGCAATTGATAGCATTACGTATATTGATTCTTATTGAGGCGGCACTTAAAGCCGGTAATAATATTGTCCTAATCCACGAAGAAGGCCCAGAAAAAGTGCATCTATCATCGCTCCGGCAAATTAATAGCCTGTTTAATATGCATTGCTATTTTTTTTTCTTTTTTTTTTTTTTTTTTTTTTCTTTCAATAAATTTGTCCTTATCCTCCGTATGAAGTAAGATATGCGAGAAAAGAGCCGCAATTAAAGGAAGCCCTGGATAACTAGAGCGAGCCCCTCGCTCCCCGCTCCGCAGCCGCCGCTGTCGCAGTGTGGCCGCTGCTGCTCTCTTCTCGTTTTCCTCCAATTGGAGTTGACGCGAACGGAGTTAGGCGCGTACCGAGAGGAGGAGCTGCAAGGCGTCCGCGGCCTCGAGCGACCCCCGAGATCGGCGAACCCGGAAGTGCGTCGCCGTTCCTCGGCGGCGGAGGCTTGCCTTTCCGATGATTTATCGGTCACAATGCAAACTTCGAGACGAAAACAAGCGCGTCGGGGCCTCTTCTGCGAAATTCGCTGCCACCGCTGCCGAAGCCGTTCTCGGGGAGGCCGCGGAACATGCGGACGGGGACGACAACCGCAGCGCGCCCTGGAACACCTAAGCGTATAATTTTCTCCGGACGTCGAGACCTTTCGTATGGCGCGCGGGCAAAAATAAATTGTAGCCCACGGTTGACACGCTCACGATTTATCGTTAATAGCTTCAAAGGTAATTCGGCTACGCGGATATGCGCCGATAAACGCTAAGAGAGTAAGCCAAAGGGCCAACAACGATCGCCCCCTTTTTCTCGCATACCCCCTCTCCTCCGCGCCCCATCGTGCGGCCTTATCCTTTGACAATTACATCTTCAACTTACGAGAACCTAATTGTTCTCGTCACCTAACCACTCTCGGCGCATCGATCATTTCATGCACTACCTACGCTCTACACTCAAAAGCTTCTTTTCATTCCCTCCCCCCGCCACGGCTATCTCATTCACACCTCAGAGGACAATACGTTATACATTTTATCTCTTCTTCTCGTCTTCTCGTCTCCCTGGAAGAAAAGTAATTGTATAATTATACAACGTGCATGTAATTATATTTTACAAAAGGTGGTCTTTTTATTAATAGGTAAATGGTCGGAAAGACGAATTATCGGGCGAGTAAAAGTTTTATTATCACTGTTGTCTGTTGAATCTTTATTCGATTAAATAATTAAAGTAAAATAAATCTATTCTGTAACGTTTTAGTCAAAATAATACTTATTTTTAGTTGGATGCTCAGTTCGAGTGTAACGTAATAAAATTTGTATCGTATACAAATAATTTATAAAATGGCATTGGTGACATTCGCACCTGGTTTTAAAATGTTTTTTAATAAAATAATATTTCGAAGGTGTTTTGAGATGAAAAAGCTAGAAAGTATATAGAAATTGGATCGTTATGAACCGGGGATGTTCGAATTCAAACATAATGATTGAATTACGAACGACAATAAGACGCCATATCGGTTTACTGTATTCTATACTTATAGAATAGAATACTTATAGAATTATTGCGCGTAACATTTGTTTTATGTATAATGTTTTGGAAGAAAGTTCAAGCCGGCCAAGACAGAATTGGATTTGGACACTAAACACGTCACGTGATCATCATCATCATCATCATCATCATCTAATCGAATTCAAACTAAATAAATGAACTCTGTTTTCAAACCCATAATTGCGTATTAATTAGATTGGTAAGAAGACTTAATTCAACGTTCTCTTACAGGAGAGGAATTATATACTTAAGCGACAAGTGATTCCGTAAAAAGCAAAAAAAGTAAGAAAAAATGAGAAAAGAACGTAAAGTAATAATCGGTCGCCTACGAATTGTTTAACATACGTAAGTAAAGGCAGCTAGCTCCCTCTTCTGAAAGGAGCAGTATGTATGTAAAATGAAATATAATAATTTCCATTGATTTAGTAAGTGAGGGAGAAACTTTTCAAAGACGTTTCCAGCCCCATCCCCACCCACTGTCCCCAGCTTCCGTTGGGCATAGATGAAAAATAAAGTAGCGACGCCGAGAGAGAAATACGAAGAGAATTCGCCGAGGCAGCAACAGCAGCAACAGCAGCAACAGCAGCAACAGCAATATAGAGGAAAGCTGCCGCTCAACGCGATCTTGGGCTTTCACGGACGCTCTTTTTCCTTTGATGTGTGGGAGAGCCAGAGGCAGTAATTCGCACAGCTCCAAAGCTATTGAAGTATCCAGGCTTTTGTAGTCGCGGGGATTTAAGAAGTCTCGTCCCGACGGTTCGAGCATTTTATTTCTCGAGCCCGGTGATGAGATACGCGATACCGACTTACTTAATACTTTCGGATAAATAAAAATTAGAACGCTCGCGAGGGATATCGATCCTCTGATCCATCAATTCGGCGCTATCGTATTCATTAAATACATTATTTTGCAATATATTCGACTGCTCGCCGGATTCGCCTATTAATTCATAACCAATGGGTTATTTTTCCTTTAAAAATTTAAGGAACTGCTTTATCATTCGATCACTATCAATGATTTAATTGCACGCTCTCTCGGCTTATCGCGTCCTTTGCATGTAATTCTCTACGGTAATTTTAACGACGCCTTACAAATGTATCGGATGAATAAGATCGAAGTTTTACAAGCACAAATAGCGCTTTTATTCTTGGAGACATTTAACGCTCTTAGCGCACGTACTCACAATAATACAATGTTACGTTTTATGGCAAATGTATTTTATGATAAGTTCGATTCACCGATAGCATTCGCTCGTAGTATTAATAATGCGCCTTAAAAAATATGTCATCGCGCTCAAGTTGTAAATTCTGTTCTGCGATGGCAATTAATAATAATGAACAGCCGAGCCGGTAATTAATTATCGAAACGGCCAATGTAAAATAATTAATGAAAAATAATTTCGAAATGTTATAAAACTGCTCGAACAGGGGGGGGAAAAAAAAAATCAATTAACTTATCTGTGGCGAGTGAAGAGGTAATTTATGCGCTGGATAATTCTTCCTTTGGCCACGATCCGAGCAGCACCTCATAGCTCCGAGCATTTAGCAGTAATTAATTTTTTCAAACCTTACGGCACATAAGATTTTCTATAATTATATGCTTGCCAGCCGATGTCGCATTCGCCATCGCTTTTCTTCTTTATCAGATGGTCACGGCACATCGTGAGAGAATAAAAGCGTCCCGAAAATAAAAGATCCGCTCCATCTCCATGGCGTATCTCATAATTATCTACTTGTTTCTCTCTCTCTCCCTCCCCTGCCGCCCCTCACCCAGCTTAATCTCATCCGCCACCTTAAAGTCCTTAGCGCTCCCTGCCTGCCCCTACTCCCCACCTCCCCAACCCCCTCCCGACCCGCACCGCCGCCGGCGCTGTTTGTAGCCGGCACCCTCGCTCTCTCCCTCGCTCCCTCTCTCCCTCTCTCCCTCTCTCACGGTCGGTCCATAGCTCCCAGCCTCGTTCTCTTCCTCATTTCCAAAGCCGAAACGTGCTGTTATTTCGCAAAGATGTCCCAGAAAACAATCTTACCTTAAAACCTTACCTTAGCGTTCCGCCACGTTTTCTATCCCTTGCTCTTCGGGTTGACAGATCGCATATCATTAGCGGGGCGCGAGATGCGTCGGCGAGCTTTGATCTCGCCGCAAGGTATGCGTGTGACAATGTGGGGCGGCCCCTTCACCCTCCCCCTCCCCCTCCCCCTGACCTGTAAAATAGCTATCGCGCTCCTTTTCGCGCATGCACCGGCGCCTTTATACGTACGAAAACCGTGTATACGTGACTCGTCGGTTACCCGGTAAAATGATTTGTGGCACCGTAGCTTTGATACAGTCTACTGATTCTTACTCTTGGGGTAGCGCCTTACCAGTAGCCAAGACTACCGTTCCCTCCTATGCACCTTTTAATTTATATGCCTACACATTGGTGTCCCCAATACCGAACTGCTGCTTACCCCGTTATTTTTCTTTACCTTTACTTTACACGAATCCGCGAAACCGCAAAACAATACTTCCCACTCTACGCGTACAATTATATTATTCTTTCTTGTAATTATTCTGCATAGAAGCTACATTGTTATAGATTAAGCTTTACTCCAATTTATTTTAATAAACAAATTGCTTGATTGTAAAATTTATAGAATCCACGATCTATTTATTTACCTTACGGAATGAATAAATCGTTATTCTGTTGGAATAATCAATAATTGCGTTTTTATATTATACGAAAACTTTCTGAAATAACAATCCAACATCGAATACCATTGACATCTAAAACCTTCTGTTAAGAATTTATTTATTATATAAATAATACGAGCCGTGTAGCATACAGTAACGTTACGTATGAAATGAAACTAAAAATGTCTTTATGGTACTCTTTGAGAGTAGTTCTATTGCGCAGTATCGTAATGTATATTAACTTTTCAAGGAACTTGCTTCCTTCTTGAAGCTCATTATAAGTGGCTGTACTGACAAGGTTGAGGAGTCGCCTTAGGTTATTTAATCCCTTGCACGAAGAAGCCAACCGAAAGTTATCCCATTAAATATTGTTATTATTATGATTACTAAAGCCATAGTTATAGCAATGATAATAATAATAATGATAGTAATAGTAATAATAATAATAATAATAATAATAATAATAATAATAGTAATTGCTGTTATTGTTATTGTTATTGTGTATACAGTTGTTAGAGGAAATTTCATAATTTTATGTGCATTCGCGAAAATTAAAATGTGTCTTTACGTTTAACACGACCCTTTAGTATTATTTTAAATTGATTTTATGGTTGATACAATAATAGTTATCAATTATTGTATTGATGAGAAGTACACTCCAAACATAATATCCTTTATTCTCATCGTTCAGAATGTAAATTTGTAGGTTGAATGGTAAAATTTTATGTACCATTAAAATTCGTACGTATCAATCGTTTAGCCATTGCTTATTATATGCAATAGGAATAATTTTATTCGAAATAATAGAGGAAACGATATTTATTAAGGAAACTAATAAACGTTTTCACGAAAATGGAGAAATAATCTGTTTCATAATTATGCATTAATAACGCACATATTCGATTTCTAGTTCTACATCTCAATAGAGGGTTTCATATTCTAGCTGAATAATCCGGCCCCTAATTGCATTTAAATTGAATAAATGGCTCGAAAGGTCGAAACGAATCTTTCGGATCTGTCATAATTATCATAAGCACGCAAACGTTATTTCGACAATTAGCCTAATGACGTATTTTTTATTATAAATTAAATAACAGAGCGGTAGCGCGCGCGCGTTCGCCGCCTCCTCCATCGGCGTTATTAATACCATCAATGTTCGCTAAACTTCTTAGTTAACAATGCTCGACTATGCCTTTTGTAAACACGAAAGTTCTGCAAAAACAAAAGGAAATAATGCGCGATTAATTGAAATCGGCAAGAAGCAGAGCGTTTTGGCTGGCTGGCATTAATACAGCATTAAACAATGTCCATTAGGAGTTGGGGCCAAGTACTTTATTAAAATATCTAGATGAATTCCCAAGTAAAATAGGTTTTGGAAGCTTTGTTAGAAACTTTTCCCACAAAATGAATTAGTCTCGGTCGATGATAACGGTATTTATACCGTATCTATTTATATAAGACTTGAGCGCGCGGATGGCGTCGGGGCTTGGATGGCAAGGTCGCGGGTCGGACAAGGGTGACGGAAGGGGTGGGGGTGAAGGTGGGGTATCGAGTGGAAAACTCGGCGGAGCGGCGGCGCACCTTTTTAAAAGTTTCGGTCTGTATCGATGAACGCGATCCGCTGTTTGCGCTTCTGGTCAACCCTTGGAAAAGTATCGCTTATCGGAGCTAGAGCAGCAACGCTTGGAGAAATGCCACGTCGGATATCGCTCGCCGGCGGCTTCGCTTTCCATATTGCGGATATATCCATATCTTCATCCATGGCTTTAAATTTGCTCGGTGCCATTCATACAATTTCGCAATGACATCGCCAACTAAATGTTTACGTTTTACTACTACTACTACTACTACTACTCCTATTACTACTATTATTACTATCACTATTACTATTATTATGATTTATTATTATTAGTATTGTTATTATTGTTACTGTTATTGTTATTATTATTCGGCGATCCTTATCGATCTATTCGGGCTGATGAGACACGACGTCAATCAGGCGACTTTGCGCTGTATTTTTTATGGTTGACCGGAGCAAATGGTCAGCAACGAGTGAACTTTGTTTCCGAGACAAAAATATCGGAATTTTAATATAAAAAATAGTCAGCCGATACGTCTATAATTAAACTAATTTAATTATGGACAAAGTCAAAGTCCGCCTCAGGGTTTACTTAATTGGTGAACTCGATTAAGATTTAAGTTGAATAATATCGTGTAGCACAAGGCATCTTCGAATCTTTCGAAGAGATTCCGATCGTATAATAATAATCCAGTGCAGATGAAAAAGGGTAATGTAAATAAGTAGCATTTTATTGCTGATATAAAAAATAAATAAACTAGTCGTAATAAAAAGGGAAAAATTCCCAAGGATAGCAGATAAATGAGAAAACTTAAATGCTCGTACGCTACATTGGTATTGCAATGTATTATCTATAGAAATCTAATGGTAATTTAATATGAATATATTATTTAATCAATATAAGTCATCGTTTAGCAGGTTTTTATGTCCAGTTGATTTATCTGGGAACATTTGTGATGCAAAGGCCGATACCGTTCGCTATTTAAGCCTTAGTCTACATATTATTAGAAAACATTAACATAGTATATCGAGACGCTGAATAATCATCGGTTACTTAAATACCATTCCCCCCCCCCCATGTATAATGTCATTACAAGCTAAACGAGGTAGGACGGTAGGAGGGGGAGGCAGGGAGGGGGGGGGGGTGGAGAATTTTAACCGAGGAGAGTTTCCCATGATCTATTTTTACTTGACGAACCGCTAAGCAGATACAAGTGAACGATAAGGGCTATTTCTTATGCTGGAAATCGTTAAATAATTGACATTCGACGTTTGGCAGTAAATTTGGAAGTTTGCGGAAATTTTATAAAATTTATTAAACTCAACGATATTTCGCGTGCTTGTGGAAAGTCGGTTATTTCGCGGATAATTTGTGCTCGGAGCATGCGTTAAGGTATCCATTTTAGAAATCACTTGGTAATGAATGTTTCTGGGTGTATGGATCGACAGCAGCATACGAGGCAAGTGTGGTTATAGCTGTACCGGAAAGTTTTGTATGTTTTGTGGTGCACATGAATGGCCTCGCGCGCGCGCCAGCGTACACACGCCCGCGCGCACACAGCCGTACATCTAAGCGCCCAGACAAAGTTTGTTGCTTGTGTTGCACCGAGGTGCTTAAGCTATTGCACAAACTCTCCTCTGTGATTACATTAGAATAATGATGGTATTTCAATCAGAAACTTTTAATTAAAATTCTCGTTCCGAAAAAACGAAAGAATATCTGAGCACGATGCTTGAACTTGATAAATAGCTTTGGGATATTAATTGCAAATTCATAAGCTCAACTTGGCCTTTTTATGCAAAAATTTGTTGTCTTTACCTTAACGGTCGCGTCCCAAGGAATTTTTTATACCTTCCAACTTTACCTTTATTAATTTAACTTATATTTATTAAAAATTTTTGTGAATGCAAACTTTTGTTTCATTAAAATCATATTCTTAACTGCATCCGTATTGCAAAAACGATATTACAATAAAAAAAATATGGCACATGCCGAGGGCATCGCTGTTTTAATATTTTTCTACGCGAATATTTAAAATACATCAGATACTTTCGTAATTTTAATTAAAAAGCAGACTTAAAGTACGAGTTCAGCCACTGTAGTTTATGTCTTCATCGAAAAATTCATCTGGATAGAAACGCTCGAATTTACATAGAATATCTATGTACTCGTTAGGAGACGAAACATTTTAATAGTTGGTTTTCAGAAATATAAATTTATATGGTTATTAAATCAGTATTAGTACATCCAGTGCTTCTCCCTTACCCAGCAGCCAACAGTAAATTAGACTCTCCGAATCTTATTCATTTGGTATTAGAAGAGGTGATCGTCCATAAGAAAGAAAAAAAAAAGAAAAAGAAAAGAAAAGAGTCATTCGAATTGTATAAAGGATAAAAAGGAAAAATATTTTGAATGTAGAGTTCATTAAATAGCAGTCGACGATCAATGAGTATCTTAGTAAATAAACGGAGCTCTCTGCTCTGTACGCAATACTGGCAACTCGGTCGCACTGAGAATGTGGAATAAGCGTTTACTTGAGTAATTGCACGAGCGACCTAATGAATGTACAGTAAATACACAAAGCGCCGGTGACTTAAGGATAAATATATATATATATATAAATATTGTATGTATGTATATGTGTAACTTGCGTGCAAGCGAAGGGAGATTCGAGCTTGAGTGCTCAGTGTGGCAAACGCGTATATACGAGGGCTTTGCGTACGTGAATAAGTATTACATTTGCGGGAGTGTTTCTCGCAAAGATGTGCTTGAGAGCGACTGAAACAGAGAGGGAAAGAGAGGAGAGAGAGAGAGAGAGAGAGAGAGAGAGAGAGAGAGAGAAGTTGCTCGAGTATATTGCGCAACGTTGCATACGAAAGCCAAATGTACGGACGACTAAGAAAGATAGATTGAAAGAGCGAGAGAGCGAGGGAGAGGGTGAAGAACCTCTGGGACGCAAACACGAAATCGCGAGCTCCCCGAGCTCCCCGAGCTCCCCGAGCTCTTTGTAGACCAAACTTTATGGGACCCGTGACTCTCAACCAGGCAGATAGTAAAGGAGAAGCCTCGCCGGTCGTATCCTATTTGTCCGCGTTAACTTACAACTCAATTTACAAACTTGGATTTTATTTGACGAATCGCGGTTAAAGTAAATGCATAAACCGTTAACAACAGCTAATTATTGTCGTTTTGCCGCTTGATTCCCATGCCAGTCAATTCGAGCAGCTATTGAGAAGGCTTAATTAACAATTAATCGAGAATTAGGGAATAAATGTAGCGGTTATTGGGGAAAGTTTCTCCGAAGCCATACTTTTTTCTTCCATCCCCGAAGTTTTCTTTAAAAATCCTTTTTAGCTGGTAGTGAAGATTTCAAGGCGGGGGTGGATGATCGGAAGCGAGAAGAGGGCTTAGGAGTAACTTAAAAATCTTGCTCATCCGTTTCTCGAGGGCTCGTCTGCATAAGAAGGAAGTAGTATCGCGTTAATTCGGTGGTAGACAGCCTGGGCCAGAGTATCTCCAAGACGATGTACCTGCGCTATAAATCGTGGATACCCGGATGTAAGGAGACGGCGGTATTATTCCGTGGATGTCGAATGCAAGTTCATTTGGATTATCAAGAACCGGGCTTTTGAAAAACTCGGAGATTGGCTAAGAGCTTGACGGGAGCCGAGACGGCGGTAGGGGGGTGGTGGTGGTGATGGTGGTGGTGGTGGTGGTGGTGGTGGTTGTGAGGTTTAATAATTTTGGAGAAGTCGCGTAAGTAGCTTTGGGAGGTGAACTCGGAGAGTTTCGGGAGCCTCTGGCGATGTAAGACGGACGGGACGGGACGGGTGAGTGTCTGCTCGGTCGAACGCTGGCTTTGGCTCTCAGAGCTTAATGGCTTCGTATCTTGAAGCGTCAGCAGTTCCGAAAGCCGGCACATGTCTTGCGCAGCGGAGAATGAGCGGCTTCCGTGTGATAAGGGAAATATCGGAGTCGATTCCTCCGAATCTTTAATTTGCAAATCAGAAACTTTGAAGCTCCGCTACGGGGAATTCAAGACCTTTACCCGACTTTATCATTATCAATAATCCCTTTACGATCATTTCTTCTACTTCTTCTTGTTCTTCTTCTTCTGTTTCCTCTTCTTCTTCATCTTCTGCTTCTTATTCTTCCTCTTCTTTTTCTTCTTCTACTTCTTCTTCTTTTTCTTCTTCTTCTTCTTCTTCTTCCTCTTCTTTTCTGGACTCGATCACACCCCGTACAATCTCTACTCTTGCTATATCTTAATATTTGATAAAGTTACTAGCTACTTCCAAGTATTGAGACTGAGTTTATGGAAAATTGCAATCGTTCGGGTTAAAATGAAAATTGTTTTGTAATTGAAATGCAAAAAATTAAACGTAAGTAAAGCATTCGAGATTTCTATCTGCTTCTCTTTTTATTTTTAAACAGATTCTAAGTTTACACGGCTATTCGAGCATTTACTATGTTTCTTTTAATTATAAAGTTTAAACATTCATTCGATTTTATCGGTATATTAATCACTGATTGAATAACGAAATTTATAAAAAAGATAGATCCAGTGAAAGTGTAATGAAAGTAAGTTTTATTTTTAATGAAAAATATTATACGAACGTATGTCAGGTGAAAAGAAAATCAATTCCTTCACATTCATTATTTACTCTCAGATGACAAAAAAAAATCGATATAATTCAAAGGAAAGCTATTTAATATTAATTACTAATTAATTTTCCATAAAAATAATAAATTATTTCAGTAGATAAGAAAGGCATGTGTTTCAATCATCGTTATTGATGTCAATATAATTAATATTATATAATCCGTATTCACAGTTCCATAAATATTTTGTACTGTAAATTATAATGGCCGCATTTCACTTTTATTGCCAATGGCAATATATATATATATATAAATTTATGTAATATTTAAACGAACTAACATAACAATATAAATTAGAATTTTATAATTTTCATAAGATTATTTCTAAGATGTAGCGAGAATAAAATTTTAAACCAGTGGAGTTATGATTCCTTTTAAATTTAATATAATTTGCCTTTTAGAGTGTAATTCAGTTTTAAGTAGACCGTAATGCATATATCATGTAACACAGATCTAAATGAATGACTTAGCTTATTATCCAAGCAAGTAATCAGAAAATAATAGTAGTACTTAATTTTGAAATGTTCTAAAAATTACTTTAACAATGAAATAGCGAACTGAACTGAAATTAAATGACATAAATTGGATATAAATCATCCCGTTGATATTTCGCAATCAATGATAAACATTAACGTAAAAACCTTCGCGCCACTCGATAATTATTATTGAATTTCTTTAACTAGCATTAATTTTTCTTTACTATTTTGAAAATAAATATACTTATAATGATTCTAAATCGAAATTGATGCAGTAAATTTATATTATTGCGAGGTATTTATTATAATCATTAATTAATAACCAAGTGCAATAATTTTATTTTGTATATTAGTTTCATAAATAACGTAACAAATATTAAGTACAACATAGAGAATACATTTTTGCTCAGGGAAAAATATAAAATCTCTTGAAAAACAACATTTAATATATTCGGTAATATCTCTAAATAAATAATATTCGTGATGCTCGATATTATTGCGATATGTGGTATAACTATAAATATATATATATATATATATATAGTTAAGCAGATAAAGAACTGGTTAATCTGATATTCATATAATCGTATATGGAAAAGTTTTACAGGTTCCTTACGTATACAAATAGATCTTTGCATCAGATAATCATGTAGTCTAAGTAGTATCAGAATCTACATTGCCCCGAGATAGTAAGTTATTTAAGGAATTACTTTACTTTGATAAAGTTAGGAGATTTAAATTTTCTAGTTTTATTAAGACTGTACGACTTTTTATTTATTATTTTCATTTTGCAGATTATACTTTTAAGAATTAATTTATATAAACGTTATTGTGAATTCTGTTCTACAATCGCGTATAAGTATTGTTTATATTATGCAGAAAATGATGTAATTGTATAACGGTATTTTCACTTATAATGAATTTATGCCAGTACACTACTATTGTATTAATATACATTTATATTAATTGTCATACATGCTTTCCAATTTTATTATGAAGAATTAGTATGAAAGTATTCCCTTTAAATTTTCGAAGTATTGCATTCTTTTCCAAACACGAAAAAGATATTAAATTAAAAAGGATTATCTATTCTATTGGCAACTGTGTTAAGTATCGTTAATAATTTACTTAAAAATTAGAAGAGTATATTTTACACAATTATTTAGAAAGAAGAGAGAGAGAAAGAGAGAGAGAGAGAGAGAGAGAGAGAGATTTGTCGTATAAATTTATTCTTTTAAAAAGTTTTTAAGGAAGGTTTTTCGTCGAGGAAATAAAGATAAATAAAAGTAGAGTAATCGGAATAGTTAAATATATTTGTGAAGTGGTCGGTAAATTGTAGTTTAAACTATATTTTTTTTTATATATTACAGTTAAATTATTATTATGTCAGAAGCAATACGCAAAATTATTTAAAGTATACTTAACGTATGCTGAGATTGTCGTTATGTAATTGTTGGATTGCTAATGTTGATCTAAATGTTTAAATTTCTTTACGATAAAAGAGAATGAACAGTTCAATATAAGTTTTTGCTCCGATCTAATTTGAAAATCCAAATGTTATTTTTAAAAAATGTTCGAGAATGGAATATTCGAGATTTATGTCAATTAATAATAACAGGCACTTTATGAAATAACAGTGCTTATAAATGAAAACGAAATTAACTATAATTACCTTAATTTAACTTGGCTCGAATGTATATAATATTATCACACAAACAGGAAATAAAATATCAGAGTATAAGTTTTAATAGCCACGTTGATGCTGGCATTTATTTATAAATTATAATATCTGAAAAGGCGACTAACAATAATCGGTCAGCTCTACGTCCGAATATAAATAATTGCAAATTACAAACTTAATCTTATCGTTTATCTGATTAATTAAATTGGCAAGCTTTGGCATTGAATTATTTAATATAAAGTTTTATGCTCGGTAGAGAAGCAGTTGGGTATTGTTGTTGCTGGATAGACAGTAATTAATATTTGCGTAAAAGCCTCTGCTCAAAATAAAGTAAATATTAAAACGAGCAAAGTATTAGCATTATCTGGCGAAAATGGAAGTGATTTTCCAGTTATGGTTTAACAACGTGTCAACAAGCATTAGGCAAACCCTTTGAAATAGCATAATCATGAATGCCTATGTTTTTCCGATGAACGAGGGAAGGAAGAGGTAAAGAATGTGAGCGAGATGCGGAATGGATGGGAAGGGATAAGAGATAGATAGATAGAGAGAGAGAGAGAGAGAGAGAGAGAGAGAGAGAGAGAGAGAGTGCACGGTGTCGATGGCTCGGTCAGGAGCAGTAACAATGACATAGGAAAAACAGATAAAGGAAGTCGATGAGAAAGAGCCGGGGGGAAGCGGGCAGAGTTTGAAAGGGCGCAGGAGGGGGCTTTGTAAGCGTGTTGCCAGCGAGCGTAAGCTGCCCTGTCGACATCGCCTCCGAGGGCGGGTGTCTGTCCAAGGTACTTAGGTAAATACATAATAGGAGAGGCAGGCGGTAACAGCGTCACGCGCGTTTCCCGTGAAAACCAGGCGCGGGCGCGTGTACCTACGTATTTTGGCGCGCATGCGCTTACAGACGTATGCATACGTGTATATATAAATTTGTGGGCTAGGGGGTGCGTCGTAGATAGGCTGGCCGCGCTCGTCGGGGAGCGAGGGGAAAGTAAATTTCCGGCCCTAGGGGTGGTCCGAATGAAATTTTTCCTCCCCGTTATTTTCAGCCAGAAAAATACAAATACGCGTTTGCGCTTTGAAGATGAGTCGACGGATAGGCAGGGAGGGCTGCGTCGGACCTGAATGAGCCCCAAAGACAAAGGGCGACAAAAGTGTAAAGGTGTTTGTGTGTGTGTGTGTGAGAGAGAGAGAGAGAGAGAGAGAGAGAGAGGTGTGCGCGCGCGCACGTGTGCCGTAAGCTGGCAGAGCCTCGGCCCCGAATTCCTCTTGGCATTAGTCTCTTCTTGCGTTCGTAGCCAATAATTCACCAACACGTGAAAGGCCAATGCCGATGATGTAGCATTATGATGATGCGAGTCTACCCCAATTTGCTCTAGTTTGTTTAAAGCCATTGTCTATGTGACATCCACTTATGTGGCTCGCGCGTCTCAAATCCTTGGACGTCTGTATATTTATTTGCCTTTCCTTTCCGGTGGCAAATAACAAGCCGACCGAACGGCCATTGCCTCCTAGACAATGTATGAGTATATTTAAAAGAGCGAGTTAATCTACGAGTATCGATGGCTCGCTCGCCGCTCCGGTTACGGGATCCTATGGGTGACGGGGTGGACCGTTCGTGGACCGGAAGGGGGACTACTTGCCCCTTTGGCCAGTAAATCATAATACACACGCTTGACCCTGACCGTCTCTTGTTTATTTTGCTTTTGCGCGCACAGAGCCGTTTTATTATCATGCGTCTCGGAATTTGTCATTCCTTCGGACGGGTAGGTCCGTGGTTGGAGGTGCAGCAGCAGTAGCAGCAGCAGCAGCCTGTCCTGGAAACAACGGCCCCTGTGTACCCATTTCTAAGCGGGGGTCCCACTTTTCTGACTTTTGTTAGAAGGGCGGGGGGGAGTGAGGGGCCTTTGAAAAGTCCGGGCCCGGTCCGGTCCCATCATCTGCAAAACTATTTATTCCACATAATGCGCGTACACACACAGAGAGAGAGAGAGAGAGAGAGAGAGAGAGAGAGAGAGAGCGCGTTTTACATTTTCCCTTTACACCCAGTAGATCTTCGATTTTTCAAAGTGCAAATTTCAATGCATTCGAATCGTTCGCTCCGGGAGACGTATTCTAAAAACTAATAAATTTATGGGCCAATAACTCATCCGTTTAGAGATTTTTGCGCGATTATCGGCAGGATTATACCAGTTGCTTTATTATACTAAAAGCGCGCCTTTTTTCCATTATTCGGTTGACGTATTTTTTGACCGGAGATCCATTTTCATTATGTATTGGCCACCCAATTCGTGCGTGAACAGCCTGCGACGTAGTATATAATGGACCCGCGCGCACCGCTCCACCCCGACGCCAGATTTATTTACGCCCGGCATGAACTACTCGACCCAGTCGATTAATTAAATGATAGGCGTCTCCGATGAAATCGAGGATAAAAAAAAAAAAAAAAAAAAAAAAAAAAAAAACAAAAGAAAAAAAGGTAAAATAAAAAATAAAAGAAAATGTCTTGGAGAACGGATACTAACTACTGGTTGGAGTGGCGAAAAATGACTCAAAACATTTTAATGTACGTGTGGTGCATTTTTCTCTAGTATTCTATCATTACTTGGGTCAAGTGGAGTACGGCCTCCTCCTTCTCCTCCTCCTCCTCCTCCTCCTCCTCCTCGTGCACTACTCGCCGTACTTCTGACTTTCTTAAATTTCGCATTTAGTCCGAGTAGTGCTCGGGGATTCATTCGTTAAGGTAATCATGAGGAGTAGAGGAAGGAGTGCGTGAGGAAGCTCGGCTCGAGGCTAGAATGCATTAAAATGTCAAAAGCGATACATTTCAATTGTCGAAGCGGCCCGAGACGTATTTTAATGCCATATAGTGTAATTCCGATTCCGTCCCGTTCGGTCCCGTTCGGTCCCGTTCAGTCCCGTTCAGTCCCGTTCAGTCCCGCGCCCGAGGCCCGTACGTACGTACGTATGTGCTTTTTCACGGAGGCGTTTAGCCGGTGCCTCGGGAATCCGCGAGGCCAGCGGCCCACACCCTCCCCCCGCCACTGGCTGCCGGCATACCGATTTCATTGATATTCAGCGGCGGGAGTCGGACCGGCCCCGGCCTCTCATGCCACTCTAATGAATTTAACCGCCGCAGTTGACTTCTTCGGACGTCGACAAAACCTCGAGCCCCGTAGTAGTCGCATCGCTCTCGGCTGTAGATTTTTTTCTTCTTCCTTTTGTTTTCGCTCCCTTTTTTTTATCCGCGAGGATCACGCGACCGCTGCCGGATAAAACATTGTCGAGCGCGGCTCAATGGGCGCGCGGCCAATCAAAAACTGTCGATTTGAACGAATACGCATCCGCGCTCGGCGGACATACTCCTGATCCGAGGGACGTGGGTCGAGTCGCGCCAGGGGGCTGGGGGGGGGGGGCTGGAGAAAAATTTAGCCTGCCCGACTAAAATTCTCGCCTGTAATTTCGTAATGATTCTTTATGGTATTTTATATCCACGCGGGGCTCTTTCATTCCCCGCTCCTATGCATAAAACTCATGAATTTATTGTCCATAGCAGGTGTACCACCGAGTTATGTCATTTTTCATTCCAAAACTCATTCGGGTCTTAGAGAGATCCCCCCCTCCCCCCTCTCTCACTCTCAAATTACCCTCTATCGAGCATCGTCGTTATTCATTACGTAACTAGCCGCGCTCTTACCTATTAAGCCTTTTAATTAATTTTATTACATTTCTATACGCACATCATTATATTATAGCCGAGCTATACAATCGAACGTTTTTAATGCCCTAATGGAACGAAAGCTTCCACCTTCGAAGCCTTTAATTAGATAAAGCGAGAATACGGTCCGTAGAGAGAGAGAGTGAGTGAGAGAGAGAGAGAGAGAGAGAGAGAGAGAGAGAGATATGATAAATTTATAAGTCTGGGCATGATCCGCGCGCGCGCGCGCGCGCCTTGGATTTCGTGGATTATAATCAAAAGTTGAAACGTATTTGTTTTCGATGAAAGGGCCCTTTCGGATGGAGGGCAGCAGTCGGCTCGGAATTTCGCATGAAGCTACACGTGACAGCACGTGCAAGCTCCGATCGATTCGCTAATTCTTTGGTTATGCTCTTGGATGATGAGCTGAGCCTTATATGCACGGTGGACTTGTCATGGAGGACTTGTCTTTGTGTACTAATCGCCACCTTTCGAGTCACTTGCGGTTAAGCTCGCCCATATATCTAGCGGGGGTGTAACCACCTGGTAGTTCTGTCCATGTATTGTTCCCTCCGTGGTTGCGTAACTCATCCCCCTCACGTTCACGCATTAATTATAATTTATGTTACCCAAGATATAATACAAATATGAAATAATCTGTAAACGCTTGAATATTATACACTATGATTCATAAGGCAATTGTTCTCATTTACCAATTGCATCATTTACCTATTAATTAAGTGTTTTCATTATTTTAATTCGTATTTTAATTAATAATCTACAGCCGCGTTTATAATTACTTGGACGCCTTTGCTTTTTATTGTTCCGTCAGTCAAACCGAAGCATCTTTCTCTCATTTATATAGATGAATTGTATTTAAGGCTGTATTCGAGTGTAACAGATAGCCTCCGTTCGTACGGGAAAGTCGGTACTTGTATCGTTATTGCCTCTCTTCTGACTCTTCATCGATTTTCAATAATATTTTAGAATACGTTTAAGTGTAAAAAAATATTGTACGCTTAACGTTTGATATTTTTTCGCTCATTAATAACAAAATAATAACTGAAAATTTATAGGTCATTTTTAGTTATTTATTATCGTTTCATTATGAATTTCCTCCTTTGTTACGAAAAATAGAATTCTTTTTTTTTTATCTGCACGTCTATGTACGCAAGTATTGGTTCACTGATGTGAAAATTAGCGATTGCCATCATCATACGTTTTAGGTGAAAGTATGCGATTCCTTTGGCTTTATATCTTTTCGGTCAACTTCAGATCAAATTAATATATAGGAAAGTACCTCTTCCTCCCGTACAAATTGACTGATTTCCTTTCTTCTTCTTCTTCTTATTATTATTATTAATATTATTATTATTATTATTATTATTATTATTATTAAATAGCTTGACGTTTGAGAGTTAGAATGCTTATAAAAAGCAATATGAATATCTAAGAAATTGTCGTATTTCAACCATTGTACCTTATAATTTATCGTAAGGTATGAAATCTTAATTACCTATATCACCACAGTAGTATAATTTTGACAAATAGCATTATAATTATAGAGTGTCAGTCGAGTGCACGGTATATGTTAACTGATAAAATATAAATAATATGAAATTTATGGCCAGGTTTAAAATGATATATTAATAATTCAATACCAATATTCTCGTAATGATAAATCATTATTGTTCTCAGTATTTTTCAAGTGCGAGTTACGTTTATTAATGAATTTACAATGTCTTAAATTTCACAATATAACAGCTGACTAATAGGTATCATCTAAAAAATTAATAGGAAAGAAGTCGACGTTGTGTATTGTATGTGCGTTTTCAATTTATCTGAACGTAAAGTACGCTATCAGATCAGACAGGAGATTCTTCCTTTTCGTTTTAATAATCGGACACGACGCGGATAATTGAAAATAATTCTCACCTCGCTTCCGTCTATTATTTCAATCAAAGCATTAGAAGCATTCGTGCAAATATTTTGAGATATTATTTGAAGAATTCCTTTCGAGCCCGATGACTCTTTACGTAGCAAATAATAAATGAGACAACTCAATTAAATTTAAATATTTCTTACTTACATCTGTAAATAATGTATTTAATGCCAAGGAACTTAAATCACCAAGTTTAATTACGCGAAAGCCAATAAATCTAAATTTGTAATAAATTTAAATTGAAATTCTTTGGGGGTGGGGGGGAGTTGTACTGGTTAATTAAGGGTCCGAATTCTATATCGATAAAATTGCCGATAAAAATTGGAAAATCTCTTTCGAATGGGAATCAAAAGAATGTAAGCGAATATACTCTAATCACAATGATGACGATGATGATGATGATGATGATGAGGAGGAGGAGGAGGAGGAGGAGGAGGAGGATGCGAATACTCGAAGGCTAGTTATTGCGTATAAAATGCACGTAGAAAAGTAATGGCTAAAGTAATATTAGCATATTACTGGGGCTGTATTGAGTTTACCGGTCCGAGGAGCGCTAGGCTAACGGCGGCGTAAATCAGTAAGAAAATAATATTTTCGCGGGAGGGGAAGGGCGAAAGGGCGAGCGGTCCAAGTGAAAGAAGACGAGAGTAATCAGCGAGTGGCCAATCAGCGCGATTAGCATCAACTCCTCCCGTCCGACTTTCCACGTCGCTTTCATTTAAATCACTCTCGCCGCTCCTATCTCAATCTCGGTTCTGTCCCGCCCCCGTCCCTCCCCGCTCCGCGCTCAGGCCACGGCCACGTTCCCGGCCGTATCGAGTCGTTGCCGCGCGAGCCCTGAAAAGCCCAGGGCCGGCTGGACGCTGCGCCGCTTTAGCGGATTGCCGGCCGCGGGGGCCAGGTGCGGTCGACCAAGCGTGACCGAAGACCCATGAACCGAAACTAATCGCGATTAAAGCCGCCGCGGGCTTGACTCAGGGGTGCGAACGACCTCCACGAGCCCCTCCCCCCGCCCCCTCCTTCTTCCCCCGACCACCCCTCTATCTCCCTCCCCGGAACCTCCGGACTCCGTCCTTCGAGGCGCCGCGGATCCACCCGCGGCCTCTAAAATGCCAGCTGCACGGCTCCAAGGAGGAAAAGCAGCCCGGCCGCGGAGGTGCGCCCAGGTAAACACAAAGATGACCTCCTTAGGGGAGATAAGCTCGAGCTGCACAATAAGAGAGAGAGAGAGAGAGAGAGAGAGGACTTTTTTACGGGACTCGAGGCAGGCCTATGCCGACACTTGGGTGCAGACGGGTTGTTTATCGGGAGCCGAGGATCCGGCTAATGTAAGATGTCAAACGACCGGAGGAAGGGATGGGAAGTGACGGGGAGGGATGGAAAGGGGAGGGAAAGGGAAGGGATGCCGAAAGATGGGGGGGCGCCCCATCATTGGGGCATTGTTGGCTCACGCGCAAGGGGCCGACGGACTCGGGAGGACGACGGACGTCCCTTATGCACCGGGCTTCCCGATAGAAAAGGACCGAAAGGACCGAGTGAGATCGAGCTCTCGACACTTGTGCCAATCCTCCTCTTATTCGAGGGCCTTTGATTTGCCGCGCTTCATTTCTCCCCGAGGATTCCTGACTCCGCTCTTACTTCCGGCCTCTCTCTTCACTCCACCCGATTTCGCTCACCTTTATTTATTCTTTCACTTTTTCTTTTTTTTTATTCCCTCCTTTGCTTTCTCCTCTCTCCTTTCGTATTTCTAAAAGCTTTAAACGCTTTTTCATTACCAAGCGCTCGACGATCCATCTATCTTACTGTCACGTGTGGGAAAACTACTCGGTGACGTTTCTCCTGTTTTGTTGAATTTTCGGATAACGATGAAATGCTCTTTCTCCAGATCATTTTCTGCACAATAACCTACACTTTATTTATCCAAAGCCTAAGCCACTCAATTTCTCTCAAGAACATTACCAGCGCTTTGTTCTTTATTATCACTACTGGCCCCGTTATTACTGTTATTACCACTATTCTTATTATTATTATCCTTGTCGGGTATTATTGTAGTTATTGTAGTTATTGTTGTTGTTGTAGTTATTGTTATTCATCATCATCTTCTTCTTATTCTTATTCTTCTTCTTCTTCTTCTTATTATTATTATTATTATTTGTTCTCATTTATATCATTATCCTCATCAGCTTCGTTATTATCTTATAAAAAATTTGCAATTTATTTTGAACTTCAAATCCGCGATATCAGATAATTTTATCTGCTTTTCATCGAAAGTTCTTCTCGGCATTTATTATATCGAAAGTTTTTGAGACTTCAAAAGTTATAATTACGAGCACGAATTTATTTATTTGTAAAACTGTACATGCATTAGTACTTTTCATTAATCATCTTTATGAAAAAATTTTACTTCAATTTTTCTCTCTCCCGCTTGAGTCACTTTATAGTTACGCAGTATATATTCTTACATTATCTGACGTTTTTATTCGACTATATTTGAAATTAAAATGAAATTTAAATAATATTCCATAGATAAAGCTTTAAATTTCGTATACTAAGATAATGTTCAGTAAATTCTGTATAATGTATATAAAAACACATACTATAAATGTTCTTTATAACTTCTGTTGAAAATAGTTCTAAAAGTTTTATAAATCTTTTAAAGGAAAAAAAAATTAATAATAACAGTACTTTATGATAACGCACTTTGTAGTAAATACACCTCTTTGACGCATTAATTATAATGCGCGGCTACAGATATTTATAATAACAAAAACAATAACAACAACAACAATAATTAAGAATGAACGTATTTTTAATCCTTTAATGAATTAGAAAGCTTTTAAAAATATAAAATATAAAATATAAAATATAAAATATAAAATATAAAATATAAAATATAAAATATAAAATATAAAATATAAAATATAAAATATAAAATATAAAATATAAAATATAAAATATAAAATATAAAATATAAAATATAAAATATAAAATATAAAATATAAAATATAAAATATAAAATATAAAATATAAAATATAAAATATAAAATATAAAATATAAAATATAAAATATAAGATATAAAATACAAAATATAAAATATAAATTAATATAAAATACGTAAGTTTAAAAGAGTGAAAATATTTCTACTCGGTTTTACTTAGATTTAATACAGCATTAAGTACGACTGGAAGGAGCATAAAAAGCATGTACGGCTTAAAGGGCTAGTAAAACAACTATAAGTAAAAGTTCATTAAAATTTTAATTAAACGAGAGATATTTAAATGATACATTTGACATAAGGTAATTTAAAACTTTCGAAACATTAATTACACAGAGGGAATATTATAAAATTTGTTCGGAACATTAGCGAACAATTATACACGTAGTTGGGAAATCCGGGCCTTCCCCCCCCCTCCACCCACGATTAAATGGAATTGTGTCGAATACAAAAAGGACTTAGTTTTCAAAAGAGTAGAAAGAAGCGCAATCCTCTCAGGACGGCCGAGCGCATCTGTGTGCGGCGATTATGTATGAGTAATGCTGCAAAGGGGCCGGCAAAGGACTTCTTTGGTCACGGACTTTTCTGTATGGATTGGCCAGGACGAAATTGAGGTCGAGCCTTTGACCGTAAAGCCTTTTGAAAGGACCGACAGTGACCGAGTCCGGCTCAGTCAATTACTCGTTTCGAATTACAGCCATTTTGATTGCATAAAAGTTATAAAATATAAAGTGCATATCATAACATGCCACTGTGCGAGCGAGTTCGACTCCTTTCAACTTATTTCTCGTATTAAAATTTTGATTTTACGATTTCTCTATTAATATTGAAACTTGCTCCGTTAAAGCGCTTATTAAATGTTATAAATTCTTATCGAGCACCACTGCTCTCCATTACACGCGTATCCCTCCTTTATCCACCCCCTGTCTCTCTCTCTCTCTCATTTTTTTTATATTGTTTTGTTTTTTTTTTAATTTTAACGCGCAGCGCTAATGATTTGCTATTGAAATAATTAAATAAATAACATCTTCCTTGGCCTTACATTCAAGTGCATCACGTAGGCTTCGATTGCATTGAGATGAATCGACCTCATCATTATTACTGTCAAAATCCACGACGTAAGAAAAAAGAAAATACAATAATCCATATCTCATTTATTTATACTCGGCCTTATAATGTAACCATAAAAAACTTTGTACAGAATTCAAATATTCATACAGTTTTATGTATGTCTTTATCATTTTAAAAACTTACTTCTTCCATTTACATTGAATATTAATGTAACATTAAAATGTATAATATCAGCAAAACTTGTAATGCAGGATATTTTTCTTTTTATCTACTTTTAAAATGTCGGACCTTCGGTCGGTGTTGAAAATATACGTAACATAAAGGTAAGCCGAATTCAACACGAGTCCGAAATCCCCGATCCTCTGTACTCAAGTATCGACATGTTGTCTTGGAAATAGTTGATTTTCTTGTACGTTTTCTGGAAAAATTGGCTTAAGAATAAAATAAAGCATTCTATCTTAGAAGCATTTCTAGTTTTCTTATGACCTCTTATGTAGTTGTAGTAAATTTGGATACAAAGGAGTTAAAAATCGTTAAACTATGGTAAATAAAATTGATTACACAAATACTGTTTATCTTCGACTTACTGAGAAAGAGTTGTTGTTTTTTTTTTTTTTTTAAATTACGTAAACCGAGAAGCGTGGGTGACCGACCTAATGGTTTTCATACAATTATTATTACTGGCAATAATCCTGGATGTGAAATAGTTAATTAGAAATTTATTGCGAAAGCATATAATGGCGACACGTAAATATATTAAACAATCATCCTTTAATTAAAATACCCGAAATATAGTGGTTATAACTTAGTATTAGGCTTACAATTCGATTAAATTTAATTAAGTTCATTACTTAGTACGTTATAAATAAATATACGTAGCAAAGAAGATTCGACATTGTAATGCCTTTAGTTATTTATATTTATCTACAAGATAAATATTTAGTGTCAGATGAATAATAGAGGTAAACCCTTCCAGGATGATTATTAATGAATTATTCAGGTAATGAAAGCTTTGCGATACGAATACACGGTAAGAGAGTTGACGAATTCGTTGGTATAATATTTAAGATAAGAAATAAAAGAAGCAAGAAAGGAAGGAAGGAAGGAAGGAAGGAAGGAAGGAAGGAAGGATGGAAGGAAGGAAGGAAGGAAGGAAGGAAGGAAGGAAGGAAGGAAGGAAGGAAGGAAGGAAGAATGGTGATGGTGGATAATCGAGTGCAAGTCTCTTATCTGGAATCATGGGAATAAAAAGTAATATAAAAATAAGATTTAAAAACAAAGTTATTGGGAATCCCTTGGAAATAAAACGGATGTATATTATCTTCAAATATGAGCTTTTAATATCTGTTTGTAATACTCTACGTCATAAATACGCATATTTGGCGAAAATGAAAACATTCCTTATGGCAATCCGAGATTGCGTAATAAAGGAACAAGTATCTCGTGAATTCGCTGCTTAAAAAAACATAAAAAAAGAAGGAGCGACGAAGTCTTGAGGCAGTCGTGGATCGATCCAAAATACGTACGAAATCGGCTTAATAAATACCATCAACCGGTTTCTTTTACGATCGTGTTATTGTATCGATGCGCGGCACATGCATTTGTATATATCCGCTACTGAGTTCTCCCCTCCTGTCCTCGCTGGCCCTCCTCCATCACCGGCCGTCACTCGGCCGCCCCTTCGTCGACGGCGGCCGGGAGTCCCTCCTCAGGCCAATCTACCCCGCGAAACCGAGAGCGCACTGATCTCTTGCACAGAATGAAGTAGTAAATTGTATTCAACCGACGAAAGTCCCGAGAGGGAGTCACGGGAGGAGGAGGAGGAGGAGGAGGAGGAGGTGGAGGAAGAGGATATATGTCGATGGAACGAAAAGGAAAGGCGAAACGAAGAGGCAAGTTAGCGAACACCAAAGCGGAACACGTCAAACCTTTTTCTCGACGATGTTTTTGTTGTCACTCGCAATTTCCTTCCATCAATTGAAGAAATGAGATATCTTGATACCGAGCTTTTACATCACTTTTATTCCTTACGTATGTCTCATCTCTCATCTCTCATCTCTCATCTCTCAGCTCTCAGCTCTTCTCTCCCTGAGTCCCTATATTTACGTTTTTTTTTTTTTTTTTAAATACCTTTTTTCCCTTAATAACGCGGTGTGGCGTCATTCTTGCAAATCACACGACGTCGACTAATACGTCTGATCTGTATTTTATTCTGATTTCGATAAGCCTTCCCTATTGCGTTATCTCGAACACGAATACATTTATTTTACTGATTTCAAGTGTATTTATAAAAATCGTTTTATTTATATAACATAAAACGCTGTTGTGGGTAAGTTAAAATAGATCTGAACGTAAATCCTCTTAAAAAATATTCGCTAAAAATTTTTTATTTCTTATTATTTTATTTGAAGTTTTAATTTTTAAAAGTCTAATCCTGTATGAATCGAGAAAATAAAATTTACACACACGCACGCGCGCACACGCACACACGCACAAAAGCGTATATAACAAAGAGCCCGTAAAATCAAAACAAAGGAATAAAATACTCTTATCCTTTAAAAGTTTTTAAAGTTGCTCAAACTAAAAGATCGCGTATTTCAAAAAAGTTTTAAAATTCGATATCAGAAAAAGATTTGCGAATGGTATTGAGTTAAATTAATGATTCTAATGACACGAGCTATCGCATGAGATCTACTTAACTTTTAATTGTACATAAAGTATAGTTTGCATTAAATAGTCAAAGCAGAAATAAAGTTTTTTTCTTGTAAAACTGTTCGAAAATGGACACGATTTCCATAAATTAATTATACAATTTAGAATTTCACCGATAGTTTATTACGTATTTCTTTTTTCTTTTTTTTTTTTTTTTTTTTTATAAACGTAATTAAATATTCCCTGGTACCTTTATTTCGAATGTTGGTTACATGAAGTATCGAATTGCATATTGATGTATTTTTATATTTGAACTCTGTCAGATCCAATACATTGAGAGAGAGAGAGAGAGAGAGAGGGGGGTAGAGGGAGGGAGGTGGGACATCATTATATTCGGTTACGTTGAGAGACCCGAATAAGGATTATTTAAATAACGCAGAAAAGCTGTCTGTTACGGAGAGTAAATTTCGAGTACGAATTCCGATCGATCTTGAAGATTAATCGACAGCAGGGATTTTCGTACAGATGACTTAATTCCGTGGGAAGCTGCGGCGTGCTTTTACACATGTATAAATTCGTTATTGAGCGTCGGTAATGGATGACTCGGAAGTCATAGACAGTCGGCTGGAATATAAATAAAAGCATCGAGAGACGGAGTTTGTTTTAATCTGGGGACGAAGGAGGAGGGCCGAAGCGGTATCGAATTCCAGAAGCTCGGAGTTCAGTTTCCGATTTCCTTTCTTCGGCGAGCAATTGAAAAGCTCGAAGGAAAATCCCAAGTCCCGCCTTTGTTCAAGCCTAATTAGTTAAGTAAACGTCGCTCGAGCCCTAAGCCGAGCGAAGCTTTGTAATCGAGGATGCCGAAGGGCTATAACGAGTAACATTGTTTTTCCACCAGCGTATACAACACACGTGTCGACCAAGTGTCCTACTGGCCGAGTTTCTGCCCCCGCCACCGGGGTTAATTCACGCGGGGCGTCGACAACCCGATCAATCATCGAGCCTCAATTACATCTACATCCGATAGCGCGCTAGACCCGCGGAGTCGGCCCCATCCCCTCCCTAACCCTCTGCCCCGTAGCCGCGGTTCCTGGCCCGACGAGTGAGGAGCGGTAAAGGAAAAGTCTCGCTGCCGTCGTCCGCGATAAGGGCGAGGCTGGACGCGGGGAGGTGTACGCAGCCGAGCCGAGAGCGAAACAAAGGTGGAAATAAAGGTGCGCGACAGTGTGCGCGGTGTTTGCGTGCGTCGCGGGAAGCTTCGGGACAATATATCCTCGAAGCGTGGAAATCTATTCCCGATTGTATCGAATTGAATTGGCGGCGGCGGCAGTGGTAGTGGTGGTGGTGGTGGTGGTGGTGATGGTGATGGTAGTGGTGGTGGTGGTGTACGCGCGAGGGGGAAAACTGTCCCCCAGCTCTACGTTCCTGGGGTTCGAGAGAGAGAGAGAGAGAGAGAGAGAGAGAGAGCCCCTTTATTTCATTCTCTGCTCTCCCCCTCGGCTCCAACTACCCCACCGATTTCACATGCTTAGCACCCTTGTCTATATATATTTATACATATATATATACATATGTATATGTACATATATTCCTCTCTATTTTCTCCGCCTCGGCTTTCCGCACGCATACGCGCACAATCGCCGCCACCCCTCCCCCCGCTCTTCCCCCATCCCGCCCCTTTTCCCCTATCATCTATCTCTATCATCCCCTTTTCCTTTATTCGACTTTTCCCGCAGTTTCCCTGCCGCTCAGCTCAGCTTCATTCATATCTTCTCTATTTTTCTCTTTGTTAGCTCGTGACGCGTAACCTCGCCTCGCCAGGCGGGACCCATGCCATCCCCGTTGCACCCTCTGCATCTTCTTACGCCACTCTTATCTTCTTTGTTGAGCCCTTGCACTTATTAAAATTGCATTTTTCTCATAATTATATTCGCCCGACATTTACAATCGCTTCCACGCAAGGCCCTATTAATCATATTCCACAAATTACTCCTTGTTCTCATAAATTAGCCGTGAACAAATAAATCCAAATACAAAAGACGTCTTCGTAATAATCTCTGCCACCACTGGCAGCTTTAATAAAAATATTATCCTCGTATCCTTTTTGTCAATGCACGCGTGTACGCCAAGTCGGTTTGCTGCATTTTACCTTTTTAATGGCTTGCAATATTTAATTACCGGCATACAATGCTCACTTAAATATCGGCGACCGATAAATGAACACGTTTTACCAGCACTCCTTTACGATTTTATATCAAGTCTCGTGGTGATTATTTATCGGAAAGCGCTAATACGACGTCCCCATTACTCTATTAAGATTTCCTATTTGAAAAGAGGATTTCACCGATTGTTAATATTAAGACGTACAACGCATAAGAGAGTTGCGCTCGATAAAAGTACTTGAAAGAAAATATATGAAGCTCGTAAAGCGGCGTATATCATTAATCTAACTATTTACAAAAATGTTCTAAAGAAATGAAGATATTTTACATTCGACTCTGACAGCATAATGAAAGTACTGGCAAAGAAAATGTCCCGTTTCGCGTCAAATACGTATAATTGTTTGGATAAATATAAGTATCTGGACACGCGGAAAGCTTATAAATGAATTGTAGAGACTACTTTTACTTCAATTCGTTTCCATTGAAAAGATTCCGGACCCATGCGGCAGACATCCTCGAACATGTGCAGTTTTTGATACATTTGAAAAAACCAGATGGAAAGCTTTTATATTCAATTTTATGCTGCATGATTAATGTTAAACTTACCGCGTATGATGATAAATTATCTCTGAGCACGTCTTACGTAAAAGCTCTTATAGCTCCTCTTATTTTTCTTAATAATGATTTTTTGAGAGCTACATGCGGTCGGAATCGTAATTATTCATTAGAATAAGATTGCTTTCCTTACGTACCGATCATCAAAATTACATTACAATATCACGTACGAGTGCACACACCTTAATGCTACGTAATGATTGGATCTATACGTTCGCAATTTAACGTTCGATAATATCGGCTCTTCGCAAATACTCAATGTATCCTTTTCTTGCTCTTGAAATTGATCGATTTTTCGTTTAAATTTTTAATAACACGCAATACCAGAGCGAAAAAGAGAGAGAGGGGGGGGGGAGATCTACCAAGTTTAATAAGTTGCCTCATTATACATTTATAACCTTTGTATTATTTAAAGCTATTTTTGATTTATAATAATTATAATATTTAAGGAAAATTGGAAACATAATTTTTGATGAGAGAACGTTCGAAAATTCCGTTCAATGGCTTACGTGCCTTTTTCTTAAGTTTATCAATAGAAATACAATTTCGATTTTCCCGTTACATGTCAAAGGTACTGCGAGTGATGTTGCGTATTCTTTTTTCTAGAAACTTTCTTTCATTCATTTTGTTAAGGAACTTTTAGAGATTCGTTCGGGATAATTCAAATTAAATACTATACTTAAGAAAAAAATAAAAAAATTAGAAAATTATTATAAAAAAAAGGTTTGGTCTATCGTATATTAAATTTCGAATTTAATAAAAAAAAAGATTGCTTAAATATAAGCTCATATTTAACAAAAGGGGGTGGAGAGCAGTTGTAGTAGAGGTAGATAAAATTATTCAGAGGACGTGTTGTAAAGAATAGAGTAATTTAATATATGAAAACTTAATATTCTTTTAATTTTCTTTTATCCCACTGCGATGAACTTAAAATGCTGTTTTTATAATCAACTAACATCACTGGAAATAAAAATATCACATTACCCGTACTAGCTAAGCCCTCAAATAATAAATGTAGCAAATATAAGAATAATAAAAAAAGTCTTTGTTAATTCAGAAAAGAATTTTAAAATGCAAAGTATAAAATTTCAAGGAAGAAATGAAAAAATTATCTTAATACAGTAGTCAGCGGGAACGATCATTCGTCATTTCGTATTAACGCGGACGCAATTTATTTTGATTTTTTATTCATTAAAGCCATTTATTTATCTGACAAAAAAGAATACCGCGCCTTTTCTTTTTTAGCATGGAGTTATAATAATTTTTAATTAAGTATTAATTAAGGGAGCATTTTTTGTAGATAATGTGATTAAAAATTTGCATTTATTAAAATGACACGTTTACTCTTGGATTTCGCGAAAAAGCATTTTTATGTAGTAATTACTTTACGTTGAATTCTTCTTGTATACATACAATATAGGTATATATATATATATATATATATGATTTCATTTGCAGTCTTCATTTTAAATGGACTAAAACTCGATTTAACATCACGCTCCAAACAGACAACTTTGTACTTACGAATTACGTACGTATTTTCGTAGAAAAAGGTTGGAAATTTAGTTTTCCCTTTATCATCGGCGCTGAAAATACTAGGAAAAGTACGGAAAAGCTACTTAGCTTGTAAGACGATGACGTTATTTGCGAATCACAGATTGAATATTACGTCACTCGAAGCTACGCGTAAACGCCAATAGGATATTCGAAGCGCACGGTAAGGATCGATTGGTATTGGCAAGCCCTTTTGTCGCCTTATTCAATAACAAGGAAGGACAGTATCGTTTGATCGAAATAGAACAAAAAAAAAAACAAAAAAAAATATAGGAAATAAGTGAAAAAACAAGTAGGCCGTCAAAATGACAAATTATATTTGACCAGCGGGACGAGGTTGTCGGGATGATGAGAGAAAAAAAAATAGAAAAGGGGAGGCGCGGGTGGGGTGTGGGGGTGAGATTAGTTGCTGCTAGTATTCCTGGCACAACAAACTGTAGGTGTGCAATTGGCGCTTTCCGGACAGAAGCACAGATGTCACTACCTTTAGCGAACTCGAGGCTGTGCCCGGCTTACGTAACAGGGACTCTGTTGATTCCCGAGGCTTCTTGCGCTCCTGTACACAAAGGGGCCGCCGGGCGTGAGGGACCGTACGGGAGGGGGGAGGGGCAAACGATGGGGTCGAGATTGCCTGCCACTGCCTCTGTTTCTGCACCTCGTGAGAGTGAAGGGGGAGGGGGGAAGCGGGCTATTACTTATTAATGGTCGGCTTATCGTAAGCGCGGAAAAGATATTGCGGCATTAGTACCAACTGCGCGCGTCCTGCTTATTCCGAGGAGCGTCTATGGGAGTTTTTATAGCTCTTATGAATCACGTCGATAGGGCAGTAAAGCGAATAGATCGGGATAGATCGGCCTCCGGCTTCCAATCGCACGTAGGTTAAGGGTCGCAGCTCATTGTCATTGGGATGCGCGGGATCGCGCGTTAAATAGCAATGACCGGGCGATCTCATAGGACTTGGACTTTCCACGGGACAACCCAATAACCCCCATGGTCGAACTAGGCTAATGGGCGGTATGTTGTTATTGGTATGTTAATGTAGAGCCGCCGGTGGCTGGATTTCTCCGAGCGTCGGCTCTCCCGACATTATTTATAGGCTAAACGTACCCGGGGCACGTCCGCGCCATCCTCGCACGCAGAGAATCGACGCAGACGGAGATGCGCGGTGTTTCTCTGCTGGGATGGCCTTGAGCGCAGCGCAGCGGGATCGGTTAACGTAAATACAGAGATTTTTCATCCCTGCGGCTCGATCGTCGATTGATTCCGCGAGCGGGAAAAAGCGGCGATAGTGATCGATAGCTACCGCTTAGCATCAGCTCCCTTCCCCTTCACGAGGGACAGAGCACAAAGCAATTATTAATTTAGCGCTCACCCTCGAGCGTAGCCAACAAGACTCTTTTGACACCGACGAGCATTATTCGACGTATTAAGCTCTGCGGGCAGCCACTCCTATGTGCGCCTACGTCGTTGAGCATCGTTGCGACCTTTTGTAGAAGAAATGCCTCGGGAGGAGTCGTCGTCGCCGTCGTCGTCGTCGTCGTCGTCGTCATCGTCGTCGTAGTCGTAGTCGTAGTCGTAGTCGTAGTCGTAGTCGTAGTCGTAGTCGTGGGGCTTCATAAATTCGGTCTATTCAATGCGGAGATCTGTTGCAGCGGTCGGAAATAAACGAAGCATTACCATTAGTTCTTCGAGCCTAGCTTTCGTTTCACCTCAAGATTTTTCATTGGAGCTCTGTTATTTAGCAAGACGGAGTATAAGGAAGAGCTCGGCGGGGGGGAGGGGGCAAGTACGCGTTGTCGTGAGGAAGGAGGCAGGGCGACTCGATGCGCCGCTCCAACGCTAACGTGCATAATTCAGGGTAAATAAAGTGCCGCGGGATGAGGTGGGTGGGTGGGTGGCGGGTTGGGGGTGGGAGGGGTGAGAGGAGGTGAGGATGCTCTCGCGAGGCATGGGGTGTATAATTACGATGGTATCCCGTCTGGTTATTTAGAACGCCTGGGGAGCAAAACGTATTATTTTCCTTAGTCAGAGAAAAAGTAGGATATCCCGATGCGGGGTTCCGGTCTCGTTTTAAAATTAAAGCAGCGCCAGGCCATCCGGACTTTTTCCCCGAGGCCTCTCGAGCTCTTGTCAGAGCTATAATGAGGAGCAGAGGCTCGGACCACCCGGCAGGCAGCTCGCGCCTTTGAAAAATCAATTTCGCGCGAAGGTAGAAAAAAGAAGCAGCCGCTGCTGGATCGGCGACACGCGTGCGCGGGACGAGGAGGAGCTTCCCGGAATGAAAGATACGCTCTCCTCTCTCTCGCTCTCTCTCTCTCTCTCTCTCTCTCTCTCTCTCTCTCTCTCTAGGGGCTTTAGGAAGTCGTCCCACTTTGTCGGCGAGTTTATTACTCATAACCGCCGCGACTCGCGAACTCTCCCTCTACCCACCCCTCCCCTCACACAGCCTCCGCGCGCTCTATTTTCGGGCCCGCCAGAAAACTCCACGACTCCCTCCCCCGCCGCCCTACCGCCCGCTAATGAGATTTTTCGGACCGAGCTTTTTATCGCCAGCCCGAGGACCGATACTTCCGCGAATGGGATTATTCGAATCGAGATCGTTTACGGAACCTGGTAAATTTGGATATCCTGCCACGTGTAAAAAAACACGCGTACGCAAACGGACGAAGAAGAGAGAGAGAGAGAGAGAAAGATAGATAGAGAGAGAGAGAGAGAGAGAGAGAGAGAGAGAGAGAGAGAGAGAGAGAGAGAGGGAGAGAGAGTCGCGGTGCTAGGTGATGGTGGCGGTGGCGGCCGGAGGAGTGGAGGGTGGAAAAGGAATCAGTTTCTATGTGATTGACGAACGATCGACGGGGCGATCGACGGGTTCTTTTGAGCGGGAAGTGGGGAGCCCTGACGACTATCGGACTTAACTCCTCGCGCTAAGCTTTAATAATCCCCGCGAAGTTTACGGCCTTCGCTTAAGCGCGAGAGCCCCGGACGCCGGCTCGTCCTGGTAGATTGCTTATGATACGCCTCGTTTACCTGCCTTTCGGACCCGTCGACGAATCCAAACGGAAGAGAGCCGAGTCCGGGCCGTTTACCCGCTGCACCGAGCATTTACCTGCCCATCCAGACCATAATCCAGACTCTCTCGCTTTTGTAGACTCCCGAGATATTTTCACGGCAACGCTTTATTAATACGGCCTAATGGCCCTTTAGCCATCCAGACCTCGATTACTCAATAATACCACACTCTTTTATTACCAGCACACTAGATCGTTGTAGAAGTGCTTTTTTACGCGCGGGAAATGCACCCTATTGGCAAGACTATTGTCTCTCTCTCTCTCTCTCTCTCTCTTTTGTTTTTTTGTTTTTAACCATTATCGCTATACATCTTTTACATATGGATCTTCATTTCGTGTATCACAACGCACATGCTATTTATATTAATGATAGGCCCACAAGTTTAATATCATAATATTCAGCGGTTATTGGGGTCCCTCTTCTGAACGGTAGATAGATATATAATGCTGTTAATAATAAGTAGGTCAACTTGTTCATTATGCCAAAGGAATTTGGAAAGGAAGCGTAACAATGCTTGTCAAGCACTTGCTCTACGTTAACTCCGTCATTAATAATTTTTAGGTTAGTTAACTTGGAGTTTACTTATTTATAACAATCTTATCATTCAAACACGCAGGGACTTCTGAATAAATAACGCGAATCTATCTCTTAATTTGTCATAATACAATCGATTTGAGTAGTCGAGAGCAAGTTTCTCCGTTCGGAATACACCTTACTTTGTCGTCGTCGTCGTCGTCGTCGTCGTCGTCGTCGTCGTCGTCGTTGTTGTTGTCGTTGTTGTCGTTGTCGTTGTTGTCGTCGTTGTTGTTGTTCTTGTCGTTGCCGTCGTTCTTATAATAAGTATTATTATTAACTTTGTCCCGTGCGTCGATAAAATTATTTCTTGCCCCGGTGACGTAGCCACAAAAGAAACGTCAATAACCCTCGTCTGCTCGTTTCAGAGAAATTTCACGAGCAATAGCTGATGATAGCGAGAGCCGTCTATACTTCAAGATGGCACTATCTCTTTATGAAGGACCGACCACTGAAGCAGACAACCTCCATTATTGATATTGATGTCGATCGACTTGTACTTTTCTCAGCAGCAATACGCTAAGACTCCTCTTCTTACAATAATAATTATGCGAATCGATCATAAAGAACAGATTGTCTGCCGACACGAGGACAATAATATTGAATGCCGATTAAATTTCAATTGCGATTTTTCATTTTCTTCTTCCTTAGCCTACGCATTGACTAATGAAAATCCTTCGTAATTAAATTACTTGCTTATTTATATTATTTTAAATATATTTAAAGAGCAGGAAATCACTTAATGCAAGCGCTCACGTCATTAATCATACGCAATCTATATTTCATTATCGATAATGTTTAGTTAGATACTTTAAGTCATTTGATAATTACATGTCACGAGCTAAACGTTTCAAACACTTTTCTAATTCGTTCAATTGGACTTCTTAGAAAGTCGTAAAATCTTTAGCTTCATAGAACGTGTAAGAGCTCATCTTTTTCGTTATTCTGGTAAACTATTTTTTCGAATACATTAACCGCTTAAATTAGTACTTAATAACATTTCGTATTTTCATTTTCATTTGCAACTTTATAGATTTTTCCAAAATATGAATTTTAAAAACATGTTATGCTTATATGCTTTGCTATGACTATTAAAATTAAATTCTTCCATTGCATATAACATATCCGTTACAAAGCCACGAGTAAATTGTCGACATCAGGCATGATTATAGTAGACATAAGCATTATAGTAGATATAAGCAGCGAGTCCTTAGATGCTTTTTAAAACAGTGATAATTCATTCAAAGTAGGTAACATCTCATTTATATCGTCGCGGTCTACGTAAATTTGTAGAAACTACTCAAGGTATAATAACAAGTCGATGGATTAATGAAAGTAATTTTTAAAATAGTTAAAAAGCAAATAGGAAGATGGAAAGACGTTATGACAAAAACAAGGATTTATTCATACCGAGTAAAATAAAGTATAACGTCGGCCATAAAAAGCATTCCAACAGTGGAGGCTGGATACTGGAAATAATAGTATTACTTAATGCGCACCTTAACTACAAGAATTCGTGAAAATTTTGTACTAATAGGTTCGCTTTAATAGTTTTAGTTAGAAGTAGTAAAGCTGAAAAGAGTATAATGTAATTCCGTAGACCATCCCCGCGCCACCCCGGCCTCACCCCGGCCTCACCGTGGCCTCACCCCGGCCTCACCCCGCCTGCCACCGCTCTCGTGACGGCGGTCTCACAGAAAAAGTGACTAGTTTCACCCGTTAGTTAGTTTATATACACATAGCGAGGATCCCTTGAGCTAGAAACCTTCAAGCGCTCGCCTCTATAACGAGAACAAAAGACAGATTAAAACAGAGAAGAAAATCAATAAATAAATAAATAAATAAATAAATAAGTACAAATGTAATAAAAGGGGGACCGAGTGAAGAACTTGAAATCGTAAACTGGACGCATTGGACAACGACGGAGATTGACGTCGAGCATTAGGAACGGGAGAAGCGAGCGGGACGGGGGAACACGGAGGGGGATCATGAAAAGGAGAGGGCTGATTTAACTCGAGAACTATTCATTCGAGGGTATTTGTCATTTACGTCATTTTCTAGCGAATCTTGTACGGCTTTGGATGCCGTCGAAGAAAGAAAAATCGGCTTCCTTCCCGCCTTCGTTAGTAGGGGTGCGAGGAGGAAAGGGACTTCCGACAGGACCGAGATTGGGTCACTCGATGTATTAATCGATGTGTATCAATATCCGAAATCAGTCGTTAGGCCAGGTCACAGATGGACAATAATTGACACCGCACGCGATCGCCGTATGTGCATCGATCGGTATGGATCGGCATCGATCGGCACTCAAGGGCTGCGCACCTCATGTAGCCTTAAATTAACTCCCGTTCTTTCAAGAGTTTCCTTATCTAACCTTCCCGACTCATTTGTCAGCCTCGTGCCCAATAGCATACGTTTACATAGGCTCGTTCATTCTCCCGCCCGCTCTATTTATCTTTAACCATAAACTTCTACTTAAAACATATTACGTTCTTCAATGCTGGCGTACAGCCTTCCCCTCCCGCCAGCGCCGACACTTTTTCTCGTTCCATGAGTTGTATTTAATAATCGTAATTACGAGAATTAGTATTCCCGAGTAACCCAGATTTTACGATATCCGACCGCGTGTGCCCCCGTCGCTACAATCAATATAATGGAAATTTAATGCTGAATAATATTGTGCCGAACGACAACAACAACAACAACAATAATGATGATGATAATAATAATAATGAACAAATGGTATTCCGATGTTTTAATACTGATCGAGAAAATGAGAAAATTATAATGAATTAACAATGTCTTCTAATCCATTGTTAAATATCTGGATTTACAAGCCATCAATTATAACTAGAAATAATGACACGTGATCATCATTTCCCCCTACCAGCCCTACTGTTATATTACACAAGCTTGCGAATTCATCACTTCAACGCTCCGTATAAATAGATTCGGGGATATCCGAGGGAAACTAATCTAACCGATCTGACCCATCGTACGTTTTGATTAATCGATACTCAACCATAACAACAATTTATTGCTTAAGAAACGAAAGGATAGTACTCGAGATTCGGATAAATCAACCACTTGTAAGTAAATGTATAGCTAAAGTGCATCCTTGTAAATGTATTTGGACCACCTTCGGAGTTTCGTTTATTTATTGCATTACTCGATGAAGTCGGCCGGTCGATTAAATTTTATTGTACATTTACCTTGCATTCCGCTAAATTCTAAAGAGAGCGTTCCGAGAGCGTTCCTCTATAGCGAATTAAAAAGGGCCTTTTCTCCTCTAATGCCTTTTCTCAAATATAATAAAACGTAAATTATCAACGCCGCACGTCGAAACATTCGCATTACTCAAATAATTGGCGGAGATCTACATGAAGGATCGCGCATTAAAGAGATCTGCAAACACTCGCATTTCGTCTTTCAACTTTTGCAATTGTCAACTTTTCACGACAGAATTTGCGATTCACATCGCGCAATAACTTTTCTTGCCGACAAATGCTCGCCGGGACCTTGCGTTACTAATGCTTTTCTAATTTATGTGCGAGAATTCGTGTTGCATTATCACATAAAATCTTTCCTTTATACCAAATACGCTATATGAACTGTAAACCGAAGTTTAATAACAATAACGATCCACGTACACATCAACATCTTTAATGACTAGGCTATAATATGCAAATGCGTTATTTGTACGTTGCTTCCATTGTAGTTCGTTCGGCGGACCTTCCTACCAATAATTGAAGTAATACTTTTTCATATTAGGGCAACGCATTATGAAGATATTAAAATTTATTGTTATATTTTTTATTAATTACTTTACATACTTTCTATCTAATCTTGATTGATTTCTTTTCCTTTCTTTTTTCTTTTTTTTCAACCAAATACGATTTTTAATTATGTAAAATTTAAGTAAAGGAAACCGTACTTCAGGTTCCATTTGTAAATATAGTTTTCCCATCAATTATAATGATCGTATCGGCTTACGACGAGATAAAGTGTAATCTGTAAGAGGAGAAATGACTAGGCAAATCGTCTTTTACTTTCATCCTACGAAATTGTGAAAAACAAATTTTACTTAATTATTTAACTGCAGCGGTTTTATCTCGTTTAATAGAAGAGTATATAATCAATTGAAGACGCGTATTATTATTAACAAACGGAACGGATGAAAATGAAAATATGTAAATACTTATACGCGTGTATAATCATAGTACGCAATAGGTATATACACTGTATTTAAAAGAAACCTTATTCATTTAATGATTTTATGTAAATGGTTAAAAGGCCTAACCAAATGGAATATCATTAACGCTAGACCCAATTGCAATTACCAATGCCCATACAAACATTTGTCATTAAAATCAGCAAGAATTATTGAATGAAGCAAATGAATAAAACATTAGTTTTAGATCCACGAACGGCTGGGTAAAGATATATCATAGACGCGGAGCTGTCGAGTGACATGTTCGTTGAAAATATTGAGAAATATCTTGAAAGATTTTAACGATGGCGCTAAAAGTGCTAAAGTTAAAGTATCTCTGCTCGTAGCCATCAGGAATCTTTCACTTGACTAAGGATTTAAGACGGGATCGTTGACGAGTGACTAAAAAGTCCCTGGGCGAGTGCGACCGGTAAATTTTCCGAGCGTAAATTTCGCATTCGAGATAAAACAAAAAAAAAAAAAAAAAAAAAAAAAAAATGAAAAAATCTCTGACTATCGGTATTGCGTGAGAAGCGATTTGCTTTGATCCAGAGATCAGCGGTTCCAGAGGGTATGGGGGACAGACGTAAGGAGGAGGCCGTTGCTTATACTCTGCACCGGCTCAGCGGGAAGCTGCTCTGCGATGAAACGTCAACAAAAAGAGATAGATAGACAAAAAGCTCGTTCGAGACGCCGTTTGAAAATGTTCGATGCAATTACAAAAATAAAACTGGTAGACGTTATACACTTTGTGATACTTGTATAGGACTTAACAGCTTTTAATAGTTTCTTTACTTCTCTCTGTGCTGGAGAAATTCTTGCGGTTATTCATTACTTTTACTATTATTCCGACTAAGATAATCTTTAATATTTATTGCCCTTCTTGCTAGGCTTTATAATAATAAATAATAACAACAACGACAACAACAATGATAGTAGTAGTAGTAATAATAATAATAATAATAATAATAATAATAACAATAATGGATTATAATAGAAAGCTTCTTTTCTATAAATAACTTTACGTGCGATTGATTCCTTCTCTTACGTAAACTGTTAAATTGTATTATTAATACAAGTGCATTCAAGATTGACTTACTGAAATGCAAGAATTACGTATTCAATTTTTTACGAAGCTTGTAAATACTGTAGAAAATCCGATAGAGAAGAAATGTAGTGAGGCAGTGAGATCTAAATTATGAATGACAGAATAGAATCGAGCGGAATACGTCTAGCGACGTATAATGTATACGAATCCATTATATTTCATAGAGAATATGGAATGAAGGCAAGAAATAGCTTGGATGACATAAAATAGTGGTTATTGTAACAGGTCAAGTAAGCCACCAGGAGAAAAAAAAATATAAGTCGGATAAATCATAAAGGAACAGATGAATGAGCGAGTGAGAGAGTCTGAGAGAGAGAGAGAGAGAGAGAGAGAGAGAGCGGGAGATGAAGCGGTAAGCTAATAAGAGAAAAAAATGTTGCACAGGTATTCATAAATCTTAATGATTTGCGACAAGAAAATCGAGGCGTGTAAACATTCATGTTGCTCATCGTACCCCCCTCCCCTCGCTGCATCCTTTCGTCTTACCTACTTGTTATTATTGTTATTATTATTAATCTGTCCATTTAAGAAGGGATAGTCTATCGATACACGAGAGAAGGAGGGAAGGAGAGATAGAGATAGAGAGATAGAGAGAGAGAGAGAGAGAGAGAGAGAGAGAGAGAACTCGGATAAAAGTTGAGGGAGTAGTTAAAATTCTAAGCAGCTGCTTAAGGTGCCAGGTTGGCAAACCGCTTGGCTTAAATTAGCATAAAAGCGAATAGGTGTGGAGCAACATTATTTCGCGTTATTGATGAACGGCCGAAATTTGCATCAGTATGCGAGTGTAGCGTCGTCATGTTTGAATGAAAGAGGAGAATTCTTACGTCGGCTTTAAGAGCGAGCTTAAGAGGGTCTGACAAAAATGGCTTCTCCCGCCCCACGGTATGCCAATTATTAATTCAATAAATAACTCTTACAGCGGGTCGAGTCTCGGAAAAGTAGTGCGCGTACTTGCACGTACGTGCAATGAGAAAGAAAGAGGGAGGAAGGGAGTGAGTAGAAAAATATGGATCGTTGGGAGGATAAAAGCTACGGAGTATTGTCATTCATTAAAAACAAACGCTTTAAACGTGATATTATCATTGTTTAATTCAGCCTTAAGAGAGACAAATAGGATGGTGGAGGAGGGATGGAGGGGAGGACTATTTCATCCCCTCGAAGCCCGGTGGCGGACTAGTAGTTGAGACAGAGACAGAGACAGAGACAGAGACGGGACGAGAGAGAGAGCGTAGAGAGAGAGAGAGAGAGAGAGAGAGAGAGCGGCTGGTGCGTCGACACGGCTCGAAGGCAAGTGAGCCGGCAAGTCGGGAGGACGAAACCGGAGCTGAAAGGAGCCGCCTCCGCCGCCGCCACCGCCCGCCGACTCGAAGCCGCGACTAATTAACTAACGCGCGCGAGCATTCCCGAGTAGAGAGGAGCTTTTCAGGTTAGATCATTCTTCACCTGACGCCTCTTCCGTCTGCTTAGGTCTCTCGGTCCGTGTAAAGCTCTTCCCCCGCTCTATCCGGCCCCTGCACCCGACTCCATCCTCGCTTCCCTTCGGCGCCTGCCTCCACCGACTCACTACACCACGACCCCTACTCGCCCACTCGCCCGCTCGCCCACTCGCCCATTCGCGTACTCGCTATTAGTGAGGAGGTCGCCCCAGCCAGCCCAGGAATTTCCTTTGACGCGTACAGACGGCCCGGGCTAAATTTTCCCCGCTCCGGGGCTCCCGGAGAGGCAATACTGAATTTCCCAAGGAGCGAAATTTCCTTTATGGTTATTAAAGCATCGAGTATTAATGCATGCCATTGAAACTTGCAGCAGCAGCAGCAGCAGCAGCAGCCGTTGCATAATTAATTTCTGCCTGCCTTTGGAAGATTTACGGGCCTACGGCCAAAAGCATGCGTCGAGCTACGCGTTACGTATTTCCGGGGCAAGCCTATATCCTCCACCACGCCGCCACCACCACGCCACCACCACCACGCCACCACCACCACACCGCCTCCGCACCACCTCATTACCCTCTTATTTACCTAACCGTTACTTGGAACGCCAAGGGCTATTATTCCTAATCTGCCTTCGTTGGTTCGATTCTTTTTTTTCCAATTCAGTGTCATTGAATTAGTCTTTCGGCATTAATGTTTCGTATCACGGAATACTCCGAAGGAATACGAAGTACTCGGAAAATGTCCAGGTATCGGAAGGCATCGAGTTTTCACTGGTGGCTGGAAAAAAAAAGAGTCTATCGTATCGCTCGTGTGGCCTACTTGATATTATTCGTCAAATTCCATGAGGACGTTGAACTCCTGTATAGCGAGTAAGTGGACAGGATACCCTTATTAACGGCTTTGTAAATGTATTGAGCGCGACGAGGGGCTGGATTTATAATATTTCAAATATTTCTGGCACGTTGCGCTATGGCTCAAAGCTCTTCTCGTCGGATTTATTAGTTATAATCGGATTGTGGAAGGGAAGGCTATAATGAAAAATTCCTTCGGTGCGCGTGTCCATTGTACGATAAGCACGCAACGTAAGACAAAGTGTAAATATTAATATCAAGTGGTGTTTGCTCGACTATAGTGAAAAGTATTGGTGATAATGAGCCCTCCGAGACTGCGGGGCCTCGCTTAAAATGGCCAAAGAGTCTGGCATACGTACGTAGGCCGAGGTGAAAAATTGAAATACAGCATGAAGAGGGGGTTATTGGAGTTATTGGGGTTATTGGGGTTATTGGGGTTATTGAGGTGGCAAAGAGACAGGTCGGAGGTGAGAGTAAAAGCATCCATCATCCGCTTACAAAGTTACAAACGAAAGAATTAGCCGCGTACGCTCGGGCTTAGGTTAATCAAGGTTAATGGCGGTGGTGGGTAGGGGTAAGAGCTTGTCTTATTTGGGATATAGGAACGATAATGACGTATAAAGTCGGCCTAATTTCCCAACGTCAAGGCATTTGGAGGCAGTTAGGGTTAGCTTTAAAAGCGATTTTCTGGGTAAAGCCCGGAGAGTCGGTTCAGCCGCATCGACGACACCCTCGGCCTCGAGGAAGAGCGAGCCAGACCGGCCTGTATGTGGGTGGGTGGCCTGTGTGGATTAGGAGCTGGGGCGGGGATAGAGAGAGAGAGAGAGAGAGAGAGAGAGAGAGAGAGAGGAGGGGCTAATTTTTCAGGCGCTCGACAGCCCCGGCCGAAGTCACGGAGCCGGAGTAACGGGTCGGGTCCCGGCTGGGTTTCCACATGGGCGTTCTTCTCATTAGCGGCGGGGACGTGGTTGAGCTGGAACCCGCGGTTCGAATATCCTAAAGCTGCCGATGCTGATTCAGATCCGCCCGCAGCGGAGCTCGAAGCTGCCCGTTGTAGCAGGCGGAGGAAGAGGAGGAGGAGAAGGAGGAGGAGAAGGAGGAGGAGAAGGAGGAGGAGGAAGAAGCCACCGAGGCAGGGAACAGCAGCAGTCATTGCTAATGCATGGCTTGTTGTGATCGCTTCCCATAACGCATCAATCCTGACCTCGGGAGATCCCCAAAGGGGATGTGCGGTTAGGTGGCTCAATTCGTGTGGTGTCGGCTGTCCGAAACTCGCTCGCGCTCATCCGTCACTCGATCCTACGTTCGATTATGCCGCATTGTCACGGCTCCTCTCCATCCACTCCTTCCCCTTCTCCCATCCCTTTATCTCTCTATTGAGATGGCTACCGCACGACACAATTTATCGCGCCTTTCAATCCTTCCGATCTCCTATGCCCTTCGATAAGCTCGTTCCGCTGCCTTTACAAGCCATTCTAACTTTATGATTCTAGCGCTGAATAAAACATTCGTCGGCCGGTTTTAATCGGAAATTTGAGCTCAGGGACTGTGTCACCCCCTGCCCCCCCTCACCGACCCCCTGCCCCACCCCATCCACGAGTCTCCCTATTCCTCCGGACGCTAATGTTTTTCATTACACGAGCAAGATTTTATTTATCCCCGAGAATTTATAGCCGCGGTAAGGATCCGAGGCTAATTTTAATACTCCCCGAGCCACGAGGACGTACTTTAAATGCAATCGACGCGAGTAACGTTTACCAGTCAATCAATTAATCTTCCTCTTTCAGCGTCTGTTTTACAATGTAAAGGTGCTCAGGAATTAATATGAGCCGGAGGAGTTCGTCACGTCCCGTCCCGTCCCTATCCAGTCCTTATTTCCCTTCCAGCCCCGCCGAGCCTTTCATTGTATGCTAAAGTCCTGAATAAATGCAGTACATTGGCCGCGTTCGCCAATGCGATCCTCAAATAAATTTTGCGCCCAAAGCAGCGCATTCGCTCCAACGAACTTCCTCATTTCAATTTCTCCTGACGAGCAGCTCTACGCACACCGCGCGCGCACTATTTTTCCATGTACCTTTCTCACAGTAACACGATTATACGTAATAAACAAGAAGACGCTCTTTGGCTCTTGTTTCATTTTTTTCTTCTTTATTTATTTGACAAATCTTTTATTTTCCAAATGTTACCGTCGTTGCGGTGCAGTAAACGCTTGCATCCATTTACTTACTATTTGTCTTATTTGTTTATACTTTTGTATTTAAAACGAACGAGGCTGGGAAAACTTTGGTCTCCCCTTCTTTTTAACGGATCGAATTACCGGTAGCGAAGTTATTTTATCCTTATCTAGTAGTTTTTCATTTTATTTGTGTAGACCTGATGAGAGTCGGGAAAGCGCAAGAGTGCATTAAGTGCATTAAGTGCATTAAGTGCATTAAGTGGAGAGGATGGTCGGGTGAGCTGGAATTAATCGATCAAGCAGGGCTAAGCCGTAAATATTCAGTAGGTGTAAGTCGGTAATGCAGGTTTAATTGAAATATTGAAGTCTTAGCGCATCGAGCGTAATTTAGCGATACAGTTAATCGGCCTCCTCGTCGTATCCTTTGAAGCCGTTCCATTGTTTCCACTGCGACTGTCGAGGAGTCAATTCAAAGGAGAAAATTGGAAAAGCTATTGGCAGAGAGAGTCGTGTCGGGGACGAGGAGCGGAGCCGCTGAATGTAATGCTCACCTGAGCTATAATTTCACTGACCCCATCCCCCGTACCCATTCCCCGCCCCACATTGTCCAGTATTTTGCACGTAAATACACAAATAAGCATTGAATGGCTAGCGGTGCGCGCGGCGTTACAAATTCTCGGCCGTAATTCGGCCCGGTACGTACTACGACGACGCTTCCTTTATCCTTTTCTTAGCTCGTACTCGGTACTCGGGAGTACCAACAGCGGAACGAAGCCTCGAGGATATCTGGGTTATTCGGCTACGACGAGAGCTTCGTGGGGAGGGGGCGGGGGAGCTCTATTTACGTTTCGCTCAAACTATCCCGATCGATATTACAAAAGTGCACTTTTCCAGATCGTGGACGGCACTCGCTCCGGTCTCGGCTACGTCACAAGTTCCCGTAAGGCAGGTGCACTTATGGTATTCCGGTGCATTGGGACTCGATACTCGGCAACTCGGTATCCCTCGGACTGTTTGTCGAAAGTAAATTTAGCAATGGTCAAAAGGTAAGTAGCTCGCGGACCGTTCAATTGATGGCCGGTCTTCGAATTCGGTATTCGGCGTTCGAATATAAATAGATACGCGTGTTCGTTTGTATGTCGTTACGGTCGAAATATGAATGATACGCCGCGGTGTTGTAGCGGGATGCCCATGGTCTCAATTCCATTAATATAGTCAAAAGGGCGACCGAGAGACAAGCTTGGCTATGCATTGCCGGGCTGATCCTTGGAAACTATCGGAGTACGTAACCACCCTTGACTCCTCCTCGCCTTATCTGCATAACCGTGTTTACATGCGCTTTTGCGAGGGCCATTTACATGTCGGCCATGTTGATCCCCGTGTGGATCAACTCCATCCGGTCATTCGAGCGACTCGAGCGACTCGAGCTTCCAAATGGTCAGTCTACCGAAAATCTCCAAACATATTTCTCTCCGACTCTCTCTCTCTCTCTCTCTCTCTCTCTCTCTCTCTCTCTCCCTCTTCCCCTCCGTTCCACTACTACGATACGTCTTTTAACGTCTAGTTGTTTGTACCGTGATGCTCGCCCGAGTTGGCGTGTGGAATTTTAAATTAGCGCGATTCTGCCTCCTCTCTACGCGGACAAAAAAGATAGATAAGGCGAGGCAGAGATGTAGAGCGCGTGCGCGCACGCGCGCGATATCAGGAAGGAGGACGGGAGTAGTATGGACTTGTATATGCCGGGGGTCTGTCTCTTTTTCCTCCATGCGTATTCGGCCCGTTCGCTACATCGGTGTGATTCGCGCAAAGCTCCGGGTATCGACCCGACTCCTAGACCCCCCAAGGGAGTGTCTCTGATGATATTAGAAGAGGGAAGAATTGTTTAGACCTTTTTTTCGCAATGAATCTTAATAAGTGCATTTTAAAGCTGATGTGAAATCAGTATGATGCTCCTTCTTATTCATTATATACTGCTTTTAAGTGCATCCATCTCCCCACTCCCCACCCCCCCCCGCCCAGACTCCAATTCCTCCTCTCATTAAATATTCTACTTGCTTTTTTTTTACCTTTAATTTTAATAAAATACATCCTGCCGGATGGAAGGCCACAAAGTTTTCTCGAGGTCTTTCGCAGCATAAATAAATGAATTACGATGACCCCAATAATCCTCGCATAATTCTATTGATACTGATTATCTCTCTGAATTCTCTAAAGCTTCGAAGCACGTGTGCGACAAACGTATTGTGCCAAAATATTTCGCGGCACGAAAGAAAAATAAGGACTAGTGCAACGTCATTATTTATGAAAAATAGTTTTTAAGCCTAATTACATAAATTTTTACAGGCCCGCGTGAAGTTCATTCGTACTAATAACTACCTACTTTACTATTCAATTTTCCAGAAGTTACCAACTGGTCTCTGCTGTTACGGATAAACATATTCTTATATTTCGTAGACGCGAAGCCGCAATAAAGTACGAGGCAAAGGGTAAAGGGCGTGACTACGGAACGTAAAAATCATTGCGATCGAGACAAAGTAAGCAATAACAAAGTAAATTCTTTTTGGGTTTACAGTTCGGCGTTAAGAGTTTTCTGTCGAAAGCATCGATTTGGGAAAACAAAATTTCTAAATAGAACGGCCTTTTCTCGATTATTCTGTTACATCTCGAGGTCGACGAGTTTTGAATATTTGTTATTGTAGCTCGGAGATTGTAGGGTAGAAAGAGAGGAAATGCGATGGGGCGGCGATCGGTGGTCCGCCACCAGGAGGCATTGAGATGCACCGGATAAGCAGAAGCGCACACGGTTCCAGGTCGAATTATCTGGATAAATATGTTTACAAGCGCTGGATATTGCAGGACTATTTAAAGGCGAAATGAAGCAGAAGAGGAGCCCGCGGTGGATGGATAGTCCGGATGCTGGACTATATGCGGCTCGGTCCCGTCCGTCTCAAATCTTTCATTACGAAAACAAACTTGGGAAAGTACCTCGCATTGAAATAACGGAGACAAGGACATATCGAAGGTGGATAGGGATTATCGTATATTATATTTATATATGCGAAAGGCAAATATTGCCATGGATTTCTGATACTCTTTCATGATGATTTCGCTGTACTGCGCTCTGTACTGCTGCGATCCGACTGAATATTTATGAGTAAAGTATCCATTTCTCCAGCTGGATTCACATTACTACTGCATACGTTATGAAATTCTGAGCTTTCATTGATTTCGCCAAATATGAATTTCATTCATGCACCGCTTCGGAGGCATTTTATCGCTTTCTGCGATACTTTTCTCCTCCTCCTCCTCCTCCTCCTCCTTCTTCCTTTTGCCTTCGAGAACTTGGCTTTCGACTTAATGCGTTTACAATCGTTTGTTGGACGCGTATGCTCGTGTAAAATGTAATAAAAGGCCTTACGTAATTTGAATGGAGTACATTAATTGGGTGTGGCGAAAATAGTCCGAGGAAATGGGATCGACGGGAGAAAGCGGCTCGGGAGCGAGGATGACTCAGCCGAAGCTCAGGGTAGATTTGACTTGGTTGTCGGCTTCGCATACGAAGAAAGGACTACGAGGATCACTCTCCCCGCGCGGAAAAATAAATGCCGACGGTAGTATTGCCAACCCCCTAGATAACGAGGACGGCTTCTTGAATCATAGGCTCGCCGCTCTCTCTCTCTCTCTCTCTCTCATCTCTTTCTGGAATCCGAGGATGTTAAGGTTCCTTCCATCCCTATCCCGGGGAAGGCGCGTAATTCCAGTGACAAGCCGAGGAGCTTTGCAGCGGAGCAGCTCACCCTTTGACGGCTCGCCGGCGCTCGTCTTCGACGCGGAGACAGACACAAGTGGCCTCTGGTTCACGTGGTTAAAAGGCTGGTACGGAAAAATACGAGGAGGAGAAGGAGGAGGAGGAGGAGGAGGAGGAGGAGGCAGGTCGCGGCTTCAGGACCCGAAGCTGGAATTTCGAGGAAATATATCTGGCCGCTAAAGAGCCCGGGATGTACGGCCGGTAAGTCCTGTGGATGCGATAAGATGCTGCGCGCATCGTGATTTCGAGGCCTGACGAGGGTGTCGACGTACGCCGCGAGAGACGCAGACGTTCGATGGCCACGAGTGTAACCTCGCACCACTCGGCCTTTCTCAAAGATCGGCCAGGATCGTGGCCACGCGCTTCGAACCTCGAGATTCGTATCGGCCATCCGATAACGGCGCGGGATAAATTTAAAATTCATGCCTCGGAGATACGCCCCGGGTTTCGCGGCCCTTCTCCTTCTTCCACTTCTACTACTACTACTACTACTACTACTACTACTACTACTACTGCTTCTTCTTCTTCTTCTTCTTCTTCGTCTTCCTCGCCTTCTACTTCTTCGTCCTGGAAATGGCATTTGGCTCGGGGGGCCGACCGATAAGGCTGCCCCGACAAGGCGCCCTTTTTCTTCTCGGGTCGTTTCGCCGCCTCAGGGAGCCAGGGGGCTTCGATACCGATCGGATCACTCGATTCTGACCGACTTAAGAAGGCTAATTTAATGGGGCTCCGGCGCGCAACAATTCCTTAGCACGGATTTCTTTTTCTCCGTTCGGCGCCTCCCCGACCGACGGCCGCTGCGACGACGATTCCTCTTTCGGCCCTCTCCCCCTCCTCTCACCCCACCCCACCCCCTCACTCACTCTCTCTCTCTCTCTCTCTCTCTCTGTCTCTCTGTCTCGCCTACCAGAGAACGCAATTGTATTCGAGGGTCGTGTTTTAGCCGATTTCGACCGATATCGTTTTTAAGTAGGTAAAAGATAAAATGTCCCTACACGTACCTCCTTCTCCTCCCTCTCAGCCATAAACTTTATCGGCCCTCCTTTATTTTTTAACGCTCTTTACAATTATTTATATGAGTTTGCGTTTCGTTTATATCTCTATTCCCTTTCGTAAAGCTACAACTATCGCAACATCACGGCATTCGCCCCTATTCTACGGAGTCAATACCTTTCCTGTCACAATAATGAACTTATTATTATTTAAAAATAAGCACCAATTGTTATAATATGACTAAAAACGAAGACGACGTTTGTTTAAATACGCGTGCAGCAGCAAAGTCGCAACTTTGCTGCTGCAAATCTTTAACGATCAATCTTCTTTATTGCCTGCATTGGCTTTAAACATACATTCTTATTTTATACAAATTACGCAATGCGTAAATATGTAGGATTTTATAGTTCCAGTGAAATGAATATATATATATATATATACTTTTCATTCACTAGTACAAATTTTAATTAAAAGTTCAGCAATAGTAAAATTTATATAAATTGCATTATAAAGCCAAGCATTACAATTTATGTAATTTACATTCACATCAAATTTATTTTGTAATATAAATATGCGACGTATGGTGAGAGGGACGGCGGGGGGGGATCAAAGAGAGATCAATTATTTTATTCGTCTAATAAAGGTGCAAAATTAAAAAGTTGTATTCATACACGATTTTCATTCATTATAGGAAATATTTATGGCGATTAGTGTACTAATGGTAAAACATGAATTAAAATTTTATTGATCTCGTGGGCTTTTCAAGTAGAAATGAGTGAAAACATAATTTAAAATTTTACTTTGTCGTAACCAAAAGTAACCAAATGGAAAAAATCCTTATATTTAATTGGAATATGTTTTTTAATGAATCAAATGAATGTAAGCGATTGAGAAAATATTGGTAAGGCAAGTCACTATTATAATAAAATCCTCGAGGGAAACATGAATTATTTATGTTTGTTGTTAATTTAATCATTGAGTCATCAATTATTTTCATATTATGTAAAAGGAAATGTAAATTAACGTTAAAGTGAGCAGAAAACAAGTGCTCGATTTCTAATTTGAAAAGATTAAATTCTACGTTGATAATTAAGGAATTATTTGTACGATAATCGTACTTGCAGGGACATTTGTTTAGCAAATGAGTGTTTTTGTCTGAGAATGTTATTCAAATCTTCTCGGCTCATCTTTCATGAAATCTTGTAATACGTTGCCGCGTTACACTTCCCCGGAGCGTAAATTAGGTTAGCTCATTTGCTATTAAAAATTCTGAAGCGCTGGTATTTTTAATAGTTCGTCGTCCAGTTAAAGCTGAATCCGCGCGCATAAATATTAATTAATCTTAGCTTTCCGCTTTTAATATTTGCGATTAAACTTCTTTGCTTCGCTACCATTCGCTGAATTGTATTTATAAATTTCCCTTTTTCCATTAGATCGCCCATTAGTAAGGATACGCGCGCTAATTGAAATATCTGTAATTTTAGAGATCTTACGATTTTTTTTTTTTTTTTTTTTTTTATAAATCTTCAGCTCTTTAGACGTTATATAAATGTTTTGGAGTAAGTCTCGTTAGCCTATGCACGGGGAATTAGCGAATCAATTTATTTAAAGTCAGTTATCTGGAGTAAGAATAATCTTTTATGACGATGCAGAATGATTTCGCTAATCTACGCAAGCACTTAATCCGTCGTAAAATTAAAATGTAGCCCTGCAGAGAACTGCATTAAGCTTTCTGTTATTCCTCGATTACTTGTGATTAAACATTTATAATACGTATTGAGTGTTTGTACTAATAAACGTATTTATTTTCGTTATATCTTATTAGGCCGTAAAAAAATATCCGAGGCTAAATCGGCGAAGGCTATCATAAAATGTAAATGATATCGGAAAATTGATCTCGGCTCGTTGAAGTCGGTGTAGCTGCAATTAAGAAATGTAGGGATACGCGTCAATTTAGTAAAATAGGTTAAAGTCGTCGTTTATGGTGCGAGTAGTCAGCAGAAGCGTGAAGCCGGAGAAGCCGTAAATGTGCGACGGAAGGAAAGATATGGGAGGAAATTTAAAAAGAATATGGCTCGAAGGGTCGGGTGTATTAGCATGTATAAGGCTAACGGGGTCGTCGGTATTATTTAATTAAACGAAACGCATCGTGTGAAAATGAGCGATGAATCAGGGGCTCGCTCGCTCATTCGCTTATACGGAAACCGATCTGCGTGAGAATCTACGTAGGCGCATGCGCTTCGGCTTGGTCTACGGTGAACCGATCTACTGTATGGACGATGACGGATCGTCGGAGCGTGTTTGCGTGCATACGTGTGTCGTTATACCTGCCGACGATCTCGAATCTGATTCATTGATCCGCGGAGCGGCCATCGGGGCAGGGGGGGGAGAGGGAGCAAGAAGGCTATATGAAACCTGCCGTAATCAAGCCCGGTGGTCAGAGCAGGGTCAGGAGCAGGAGAGGGCGGAAATGACAATGTAGCGCGGGGCGGGGTGCCGGGTGGAGGGAGGGGGGGAGATAGGCGCTTATAGGTAAGATGTGACGTGCCGACTTGGCCGTTCGGCTACGTTCCTTTGATTTATCGCGTAGCCAGGAGACCTGCAGCGCCGTAATTTCGAGACGATTTGTTATGCCATGGAATAATCTAGATGACGTATGTAGAGCTTGGCGATAGGAAAATTGTTGCGGTACAACATACATCATGGAGTTTCGCGATAGAGCCCGTACCGATTTTCAATTTGGACTCGATAGCTGCTCGAGTAGCCGCTCACTGCTACTCGCCGCTGCTGCCGGACCGCGAGAAAGTTAACTTTTTAACGTACTTAACGAGAGCCTGCGTATTTATCACTTTAATCCGCTTGACAAGCTGAGCATTCGTGATTTCGAAAAAAAAACAACTCGTTCATCGAAAATGGGCGTTGTGGGCGGGCGGACGCATTTCGATAAACCCACGATATAATATATATATATATATATAATATGCACTGGTGGTGTCATAATGCCGAAGCTGCTGCGACGTAATTACTCGAGAAGCCCCGAGGAAGTAACGGAGAGTAAATAAATAAACGTCGGGGAAAGTATTGAAATACGTATATTTAAATGACGCGTGTAAATGATGATTTGTAAGAGCGAGTGAAGTATATTCAAGTACCGCTTCGGTGCATCATCTGCGACATTATGGGGAAGCTGGGCAGGCGCATTTACCGCGTATCGAACGCGGGAATTTATTCGAGCGATAGGGACGAATGTAATTTTTACAGGGACAGGACGTGCTCGCGCCGAGCATCGTCGGGATCATAAAAATCAACGGGGGAAAATAAAAGGACTTGTTTTTCTAAACGAATTAGAAGGCCAATGAGATTCCCTCGGTAGAAATATCGCTGGGACGAATACGAAGGTAGTTGCGGCTGTGTCGGGACGGGGTGGGGTGTGGTGAGGGAAGGGAGGTCAGGATAATTCCATTTAATCAAGTAAGAAGAAAGGTGAAAGCTCGTATATTTTCCGCGCGAGGGACTGGGGGGCTGGGAGGAGGCGTAGCAGATAGTCTGAGTAGTATCGAAAAAAGGCAGGCGTACGGTATCGAGATGAAGCCTCGCGAAATAATGAAATTAGCGAAGAGATCCGAGAAAAAGGGCAAAATCGTGTTTTGTACATAAATACAGGGTGGCGGTGGAGGGGGGGCGGGGTTCGTACACTCGCATGGAGCGAGAATGGATGGATGTCTGGTACATGCAGGTTGCGCGCGCGCGCGCTCGCGTGTTGGTGTGGTCGCGTGGGTGTGTGTGCGCGTGGAAGGAAGGGGCACGTGTGTTGTACCGTAAGTAGCCATGTGCGGGAGGTGGAGCGGTAACGGCGGTAGCGGCTTCGAGAGCAGGAGCACCGGCATAATCGGCGATAGCGGCAAGACGTATCCATTACGAGAAATACGATAGGGTTCCCTATTGAAATTGATCCGGGAAGCAATAATAGTAATAGAATTCTAATGTATAAAGGCGTGCTCGTGCTCGTGCTCATGCTCGCGCTCGCGGCTCACCGGCAGATGAGAGCCGATCAAAGCCGCTTTCCCTCTCTCCTCCTCCCCCTCCCATTCTCTCTCTCTCTCTCTCTCTCTCTCTCTGTCTCTCTATCTCTGTCTCTCTCTCACTCTCAACGACTGTCGTTGGGCGCTCGGTCTGTGCTCACGAGCACCACCACCACCACCATCACCACCACCACCACCACCACCAGTGGCTCAACGAGTGTATTAAGTAGTCATCGGGTGATTTGCATTGGACGTGCTCGGGGCTAGACTAACGAGTGAATAGGTCAAAGCCGTAGGTAGGCGCGGATAAAAGGGGATCGTGCGGGGCGATGGGCCGAGGAGATAAGACACGGCTCGACGAGCCTCCAAATTAATGAGCCGGGGCTTCAACCTGGGACGACAGAAGACCGGCCGAGCGTCTCTTTTCCCGCTGATAACACATGATATTCCGTTTTACGGAAATAACAAAAAGATAATATGTAGAGCGAGAGAGCGATGGGGGGGGGTGAACGTGCAGGGAGGCGGAGGAGGAGGAAAGGTTGCGAACGCCGATGCTAGGATGACCTCGATTCTCGGAGATTACGATAGCGACTTGTGCTTTCGACCTCCCTCACCCCTCCCCCAATCCCCCAATCCCCCTCCCGAGCCCCTACACTTGGCTTCCGCACTTCGATTCGCCCGTAATCGACCCCCGGCCCCCGCCCATTCTTCGTACCGAGGCAACGGGGCATCAACATCCGTTGGCCTCCCGTCGATCAAACAATGACATTAAATGAAATTTCATTATCTGGACTCCCGAGATCACGAGCTTCCAGCTCGAATACTTGAATATTACAATTTACATAAATTCCCTTCCGGCCGACTAGCTCTTACACTCGTACCCATTTTTATCACTACTACTACTACTACTACTGTTACTACTGCTACTACTACTACTACTACTGCTACTACTGCTACTACTACTGCTACTACTACTACTACTACTACTACTGCTACTACTACTACTACTACTACTACTACTACTACTACTACTACTGCTACTACTACTACTGCTGCTGTTGCTACTATTATTATTATTATATGTACTATTTACTTACTAATTCTGTCCTCGTTACCTCCGCGGCTCACGTATCCTTATCTACATCTTCTTAAATACTGGACTCTTACCTCGTGCATGAATTAAGCAATGCATGGAGCCTGCACGCATTACGTTAATATCTCTTATTAAATTCGTACGTGAGACCACGGCTAATTACTTTCAATGACAAATTTATGCTTTCCTATTAATTACACGGCGTATAGGTAACAGGGCAGGGGTTCTAACTAACGTTTGCTTTTTACAAATTTGTAAAGCAGTAAGTATTACGTGCGCGTGTCTTCTGCTTTTATTATAAATGACCGCGTGCACGATAATTAAACAAGGACTCGGTATGGTATTTGGGGCCAAATGCTTTCCGATACCATCGAATGCCATCATTTATAATATACATTTAATTGCACGCAGCCGCAGATAATGAGCGGGTTGCCGTTTCCCTTTGTGTTGCGCTGGATTACTCATCTCAAGATTTGGCTTCCCGATGCACTGGAGCACGATGATGACGCGCGGGGGGGGGAGGTATTTTTTGAGCATGCGCGTGAGTAGTCGACGAGAAACGGCACGTCCGCCGTGCGTTAATTAACGCGACTCCGGCGAAATGAGCAGCGGCTCGTCGTGCTTAACAATGATCGGAGCTAATGCGAGCTTCGGCCCCTCGTCGGGCTTGGGAGTGCGAGAAGCGCCGAGCCCGGGGACAACAGCAGCAAGTACATTCATCAGCGTTAGACGGCAGCCGACTAATGACGTATCCGATCAGACCGGCGGCTATTATTCATCGATCGCTCATACGAGCCCTTACACGCGGTTACCCGATTTTTCTTTACCTCGGTAAGCCCCATCGATCCGCTGCCTCTCACGGAACTCGAGAAAATCAATGCCGGACGGACACGCGTCCAGTGCTCGAGGTAGAGGTGAAGGATGCTGCGACTCCCCCTCAGCCAACTCCGACCTACGGCATCTGGTTCCTCGATTTTTCGACCTACCAAGGTGAAGTCCTCCAAGTCCTCGGTAGGGCGGGACGATGTTATTGTCGGGGACGGACGCGGACGTTTTTCTCTTCTCAATGGCTTCATCCACTGGAGCTTCGTTACCGTCCCGGGCGCGCGATGAACGGCCACCCGCGATAACCGACGATGGCTCCCGCTATTGGCCTACCGACCGACCTCATGAAAAGACAATACTAGCGAATCATATGCTTCCTTATTACTAACAATTGTACCATTGCAATTGTTATTTTACTTGGTAATGTAGATTTTTTTCTCAACTTAATAAATCAATCGCCTCTTACGTCGCTACAATACCAAGTGAAACGAGCGCGAGTTTCTTTCTCCGAGCACGGGAAATCTCATTAAATAAATGAGGGAAAAATTGCCTTTATATAACAGTCGAGGTATTTTATTTCATACGTGCTTTAATATTAGTAGAGTGTTATCTGGAACGTTAAAATACGACGTAGCCGTAGCCGTGCTCGTAGCCGTAGTAAAAGTCTGAGTAATCGGGGAAAATATTTTCTTCATTAAGGCTCGGACGAAGCTAAATAAGAAGAGGTGTTGCAGCCTCAATAATTGCCCTTTATGTACTCCATAATAATATAACGCATCCCCCCGAACTCTCTCTCTCTCTCTCTCTCTCTATATATATATATATATATAGATATATAAGATATATCCGTCATATTTCAGTAAATGTGGAAAAAGAAAGGAGCGAGGGAGGTTAATTAAAATTAAGGGTGACAATTTGAAAATTATCTCCAAGAAAACTTGAGGGGGAGTTGACTGTCCTTTCTTTGAACTCATCCCACCCTCCAATAGGCCCCGACCCCTCTCACTCACTCTCTCGACTATTACTCGCGAGTATTTCCGAGGGTGAGATCTTAATTAAGGAAAGCACGGTATATTTGACGCAAGTATGCCCGGCCTCCTATTGTTTTCTCCTAATCTCGCGCTGATCGCCCGTAAATAATGCATCGTTATGGACCATTGGCTACGAAAGGTGGCCCGCCGCATGTGAGAGGCTGCTTTATCTCCTTTTTTCTCTCACTCACCCGCCGCCTCCGCCGCCGCCTTCGTTGCCGCCGCCGCCGCCGCTCTTCCCTTGGCTCGACATTCACGCGAAAAATCGATGAAATTGCGCTTATCGGGGATGGAGAGCGTACTTGCCTCTGCCTCTGAGGAACGGGGAATCAACGAGCCTAAGCGTTTCCCCGTTCCTCCATTCAGGCACCCCGTATACCGCACCCCGTACCCCTTACCGCCAGGCCTTACTTTATTAGGGAGAGCTTTGAATTCGTATTGTGAAAACGGTTATTTGGGCGAAATTCAGTGCCTGTCTCTGGCTAGATTAGCGTTTCGCCCCCGAATCTCTCGACGAATCCAATGATATTCGATCCAGCGTCCCGCTTTATTATTTTGCTAGAGAAAAAGAGAAAGCCGGGGCCGAACTGATATCCGACGAAGACTTCCTTCATAACTAATTCACTTTGCGCTCGCTATCAAAGATAATGAATAAATGAATAAGCGAACGAAAATAAAGGGAGAGTCAGTCGTGTAGTAAGCCGTGTGGGGACGGAGGTCGGTGGGGTGGGAGGAGCCCGTGAATAACAATAAATAGCAATATTGCTGTAACGTAAGTATATTCGAGGCAAGCTGAGGGAGAAAGTCAGCTTTGCGCGTCGGTTTGCACTGTTGTGGCACTGCGGATTCGAATTGCCGATCCCAACAAAAATTTAATATCCTATTAGAAAATAAAAATTATTTCGCCAATTAAGCTGACATATTGAAACGCTATAGAGATAAGTTATTATCCGTGTGCAGTATTGTAATACATTATTAGGAAAATGTATGGTTACGGAGCTCTTGTTGACAGCACAATAACTGGCTAATGGTTATTGGTAATTCAATACCCACAACAAGTGAGTTATCAAAAATACTCGATGGAGTCTCGATGGAGTCTCGATGGAGTCTCGATGCAGGAATCGAATGGGGGTCACGTGTACATACCTATCCATTCCTTATTTCAAATGAAATGAAAACATTTTATTAAGAACATCGAGTGCCGTAATCGATAGATTTGAGGGAAAAGTATTCTTGAATAATTCAATGTTGCCGCTTGTAATTATAAAAAAAAAAAAAAAAAAAAAAAGAAAAGCTTTCAGTTGTGGAGTAATATGATTGAGTGTTGTGGCGGATGCTGCGCCCGAATGATTTGAAAGCCGTTGAAGTATGTAGTCCTGCGCAGAGTTCAACGCGAAAGAGGTGCATGGAGGTTAAGGACGATTACCGTAAATATCGCATTTTTTTTTTAATTTTTTTTTTTCCGATTACGCATGAAAATATTCCGCGATCGTAATACGGCTTATACAATTAGGATGGTATCGGATTCCAATTATACGTAAACGATTTTATGGTAATTTATTGGCCATGAAATTCAGCCTATCGTTAATGCGTTCACGTTATGAGGGATAAATTTCATCTTGGGAGCGTTAGCTACTCGTCCATTAAACGTCGAGATGCCAAGTACAGGAGAAACGTTACTCTATCGAAGAATCCCAAGGTTCGAGGGGAGATGACAAAAAAAAAAAAAAAAAAAAAATAGTGAAAGATATCGAAGAGAAAAAAAGGGAGTCGCTGCACACGCGTCCAACAGTATATTACGAGAGATGGAGTGGAGAAAGTTAAGAGAGGGGGGAAGCGTAATAAGAGCAGTCGATATGAAACTAAAGGGGGTGGATGGGTGGGGGGGAGAGTGGAGTTTTTCGTGAATAATAATTAAATTAACGGAGTCTTTTCATCGGATGTGAGCTGCAACCGGAGATACTGACACAACGGAGGAAAACCCAAGGAGCCGGAGCTCCCCTCCCCCGAACCGCAAATCGAACGGGTCGAGAGATTGCTTTGTGCAACAGCAGCCACCCTTCGATCAAGGTTCACGCGTCAGACCTTGTGCCCGTGGTGGGAATCTGGAAACCGGTGCCAATGCGAGTCCAGCCTCGTGATTAAGTCGTCGACGTTCGGCTCCGGTGCGCGATCCGCAGACTCATTTTCCGAGCCGATGACGCTTACGCGCTCCTCGCATTCCTGTCCCCGGATCACCGTCATCTCAAAACGAGACCTCGATCTTATCTACCGAGCCGTGCCCACCTCGTCCGGATTCCACTCTCTGCTGCTCATTAAGTCTGCGCTAAAAAATAAACACCCTCCCCCCTCCCGCCCCCGACTACTATCTACCCTTGTTACTTGCTCGGCCACATGGCGTGACTGGCTGTGACTAGTCACACACATCTCTATCTGATCTTCGATGCGCGACACGTTCCTCGCGTACGATAATCTTTGATTCATTAAAAGGCTCCATTGAAACAATTGCACGCCCTGGATATTACAAAAGAGTCCCGCGCGTTATTCCATTTTTGTAAAATGCTCTAATAACGCTGGAGGCGTCGTAATGATGGATACAAATGACACGCGACACTCGGCTATTGTCGCGATAAATGGCTGATTGATGGTCCGAGGACGGTGCGGGGACGGTGGGGGTACGGTTCAAGGACGGCACGGCAGTAAAGGCTTTGTCCCCGGACCCTTTCACCCAAATCAAACATCCGAAATCATATTCTCCATGCGAGAAGCAGCACCAGCACCAGCATCAGCAGCAGCAGCAGCAGCAGCAGCAGCAGTAGCAGCAGGAGCAACGGGCATTTATCCGTAAGCCAGCCCTTTCCCTTATTTCCCTGCCATAGCGACACAATAGATCCGCCGGGGAATAATGGAGTCGAGGCGACGAAGCTTTGCGGAGCAGCCGTGTAGCGGGGCCGAATGGGGGGGAGGGGCGAGGTCGCTACGGATTCGGCGAGAGCGTCGTCAAAGTCGAATGGCAGGTTGCGATCTACTTATTTTTCAATTAAACGGTCGATTAATCACGCGCTTTCTCGATGCTTATATACCTCCATCCACCCACCCGTTCGCCCTTGTACCACGTCCTCGGGCTCATCCCCATTACAAATGTAGTATTCTCGCAGAGGGTGGCCGAGGAGTTTTAATGAAGATTAAGCGCACCGTACGGCGACGAGGTTCGCAACCTGACCTTTTCTTCCTCCTCCTTCTCCTCCTCCTCCTACACAGCTTCTTCTTCTTCTTCTTCTTCTTCTCCTTCTGCTTCTATCCATCCCCGAGACAAGTGAACGAAGCTGGCAGGGGGTGGAGAGGAGGGGTAGGTAGGTAGAGGAGCCCTGCCGTCCGGTCGGCCAGCAGCCAAGCCAGCCAGACGCATGGTGTGGATAATAAAAGTTGCGAAACATTTTCCACGGGGATAATCTAATCAGAGTGGTCGCAAATCATCCCGAACTCGTTACTCCCTACTTTCCGTACTTTTAAGCTCCGCTCGCCCGCAGACAAGCGGAATTGGCACTTTTGAAAAATGCCGCGTAAATATTTTGAGAAATCGCCGCGGGGGTGAGATTCCCGCACGTATACGCCCTGCAACTAAGTACCGCCATTTCCTCAATTAAGTGTCCCTTTTTCAGTTGCTCTGGCGCCACAGCCCCCTGCCTCCCGCCCCCTCTGCCCATCGCCACTCACCCTCCACACCCCGGGCTTCCTTCACGGCCCCACCTAATTTTTACAAATATGAATTATTCCCTCTTTTTACCGTTTATTTTATTTAACCTCCTCCCTCCTCCCGTCCTCCTACCCCTAACTGACTGTGATCGAGTAAAATCTACTTATAAGCGAGAGCTTCCTTATAATTATACGGGAAATTGTGGCTCCGTTCTGCCGTGGATATTTCAAGGTCTCTATGCTTAGGACGAGCCTGACCTTGGCTCTCGGTTATTCGTCTCTGAATCCCCGATGAATATCCCTACTTGTAAGGAGAAAAGATGAGTCGGATATATCTCAATAGTATTCCTGATTTCTGCGAAAGTAGCTACATAAATCGAGATGCGAGGACAGGGTGGCACCACGTTCCTAATAAGCGGTGAGGAATTTAATTAAAAAAATTCGGCCGCCCCGAAGGATGTCGAAGGCCCAGAGTACATATCGACTCCGGGAGTATCCATCATTCTGACATTTATCATGAGGATACCCGGTGCGGAGTGGCTCGGGGCGACAAACGCCACTGTTTACCGAATACTTTCGCGATTATTGAAGCCGCACCAGGAGAACGCACGCGGACCTCGTATATCCGAGGACGTATATTCCCCTCCCATTTGATTCAGTCTTTGTTGGGGGGTTGAATGTGTATGTGTGTGTGTTTGTGTGTGTGTTTGAGCGTGAGAGAGAGAGTGAGAGAGAGCGAGGAGGGGAATGGTGGCTCCCTTCCGCCTGCTGCCTCGCCGCCTAGGGCCAAAGGGACCCGGTCGCGTGGACGGCCGTACAGAATGGTCGCGCATGCGTTCCCCTCCACCCGCCGCTCCCCGGATGTTTCACGAACACGAGGCAAAAGTGTATCATCGTAATAAGGGAACAGCTGACAGTGGCACATACCGTAGGCGCCAAAAGCAATTAGGAAGCTGCCCTTCCATGGATTTCTATGGCTTTTTGGTCGTTCTCTCTCTCTCTCTCTCTCTCTTTCCCCGCCCATTCACCCGACCCCTTCTCACACGCACGCTCTCTCTTATTATCGCTTTCTTTCCCGCAGCGTCCTTGGTATGTCGAGTAATTTCTCTCTCTCTCTCTCTCTCTCTCTCTCTCTCTCTCTCTCTCTCTGTCATGGCTATTCACCCTCTCAGCCCTCACGCGTAACCAGAGGCCTGCAAGTGTTTTACGAGTATGGGTGGATGCTTGAACTATAGGTCCAGTATCCTCTTGACTCTGTCGTCTCGCTCGCGCGGAAAGGAAAAGCTTGCAGGAGTTCGATCCTCGGAGCTTTTCGGGCTGGTCCGAGCCTACCGCGACTATGGACGTGCTTTATGAAGATTGGATGCTTTTATTGTTATTGGCACGCCTTGTCTGCTTATTCCGCCGTTATTGCAACTATTCTCATTACTGCAACATGTGCGTCGCCCAAAGACTTTTAATGAGGCCTCGTTGCCCCCGTTGCCCTCGGTGCGCTCCGGTCAAATGCCTCAATTGATACTTTTCGTGCTCCCTCTGCTCCTGGCGATGCCTCGGATTCGTCCAGAAATTCATTTACCACGCGTGCAATTTTATCACCCCACCCCCGCGCGCCGACCCCTGCCGCGTTCCCCAATTTTACGTCGTACGCTCGGCCACGCTGAGCCACTTTATACTGCTTGATTCTGCTGATTACTCGCCAATAGTGGATCAATCATACCACAGTCACCTGCCCATTCTACATCAAATTTGCTCTTTTTTCGAACCACTCCCCTATTCTCTCTCTCTCTCTCCTCTCTCTCTCTCCCTCTCTTTCCCCTTGCACTTACTATCCACCCATTTTAATTATTTTGTTTTATTATTCATGTTTTCTTCATCTTTCTAATGCAACTCGATACATTCATTTTTTCTAATTGACGTGTAAGCGTATTGAAAAAGGCAAATATTCAGCTTCTAAGGAAATACAATTTTTTTTTTTTTTTTTAACGTAAATAGTGTAATTGTCTTTGAAGTGAGCAGAACCATTTTTTCTTCTACAGAAATTCAGCCTGCTTTTGTTGCTTTTGAGATTATCGGCAATTATCGGAGAGATAACGTTAAATTGGTTATTTAGCGACGAGGGACCAGAGATGAGTTAAATGACGGTAATGGGATTAAAATTGAATTAAGTCAGAATTTTTGAAGGAAGAAGAATTATTGGCTCAATATAGACTGACAACGCGAGATGCATTAACTGCTCGAGACAGAGGGAGGGAAGTCTTTTTTTTGTTTTTTTTTGATAGGCGGAGGGAGTCCGGGTAAGTTTAGTCTCGCGAATGTAATTCAAGTAATAATAATAAATTTCGCAGAATTAGGAGCATTAGACTAATGTAATTATCGAGCGGTATCGAGGGACATAAATCAGGCTGACCTAGATGCGCGTTCGCCAGCTTATGGATAGACAATGGGAGCCAGCGCCGAGGGCATCCGGAGGCGATCCGACGCAATCCGACGGAGGCGCTGCTTGCTGTCCATTGTCCCGGGTGAGCCGCGGGGGCAAAAAACCGACACGCCACTCACGCGAAAAGAAGCGGAAAAAGCCGAGGGAAAAAGACGAGTCGGGAGATTCGGGCGTTCGTGTTGTCTGGCCGAGGGACCGATCGGCTTCTCTCCGCTCCGGCAAGCAACGAATATTACGCGGAGGGAAATTTATGTCGGCCGAGGGGTGCGAGAGACCGGCGCCGATGGGGCCGACGAATCGTACGCGTTGTTCGACTCCTTGGCTCGCATGGACCGCGTCGCGGTTCGCGAGCTTTTCCCGCTAATACGAGATGACAGCGAGTCGGCCCCGTCCAACGAACGACTACCTGGGGCGAAGGAATGTTTGGGCCCCTACGTCGGTCCGCACCGCGGGACGCGAAGCGTAACTACGAGGCTGTTGGCGGAACAGGGGGCCGGGAGAGGGGACGAGAACCTTTTCCTGGGAAATCGGGTATTGCCGGAGCCACGTGGTCGACCGCGATTTATAGGGGATTATTTATTGCTAGGACTCTTGCTAGAACTTTCGCAGGGATAATTCGAGCGTGTTCCTGTCAACCGACACGCGCTCCTTGATAATTTCTGCCCTCCTCACGCGCCTGTCCCCGCGCCACGTGTTCGCTTTGGATACTTCGGACTCTCTTTCCGACTTGATCCCGTATCACTTTGAGAATTTAAATGTGACAGCCGATCGAGCACCGCTTGGCCAATCGGGGCCTCTAATCATTGCCAAATCATTAACGAATGCTCGACTTTGTGATTTATAAGTGCGCAGCTGTCATATTTCCGTCTAATGGAATGAGCCGCTACTCGCTCATACCACCCCGAGCTTTCGGTATTTCCTAATCCGAATTCCACGTGTACGAGTACGATTGCAACGATTGAATTGTACGGGTAAGTAATTTTACGCGATCGGTAAAGGTTATTTCTCCAGGTATCAATAATTTCGGCAAGTTAGTAAGTAGTACGATCCTTTTTTTTTTTTTGGCAATTTTGAATTTTATGTTTGGGACGTTATGTGAAAAAAAAGCGCGAGTAAAGTAATGGTATCACATTGTTCGAGAAAGATTCGAGAATAAGGAAATGGGAGAGACTTCTGTGGCTCTTCTGTGGCGAATTCGAAGCCATCGAGGCCGGTAAGTGTATTAATTTACAAAAAAATAAGAGGAATCTTGTGTAACGGTTGAACGGCGACGGCGGAGGAGGTGAGCGGGTCCCGAGACCTGCTGAAATACAAGTACCTTTGGGCTGAGTTTGAGTAAAGCTCGGGCCGAGCTCTTGAGGAAGAGGGAGGAATTCCGAGTATCCGTGATAAGGGGAGCAGGGGCGGTCGGGGCTAGGACGTGCATCGGTCGACGAGAAAGAGCGCAGCCCAGCCCAGCCAAGCCCAGGGCGACGCAACGGGAATGGGCGGCCCGGTGGGTTGAAGGCATTAGCGTTTGAGTAATCGTATAGCAATGAACTTTGAGTAAGTAAACATCGCGGTGAGCCCGAAGTAGTCATTCTATTTTCATCGACGAAAAATGAAGAGGAAGAAAGGGAAGAAAAATAAGAAGAAATTCACATGAGCGGAGCTCTCTCGGGTGCCTCCTCGTTACAACTTTCCCAAAGCGCAGCCGCGCGAAACGATAGAATCCTTTGTGACGAAATCGTTATAAATACTAGCGGTCGTAACCTAAATATAAACATAGTCGTGCCCTCGGAGGCTCGTGCTCCGCTCCGGAGTTCCTTGGGAGCGCGCAATTAGAAAAGTGAAGGGCGGCGGCTGGCCAACGACGACGACGACGACGACGACGAGGAGGAGGAGGAGGAGGAGGAGGAGGAGGATGAGGGAGAGGAGAAGGAGAAGGTGGTGGAGAGGCAGGCAGGCAGGCAGGCAGGCAGGCAGGGGTGGATGGGTGGGTGGGTAGGAGAGAGGGCGAAGCGGCGCCTCGGCAGTTGGAGAAAAAGTGTAATTTCAGCACTCGCGTATCTCACGGCGAACCGCTGGTGTCAACGTCCACCCCGCCGGCTAAACTATCTCCCGAGGACTCGACGAGTCCCCCGCCTCACTCACACCCTTCTACACCTTCTCTTCTCACCCCTCCGGCGAACCGATGATGCACGCGAGCTTTTAGCTTTTACGCGCGAGTCCGGCTACCGAAGACCGACGACGACGACGACGACGACGACGACGACGTCTCTGTGCGCATTCGCCGCCGAGTGAGGAAGCACGATAAAGACCAAAGTGACAAGCCATTATTCGCGAGCGTCACGAATACTTGCCCACCCTTAACGTCTCCCCACCCCCTACCCTTTCACAACAGGCTAATTTATGAAATTGCATCACAAATTCAAGCCCCCCTCAACGAGCGTCCCCAATGACCTTCTGATTTATAAATTACCGTAAGTACGCTTTACATTACAATGCCGAGGTACTCCAGGTCGGATCTCGGAGCTGTAGGTCAGGTCAAATACGAACCGTTGCGTCATTGCTCGACTCTCGATTGGCCTGCTGACGTCGAGATTTCCTCGGAACAGCGCGGCACGTCGTCGGCAGCAACGCCTTTACTCCACCACACGGGGGTACTACGTACAAAAACCAAGCAACGGTGGCTCGAATGGCCGGGTGTGGCAAAAAGTACTTAATCGGACCCAACGCAATTGTTTATTCGGACCTAGTGGTGAATTCCCATCAAAGGAGGAAAGAAAGGAAATATTATTTCCGAGGCGAGGCAGTAATTGTCCGGTATAATATTTAGCCATGTTTTCAACACATATCAAGAGACGAACAGTGTACGGTCTATCCTTAGACTTTATACCGCGTAACAAATCAACAGAAGTATATTTCATTATGACAGAAGGTAGTATGGAGTACACAAGTACATGATCCTCGCATCTTACGCTCGGGTTACCGTCCCCGCGTAGAAATACGGCCTAGAGAACGAGAGAGAGAGAGGGGGGGGTGCATGCGTGCGTGCGTGCGTGCGCGCACATAATCTCAAAAGTAGCATTCCAAGGCCGGCCGCGTAATTTTATTTTCATCCATCCGAAGAGATATTAATCATCGGTCCTAGTGAAAATTCCCCCTGTCGATTTTACGACTGCGTTTCGCTCGTTCCGCTGAGCCGTATTGCGGTAATGGGCGAGTCCAGGACGCCAGTCGGCCGGGCAAGCCAGAACAAGAAGAAGAACACGACGAAGAAGACGGGACGCGCTCGCGGGGGGAGAGAAAGCAGCGACGACTCCTGGAGCGCCTCCTTTACAAAAGACGGCACGACAAAAAGGTGTCACTGCGTCTAAACATAACGCGTCCCCCGCCAGGGGAGAGGGGCTGCACCACGTGGCCCGCGCGGTTCCAGTCCAAGTGCACGAGAGGGTGCGAGGATTATGAAGGAACGACGAATGGGTGACTAGGGCGGGGGAGAGGGGGAGACGGTTGCATACAGCGGGAGAGAGAGAGAGAGAGAGAGAGAGAGAGAAGGGGAGGGAGAACAACAAGTTTGTCGACTGTCATCTGGATGGCAAGTGGTCGTGCGTATATCCCTGTCCTGAGATCCCTCGCGATTTCTATCAAAGACGGCGAGAGAGGGAACGGGAACGAAAAAGCAAGAAGCACTCGACCTAATGTAGCTCTTCTGCTCCACGAGTAATATATACATGGATACTTTCCAACTTATACATATATACATTTATTTTCTTTCTTCGTCAGAATGAAGAAATTTAGAAATTACGTTTTTTTGCTTGACAAATATTATAGTGATATTCGTAATAAGTGTCGCTGATCACTAAAATTTCAAGTGATCGATACCTTACTACGTCGGTACAATCGAATTCCTTTCGATCGTTTCAAAAAAGTATTATCAAATAAAGTAAGAATTAAATAATGCCAAAATGCTTTATTGTTACGTCCTATTATAGCAAAGAAATAATATCTCTATTAAATAGAGCTATTCCTTGTATTATGCGTGTGCGCGCGCGCGCGTGTCTGTGAGCGAGCGCCTGTGTTTTTATTATCTATTCCCTATATAATGCGCTTAAGAACTAATCGGTTCTTGTCTGTCATTCTATATTAAAACTCATAGAAAAATACTGAATCGAAGTATCAATGAAAAGGAAAAGAAAAATCGTTACCATAGAAGCTTACGGTGCTAAAGCGATTGAAATAGTTTAATAGATTACGTTACTTCATGGCGGTTGCCAAGAACTGATCAAAAGTAGTCGAAGGTTACGCGAGTCGTAGAGGGGATGGTTAGACGCGGGGAGGCGGCGTAGTACATTATTAAAATATCTCACGAAAATTCGAGAAACCTTTTCGTATTCGATGGTAAAGAGAGAGAGAGAGAGAGAGAGAGAGGCGGGGGAGGAGAGAGAGAGAGAGAGAGACATGTTCGAGGTACGTTTTCGTATAATGCTGTTATTGTTATTATAAGAACTATTATTATTGTAATGGCGCGCGATCGAGAAGCGGAAGGGCGGAAAGGGCCGTAAAAATAAGAGGAGGAGGAGGAGGAGAAGGGGGATTTTCTAAGCCGCCGCTCGACCTATGGACGCTCGATGCAGCCACTTAATTGCGGTTGAATTTAATTTTGCGATTTAATTAAACGTCGACTTAATATTTCAACGGGCACAACGAGTTTCGCTTCCCATCAATTTGTATTTTCAATTTAGAAGGTTTATAACGTCTCCCACGTACGAAAACGTGACTTTTTTAACGTTAACTCGCTTTTTGTAATTCCAGTCAGATTATATCGGATTTGAACAAATATCGAGATTTCCCGGCTTCAGTTGACTTTCGTTACATTTCCCTCCGTTCTCTCTCTCTCTCTCTCTCTCTCTCTCTCTTTTTATCTTTGTACTAAAAATTCTTCGTTATGGATAAATCCTTATTGTAAAATTCGATATTGGCGTAAAATTCCAATAAAACACTTACAAATTTGAGACACAGGCGAGTTGAATTAATTATCCAGAAATAGTATACAGAAATAGTTGCACGTTGCACGTTACACGCTACACCCATACACGGGCATTTTTATAATAATCGCGACCTATTGACATTGAATAATAATAATAATAATCAGAATTCGCATTTATCGGGTTTCGAGAAGCGTCGATGGAGGGATTCGTAATTTGTGATAAATAATAAACAGCCCGGACCGACTTGTCCCGGTTGAAGACCCGGCAGAGTTAGTCGATCGTGCGGGAGGGCAAATGAAATTGTAGTTTAATTTGTCGAGTCCGGGCAGAGTTGCTTACAGTTGGCTACGGCGGGGTCCATTGTTGCGTGGCACCGATGTCTTCCGAAGGATAATCGAACTCGTGTCCCGAGTCGGCGGTGGCGGTAGGTTTTAGGGACGCGGGGCGCGGGTCTCGGATTGACCCTTTCCCTTAATGGGGGGGGGGAACCCTCCCTCGCACGGGATGATGCATGATGATTTTATGTTAACGAAGCCAGCTCGGGAAGACAAATTGAGTGCTCCTCTTTCACTCGAGGGCCCTTATAAGAATGGAACTGCCAGTCTAGCCAATCTCATGCTTCTAACGTAAGAATTATGTTAATGCGGCTTCGCGCTCCTGGACGCGAGCCCCGCTGCTCTCGGGAAGCCGCCATTATTACCATACCGATATAATACCTACCACCATCGGCCCCCCCTCCCCTCCCCATCCCCACACCGCCCTACCACCCTCCCTCTCGCCCGCCCGCCCGACTATACGGCCCTTCTCTATACAATAGGCACAATGGCGCAGTTCAATGGCGAATAAATGTATTTACGTGCCTGCTCCGGCCTCGGCGTAGCCGGCGCTGTCGTTCCGGGGAACGGACGCTCAGCGCCCGGGAGTGAACCGACCGTCCCGAGGTGGGTGGTGGGTGGTGGGTGGTTCCTTTCGACTTGCGGCACGTGCTCGCGCACGCCGAGTCGGGACTTCGAGAGATCGGCATTTTCCCCGATTACCCGAGCTGTCCTCGAGCCTCGTCGTCCGCTGGGACTCTGGCCAGAGCCTCGCCAGCTCGAAATTTTATGGGTTTTAATTTTCCTGGGACTCCTGGCAACGAGGAGCCGAGCGATCGTTTGGCACGTGTGCGCAGGCGCCTCCCTCTCTTCCTTACGTCGCCTCCGAGGATCGGCTAGACCGACATCCTCGTCTGGGCAGCGGGGCGGTGAGGGGTACGAGGGAGGGAGATACGGGAAACTTGAGCCACGGTCCATGGCTTGTCGGATCGATCGGACTTTTCCGTTCCTGGATGAATATTGGCTCGTTACGCATGTACTGCGACGATCGATTTCCTCCGACTCTCGACGAAATTGGGTGAGGGAGCTCTGCTCACCTACTCCTCCTTCGCCCTCATCATTAGCTCCGGCCACGCGGATCGTCGGGCACAAGCAGTCCTGCTGCAATTAAACCTACTCGAAGGCGGTCGCTTTATACGCGCGCTTTTCTCCCGCCCCGTCCCACTCTCCCCGTCCCGCCCCGACCGCTGAATAATATTCTCCTCTTAACGTTATTATTTCAACGAATAAAGTAGGAATGTAAAAGGACACGAGAGGGAGGAAAGAAAGAGTCTGTCGGAGAATTGGGGAAAAATCACGTTCTCTCGGTTGATAAACTCGTTTCACGAGTGCCAGCGGTAGTGGTTGTGGTAGTAGTGGTAGCGGCGGCGGTCGCAGCAGTAGCTCGCTGGCTGGCTCGGCGGCTTACTCCTTGGCTCTCCTTTCCCACGTCCCTGCGCTCGTTCGTCGTTTCTCTGGAACCTCTTGGACCTTTTATCTCCGAGGAGACATCCGCGAGCATAATATAAAAATGGAACTAAAAGAAGAGCCTCGACGAAGCTTCGCGTCCCAACCAGCCACCGCAGCGCTGGGATTCCCTACCCCCTCACCCTCTCTCTCTCCCCCTCCCCCCTCTCTCACTCATTTGTTCTCTTTGCCTGGGGAACGCATCTCCGTCATCTCTTCGTTTCTAAAACACACGGAAGATGCGGAGCTATTGAAACCTTAAACCATTTCAATGGGCCATTCAGCGTACGACCTCGTACTCTTTCGCTCTCGCCGCTTCGTTCCTCGAGATGTACTTCTGCGTGAAAAGGGATCTCAAGAGGCTCCTCCTCGCATATACGTGTTGACGTGTACATTGTTGAGTATGGCATTGGCAAGCCAACAATGGCCACGCCTAAGGGACACAATTTGTACCGAGCGCAGTTTACTTTATACGCTCGAAACCACCATCGCCTTCCCCACCCCCTTCGATGCATGAATTTTTAAATTCCTACGATGATTATTGATATTCCGCTGGGGGACCCCCCCTCCCCCCTCAGCCACCACCGCCATCACCGTTCGGCGTTCGAATTTCGAGAACTTCGACAATCCCGCAACCGACCACTCGAGTTCGCTTGATAAATTAAATCCGATAGATCCGGGGCTTCTCCCGATCGCTCCCGTTCTCACGAGAGCTCACTTTTAAAAGCCGATGCATACAATCAAATCATTTGTTTAGGCTAATTATTTGGCACGTAGCCCTCGTGTCGGTAAATCAAGGACTCTCCTTACCGACGTGGCCGGGCGACGTTATTACCCTTCCATCGCGAGAGGCGACATGCTGAGTCCCCCAACGGACAAACGTAGCCGAGCTCGGGGCGCAATTTTATTCCCTTCCCAATTGAAAAGGACGCGGACCGGGTCCGCTTCTGCTGGCTGAAGCTGCGCGCCGTGCGTCCGAATCGATCGGAGAGAAGATGGGGACTACCGGCCACCCATACCGAATGACCTTTAATTCCCGTTCAATGATTCTTTTGTACGATCCATAAAGGGCTTTTGCGCGTAGCTTACATAACCGGGGCTTCGCGCCCAGTTTTTCCTCGGAATTTTACCCACGGCGTAAAGGTTTTGTCCCTGTCTAATCCCCGGGCAAGCCCGCACTCGTGTCCAGAGTCGCCCGCCGACGAAATAATTCACATCCTTTATCCTCCTCCAATTTTATCTACGTCTCTCTTTATCTACGCGTCTCTACGTGTCTCTACGTGTCTCTACGTGTCTCTATTGCCATCTTCATTAGACTCGAGCCTGGAAATCACTCCCGATTTATTCTCCCGTAGAGATATTTAATACCCTTTCCACTTACTCTTTCATTTACGGCACCGGAGTGACTCCCTTTTATCCAAAAACTTACTTACCGTCGCTATCTAAAGAATCAGGTGCTGCTATAAGTCTCCACTGACGGAACGGTTGGCGACTCTTTTAATGGCAAAGGCTTCCAGAGACAGAACCGAAACGTTCTTTGCCCACTCTTTTAAGCTTTGTCATTATTAATTAATTACACCGTCGACCCGTATTTGAAGTACACGCGCGTTCTAAGTGAATAAGAACTTTCAATAAAATATCGAAATAAGTGCAAAATCCAAGGAGAACTTTAACCGTAAATGTGGTAAAGTTTTTTTTTTTTTTTTTTTTTTACCGCTGCTCTATCTATTTAATCAATATACGTTTGGCTTTATTATTGGGAAATAATAAAAACAAGACGTTAAAGCGCGCGGCCAAGACGTCGGAATTTCTCCCATTGAAAGTAAAATAAATTAAAGCGGAATTAAGGATAGCAGCTTAATTAAGGGGTACTCTCGCGATGACTAGAATTTCATGTATCCGTTAATATTTATTGGAAAGAAATTTAACAGTTGCTGTATAATTTTATTAAAATATTTAATTTCATACTTGCGAATGCTGATTTATCTTGAAATCTATAGTTGATCAACGCTCTCAGGTGAGTTTTTAATATTATTTATGTAAGGTTAATCATTATAACCGGTACTTTATTAAGGTCCGCGTATTATATTGTAGAGGAGTAATAAATATCGATAATAAATAGAGCATTAAATTTATAAAGGCATTATTTTATATTTATGGCCAAAGTTTTCTATTGAATGTTATAAAAAAATATTTATAAAAGAAAATTTACGGAAAGTTCATAAAGGATTATATCCCTCGGTGGATTTATGGCTCCCTTGGAGCATCTCCTGATACAATTATAGTTGTTGCACAATGTGTTGTTGTTTTCTCACCTTTCTTTTTTTCGACTGGCATACTTCCAAGGGCAGAGAAACGGGAAAAACGAAGGCGGCAGTGAGTGCGAGAACGCGCGCGCGCGCGCGCCCGCGAGAGTGAGAGAGAGAGAGAGAGCGAGTTATCGGGGGTTATTGGGGTAACAAGAGAAAGACCGTATCGCGCTTTATCCAATAAAAATCTACCTCGCGGAGCTGAGAAAGTTACTAAAAGCCAAATCTAGTCCCCCTTCCATTTCTGGATGAGAGCGAATAACTCGAATTTGAAATTAAAAGGAGATTCACGGCAACGGAGAATAATAAATAAATGCCGGATTATTCGATAAACACGAAAATGACTTTGCAATTAGAATTAAACGCCGACAGATGGGGGCGGCCTTAGGAGGAGGCAGTCGCTCGGGCATGAAAAAGGAGGGAAAAAGGAGGAAAAAAGAACGTCGCGGGAGCAGTAGCAGCAGCTTCTTTTTAGTGGCTGCCCCGCAGCAGACGAGTGGCGGGTAGTGGCGAGGGGCCCCCTTGGTCCCTTTGCTGTCTCTTTCTCTTTCTCTTTCTCTCTCTCTCTCTCTCTCTCTCTCTCTCTCGCTCGATCGAATGATAAGGGACGAGATTAGGCACGTGTCGTGTCCTTCGTAACGAGCGTCGCGGAATGCAGGACAAAAGTAATTCAGATTTCGGGGCGGGAGGGGGCCGGCTGCCGCTCGCCGACGACGTCCACGAGGAGTCGACTCGCGGGGCGGGTAATCTCTGTCGGGCCCGGGGGCTCGGCTCTAAACCAATCCGAGTCATTCGATAAGTCTATGCATGCGCGGCCAGCAATACGTGACTTTGATTTTATCAGCCATGACGTCGAATATATTTTTTATATGGTAGGAGAGGGAGGAGGAGCCGTGGCAGTCGCCCGCGCTCCCTTTCGTTCCGATACTACGCCATCAAATCGTCTTTCCGGGCTTAATTAATTTTGGAAAAGTTCGATCTCGCATAAAGAACCGGATCCCCACCTCCACCCCTTCGATTCTTTCTTTCTTTCTCTCTCTGTCTCTTTTTCTTTTTTTTTTATTTTTATTTTTTCCTTCACCGGGCTCCGTTTTAATTAATTGTTTTCCCCTTTTTCTGATTTAACAGACCTCCGGCTACCCCCTCTCACGAGCATTTAGTCAATACACAATCGATACGTCGCAAATGAATAACTATACAGTGATTTGACAATGTTGTAATAAAGCCGACGATAAATAAGCATCAGCGGCATCAGCCCCCCACCCCCTTTTTTTTTGTCCCCGCCGTCCGACAATCATTTACGAAACGCTTACTCGCGCGTCATAATTTCAATCTTGTGACGAGGCACCGCTACAACTACATCGACAGTTAATATAACGAAGGAGGTAAAGGAGGAATCCAATACTCACCCCGGTGTTAGTTATAGATAAGTGCTTGTGATGGGATGAGCCACGTAGTAATGAAAAACAACGAGGCCTTATAATCTCCTCCACCCCTTCGGAATTGTGAATATTGAAAGAAAGAAAGAAAGAAAGAAAGAAAGAAAAGAACCGAGCGATGTTTCTTAACAGAGTAGGTGAGTACTACTCGGTGCTCGGTGGGGGAGGGAAGGCCTAAGGGAAGGAAATTAAGGTAATCGGACCCTTAACGCGTCTGAAATTTCTGTAAAGAGAGAAATTGTGAAAAGTAAGAGGGAAAAATCATAAAAATTTCAGCCCTTCCTTTATCTGTCCGTATCTTCTCTATTTTGTTTTCCATCAACGGTGGGCGGCGAGGGGGGGGGGAGAGGTTATTATGATCGAGAGGAGGAGAGAGTTCGCCGACCTCGGAAGTGCCGGTAGTACTCACTTTTATATAGGTCGCTCAAGCAGAAACAGATGGCGGCGTCCATGCAAATTGAAGCGCAGAGGTCTTGTCAAATTTCAAGAGCTTCTAAACGTGACAGTTTAAAACATCGGGGAGTTATAGGCCATGCGCCGTCAAGCCCCCTCCCCCCTCCCATCTACCCAACCGCCCAGCGGCGCTTATGTTCTTTCCTATTCCATTTGTATTTGCGCGCGGGCAGAAGTAAACATTTTCTGGCCACCGGCCAAAATTATTCACCGACACACTGTTCTCCTTATCGCCATTCCCATAGACGAGGCGGCCATTGAATTGCCCATTGAAGTAACGACGTTGCCGGAATCCCGTGCCGTCCACGACAATTACCACCTACTCCTTATAATACGGGCAGACATTTTGTTTCAACGTCGCTCCCTTATCGTGTTCTCAAACGCTGCATACGCACGTTATATTCATACACGAGAATACAAGGGATAATGTTTATGATCTTTTCGGGAAGGTTTAGCGATTGCGGGTAAAGCGAGAATATTCTATTGCGTGCGAATCAGGGCCGCATAGTGAGTTCGGTCCTAATGAAGTTTGTAAGTATTGGCGGCAAGAGAGCTGGCTCGATATGTCCAGCATTAAGGAGAGTCTAGCGGGAGAAGGGCAGCGGCAAGTGCTAATTTAATTTTATCGAGAGCGTGCCGGGGCGAAGAAGCGGAGCCGAGCCGAGTCTCGGGTCCGATGATCGAAAAGTACGATGACCGGGCCGGAATAGGCCTCCGAGGGATGGATGGGTGTTGTCCTCTACACCCCCCACCCCACCTCACCCCACCTCACCCCACCACCACCCCTTTATGGAGAGCGGAGCGGCGGCGTGTCCATTAAAGCAGCCCCGATGAAAGGGAGAAAAGGAGGAGTCGAGCTATATTCGAGACCGTAGCCGTAGCGCTCGGCTCGAGATTAATTTCGCATTTCGCGCGGCTTTCCTCCGCTCGACGTAACGCGTTATTCCAAGGGAAAGTCGGCTAACTTCCTGAATCTTAAGTAATAGCCGACTGTCATCTCGACAAATTCGTTGGCGCATTTCTCCGCCACACCGTCCCTTAAAATTGGTTATTTGCGATGAAGCGCCGCGCCCCCTCCCGCACACCCTTCTATATCCCTGTTACCCGCATTGTTCCTCCGCTTCCACTACTACCCTCCTTCCTCCTCTCCCGTCCCCATACAGCTCCTCTCTCCCCCCCCCATTCTTCCCCGCCACTCTCGTCGTCACGCGTCCCACCCTTTTGCGATCAGTGACGCAATTTCGGAAAAAGCCGACTCAGCCGTGGCATTTGTCCCGCGGCGCGCACTGCGCAAGAAATAGTAAGTAACGCTTTTCACGCACATGCATATCTCCATGCAGAGTTCAAACCGTCGAGTGCGGATTAAATGCACGCAATACCGAGAGACATAAGAAGCAAACAGAGGCAAGACCGTGGGGAGGGGGTGGGGGCGTGTACGGGGCGGGGCGGAGAGAGGACGCTTAGAAAAGTAAAAAAGCTCTCTAAAAACAATAATCAGTCATTTTCATTGGGTAGGGCCCATCCATATGTCTCGCAGAGGAGCGGCCGGGTCATTAAGATACGGTTACAGCGGCCTCGAGTACGTAGTAAAAATAAGAGGGAAGAGAAGAAAAAGCCGATGAAAAACGTTGAAACGTCGCCTTGAGCGCGGAAAGAAGGAAAGAGAGGGGTACTGCGCGTTCCCATACCCGGGACGTGCGTCTCATCAACGCCTCGAAAAAAGGAAAGTCTTTCTTTCATCCCCTCGACCATCTCCCCCCCCCCTCGCCGACGACTTTCGTTCAGTCTCTGTACGAGGGACTCGACTATTTCGGCGCAACAGCTTCCACGTGAGTGCCCAGCGAGGCCGCGGCCACGACTTCTCTCTCCCGCTCTCTCTCTCTCTCTCTCTCTCTCTCTCTCTCTCTCTCTCTCTCTCTCTCTCTCTCTCACTCATTGTGCCAAAAATAATGCTTAATTCATCTTATTTCCATAGCTGCTCTCCTCGTCATTAATCAAGCTCAATGCCCGGCTCTCTCCGGGCGTTAACCGAGCGGTTTATAAGCGCCGTGCAGCATCCGCCTTTGAGAGAATCATGGTAGTTGCGCCGAAGCCAGTTACTACACTGTATGCTCTGGGTGCACCGTCCTCGTGAAAAACGAGAAGGAACGCGGCTCGGCGATGACGATAGCGATGGCGCAAGGCCGGGAGGGGGGGGGACGCGGACGCGAAGGATAAGCGTGACACACTGGGAAAGTCGAGAATCTCGCCCGGACTGGCGGTGGCGCCCCTTGCTACCGTCACCCTCTCTCCACTCCGTCCCTCCTCGGCTTGCCCATGCTGGCCGGGCCGCGTTTTCATTTGTTCGTAGCGCGAGAAAGGCGCGCAGCGCGTGCTCGAGTGCCCGCGAGCATCCCCCAGCGTTCGAATTAGACAAATATAGCGGGACTAACGCAATGCCTCTGGCTCCCAATGTGCACCCCTGTGAGCATGCCTCTCACCCCTCGTCCCGCGAAGTTATTCTCCAGGGCGGAACTCGACTCTTACGTCCCGACGCTTCTTCTCTTCTACCGATCCACGTGCTGGCGGCAGGTTGTTCTCCCATCCTCTCCCCCCGTCTGCGCCTGCCTGTGTGCGCGCCTTTGTTTACGTTCAGGCTCAGCTATGCAACTCCAGAGGCCGCCGGCTCAACCTAATTTTTACGCTGCTCTATGCTAATCGAGGGTTTCCCGGTCCCCTTCGACTCCTTCCACCCTCTTACACCGCGCTCTTTTTTTTTTTTTCATCCGCCCTTTCATTTCGTATCCGGCATTACGAGTGCGCTTGTGCACGGATAATTATAATGACGGCGAAGGCCGCCTCGAGGATCATCATAATTTCATATACTTCCGAGAGACACTGTACTTTTAGTTTTATAGCCCCGCCCTCTTCTTCTTCTTCTTCTCCTTCTTCTTCTTCTTCTTACGCTGATCGAAAAATTTTATATAGCCACTGTTTTTCTTTACTCGCGCGTTCTCTCTCTCTCTCTCTCTCTCTCTCTCGCTAGACCTTTTATCGCAGACTCTAATAAGTCCCTCGTCATTATTAATTATACTGCCCCAGCTCCCTATTTACTCTTTTCGCCTTTAAATGCTTTTTATCCCGTTGGAGCTGTTGATCTGAGCGCGCCACATCAAACATTTATCCGATCCAACACGTACGCCGGCACTTTGTTATAGAGTGACAACGTACAGTTGAAATGATAATTTAATGTCATTAAATAATGTGCCTTTATGGCGATACGGCAGAATTGGCTCCATCTCGACTCCGAATGCAGCCAACGCGCTTCCATTTGCACCTTTATTGCTCACAATTTATATCTACACACGTGTACACCTACGGCACGCTGAAAAGCTAAGGGAAAAAATTTATGTTCTCGATGCTCGAGTGAGTACCACGCGATCGGGGTTTACTTAAGTCTTTACAAGCAATGCATCCTACGATAAATTATCATCCCTTCCACGTGTAGATTTTCTTTTGTTTTCTTCCTCTATTTCATTGCTCTATTTCATCATTTCTCTATTTCATTGCTCTATTTCATTCCACAATGTTTGTTCTCACTTGATATTCGGTGAGATTCAGAGGGACAACAGTAGCCCCCGTTACCAATTATTTCGTCGCCTCGTCAAAACCATCAGTTCACCTCACCATCTTTGACAGAACCATTGCACGCAATGTCATTAACGTCGATATTAAAGCACCTAAAAATGTAACATGAAAAGAAATGAGCAATGCCGTCGATGATATTGAGACGATAGACGAAGGTGAGTCTTAGGATACATTCCTCGATACGTTTTGAAAGCAAGCGGACAACTTAACAACGTGTATAAATATTATTAAAATATTGGGATATTTTTGTTACGTCACCTTGTTGCCAAGGTTATTGTAAATCGCTACGCGAACGTTGCGCTCATTGGCAATTAATCTATTTTTGAAAGCACATGCATTAAGAATACAAGGTAGAAGGCTAATGTCAACGGCTTTCTAAAGTCCGCCGAGACCCATAAAGCATAGGACATTAACAGGCCGAGAGTTTCGTCGAGGCTCTTTCGGGGTAAAATAAAGAAAGCCGAATGAAAATGTAGCGCTTGTACTGTCAACGGCCTCTACCGATATACCACGAGAGGCGTGCAATAAGATCAAGAGGAAGCTGCGAGTGAATTTTTCAGAACGATAACTGCGCCTTGTTGATTCCAGCAGCAGCTGTTCCCTCTTCCCCGCCGAGCCTCAGTCGTCCACGTCCACGTCCACGTGCACGCGCACAAGTACGTTTCTTTCGGGCCGCTCCTCTCACCTCCATCCGGCCGAGTATTCTTGACGCCGTTCGCGCTATTAAGATGTACTCGAAGAGCGAGAGGAGTCCAACATCCGACTCGTGCAACTTGATTAGTTTCGTTCCTCATTGCCAATTGGATTTCATTGTGTCCTCGACTCTAGCCCGACAACAATTTCCCTTTTTTACCTGACCGAGCAGAGCATACGATATTCGGCTCCCAGTACTTTATTATACCGTATTTATTATGGCCTCCAAAGGCCAATCAGATTGTTCCATTAATACTTAAATACCCGCGTGGCTTACGTATCGGCTTACACGCTTTAACGAAAACGCACTCGCATTACTTATGCCGGAGCTCGAGTACTACGTTAAACCGAGCCACCAAAAATATCCCAATATAATAAGGCAACGTGCGAAAAATATATAATTGTATCGTCTCGGATTGTCGATGCGTTATTTTTTAACTAAGTAAAGAGTCCGTAAAGGATTGATTGTAAAATCTTTTAGAATCATTAGAATTATTAGAGAGATCGGTCGGTCTGATGACGCTTCCGGCTCGCTCGCTCATCGACTCTAAGTGTCCAGCGATACGATATGCCAATGTCCGTGTAAGAATAGGCACGCTCGCGAGTTGAGAATTTTTTTGTAACGTTGTAACGCGGAGAGGGAAGTTGTAATTCCATCGGGGAATGCACGCGGACTCCAAATATATCCGTATATTAGGAACGACGTTTAGGAACGACGTTTTGCCGCTACGTGTTTATCACTGATGTAATACATTACGTTGGATCCGCTTAAGATTCGACGATTCATTAGCCGTTTCGTGTTTTGCTTAACGCCTACCCCGCCGCCTACCCCGCCGCCTCGTCACTGGTGAAACCCTCGCGCCCCCCTTCCTCCCGGGCACCTCGTCGTCTGCTTTCCTTTGGATTCTTAGGAGCATTTATCCTGGCGGCCGGTTTGCCAAATGATTCACGTCCGCGGCCGCGCTCAACTGCCGCCGCCACGGCGACGTGGCCATATAATGAAAAATGGGGCGGGGGACAGGGGGCCTCGAGTGGGTCGCGGTGCCGAGGGAGTTGCGCGGCCGCGCTAAAACTGGCACTGCATCGATACGACACTGTATAGGCGAGCATCGTACCGCGCGCGTGTGCTTCCGCGCTGATCTCTATCGCTCGTCCAATTAGGGAAAACCCGCGCTGAAAATGTAAATAGATATCTATAGATCTTGCTATGGACTTTCATATTTCGACACGAGGTCCGGCTCTAATAACGGCTTTAATAAGGAAAATAAAAGATGGCGATAGTGTCCCATCTATTTGTATGGGTATGAGCGACCAGTAGTAGTGGCATGCAAATTTTGTGCTTGTCCCAGTTGTCCCTCTCGTGATAAATCATCCCAATTTAAATAACGGAGCCTTCGCCGCCAAAGTCCTTTAAATTATACTTTATCCCCCGCAACGAGCAACATCGTCAAGCTGCGAGCCAACGGAACTCCTTGATCTCGACAAATTCTATCCGACTTTTACCCCGACTCCCCCCTAAATAAGCTATTGCACCAGCCAAGTTCTTTACACGCATGCATTATATCGCGCACGTATTATGCATACGTATGTATACGCACGTGCGCACGTGCGCAAGTGCACGTAAGCACGCGTGCGCGGGTCGTTCTATTTTCCTTCCACTCCATTACAATGATTTATCGCGCTCCTCCCGCTGATACGCTCGTGATTTATGCCATTCCGATAATTTGCAAATTAAGATGCTAATTTCGATTGGGCTACTTACTACTACTTAGCCGAGGCTTGGCAATTTTACGCGGCCGACGCGTTATTGGCGCCAAGGGGGCGAGGATACCGAAATTGAAGCGAATTTCGTGAACGATGTGGGACCGGGATCCGGGATCCGGGCAGGGATCGGGACAGGGATCGGGACAGGGAGCGCACGCTGGGATCGATCGGTACTGCTTTATTCGTCCGGTTACGGTAGCCGCGTCTCGAATTTATCGCCGAACGTTCGAGCTCGCTAATCTCATCGAGTCCCACATAAATGTTTCCCTCGCGAAATTTATCCGAGCCCAAAGGAATTTATAAGGGTAATAATATGAATCTTTGTCGAATAAAATTGAATGTTATCTTGGGTATCGGTGGGATCGATTGAACTTTCACTCGAGGAAGCTATAGCTTCGGGTGCGAAAAGCATAATCGCCGAAGTCGGGAAGTAACTTTCTACCCGTGTAAACATTAGCCGGGTTATGATACTGGATCCTGGAGATCCTGCAGATAAGGGGGCGAGTCAGCGAGTCAGCGAGTCTTGCGTGGCTTTGACGAGCGACTCCCGAGAAAGGCGATGTTCCCTCGCTCTCTTGCTCGCTGGATAAGTTTCATTATCCGGGGAAACGTCGGCCAAGAGCCCGGCTGCAGCGAAGAAGTATGCGATTCCGTAAACGAAGTTGTGTGTGTGTGTCGTGTGTGTTTGTGTGTGTGTGTGAGAGAGAGACGGAGAGAGACTGAGAGAGACCGAGAGCGTAACGATAAATTCTGGCGGCTGGACCGCAACAATGGCTACGGGAGAGGTTAGGATCCTAGCTCGGGTAGGTTAGGTGTTACATGGGCCGCGGCGCCGAGGCTAAACTCCAAGATAAATGTGAGAACGATCGCCTCCTCTATCTGCTCCGGGCGCCCCTCCTCAGCACTAGGCGCGCGGTCCAAAAATCAAAGAGAGTAGAATCGCGAGCGGCAATGTGAAAGTCTACGGGAAAGAGTGGAAAATGTGACCAGCGCCGCGTGCGTAACTTGTACCCCCTCGCTCCCTCGACCCTCCTCCTCTTCCTCCTCCTCCTTCTTCTTCTTCTGCTCCTACTTCATCTTATTCTTCCTCGTCTTATCTCATTGGCATTCTATTGTTATCGACTCGATATTCCATTGTTAAGCCCCTGTCGGACCTCAGAGAGACCGAGAGCCGCAGCTTCTTCCATCGGTACTCCCAGCCCTTTAGCCGTTGTGCGTTTAACGGCTTTCCACGTAAGAGTGACGACGCCAGCCTTGCGAAACTCTCGTACAACTTGATCGTGTTTGCGTATTATTGTTATGGCCATTTTTTCCTTCCTCAAAGCCTCCCATTGTGCGACCCGTACACGCGTGCGCGCGAGCTTACGTATTGTATTATTTAATTTACGGCAAATTGCGCGATGCCGGTGGCGCGCTCTTTATGGAGGACGTCGGCCTCGGACGTGGCTATGAAAAATTGCCAAATATTCGCCAATCAATCAGGCGCTTCGAAGCATTTCGCCCGATATATTTATCAAATATCATGCACGGAGAGCCGACCCTCCCACATAATAATTAATATCCCTTACATTAGAGCGCAATTTATGTCTCTGTTATTATAATGTTTCAGCAATAAATAAACGTTTCCGGGATAATTGATCGAGCGTTGCTCGCGGTAAAGGAATCCGCAGAGGCTATGTGTGTCAGTGTAACGCAGCAGGGAAGAACTGCCTCCTGAAAGTTGGTTGGTTGCTTGTTGGTTGGTTGGTTGGTTGGTTGGTCGGGCATCATAGAAAGTTCGATAAGCGGATAAGTCGGCATGTGCAGCCGGAAATATCGAGATAGCAGGTGGCACGCATACGCACAAGTACTTAGAGATATTATTAATTAAAAGTCTCCCTCCGTCGACGAAGGGACTCGTAGAATTAAGATTATATTACTTTGGAAACGTAAAAAGTACAACGGCGGAGGACGAGGTTCTTGGTCAGAAGTAGGGCGGATAACGAGGGGCGAAAAAGTCCGTAGCGAGGGAATTCGGTGGAGATATCCGGGACAATAATTGCGCGGCAGTAAAGAGTGTCGTGTAACGATGAGAGGGGGCGAGGGGCAGGGGCGAGCGAGCCGTAGTCGTAGCCGTGCTGCAGCCCTTCGCACTAGCTCGAGCCTCGAGCTCCTCGTAAACGGGCTCCGAAGTTATTAAAGCCGCCCCAGTCATCGGCGCATCCTTAATATCAGGCTGGCGTTAAAGAACTTCGCCGATGAGGATGGTGTAGTCCCTTTTCTCCCCAGCCCTCTCGGCGCTCCCGCAATGAGCACAAATAATTCTTGCTCTCTCTCTCTCTCTCTCTCTCTCACTCAGTCCTTCGGAGGATCCTGTTTCCCTGCTGCTGCCGAAAAGTTCTAATTTTTCATCCCACCGTCTCTTTGTTATCGTTCTAATTCGGAGCGAACCTCCGGAAGTTCCATCCAGCCTCATTTTTTATCCCTCCCTCCCTCCTGCCCTCCCGTCAGAGGATGATTGCCGGGTATTATGTGCCGCTTGTATGCCGACACTTTGGACCCGATGGCATGCGTGAGTCAACGAGTCGCTCTCCGAATTAGTTAATTCTATTTTCTTTCCGTTTTTTTCCGCTTCCGTTCGATTAGTTCCATTATCGATCCTCCCTCCCGTACTACTAAAAAAAGTTTGGCTTCTGCTTTTACAGCGGCAGCTACTTTACTTTTTTACGTTATTAATTGATCGGAGCGAGTCCTCCCCTTTAACCCTCGGAGCATTCATACCTTTTCTACCACTAATTTCATTAGCATGAACGTCGGATGAAGAGCTGCGCACGCACGAGCAATTATTTATAGTAACGCCATAGCTGTAAAAATTATCTTTTCGATGATTTTATACACACACACACACACACATATATATATATATATGTATACGTAAACAGAAAGAGAGGGGAAAAAAGCTGACGAGAATTTATTATCGGAATTCAACGTGCTTTTAATAATAATCGAGAAATTGAATAAAATTTTATCGCTGACGTCTGGTCAACCGCGCGATCCCCGCACGATCCCGGAGCCAATAAATAATAAAAGTATTTTTTGACCTATTTTTCAAATGCATCAAGAGCAGGAGGAGGAGTGCGTGGTGAAAATTCGGAAACCCCGTGGCGTGAAAAATGTCGGCAATTCAAATACTTCAAGAAATAATGAGAAACTATTAGTCCTAGTGAGTCCCGTGAGTTATTACTACTGATTAAGATTATGAAGCTTCAGGTGAGAACAAACCTTATATAAAAAAAAGAGGAGAGCGACATAAAATATACCATTATGTACTTTAATGAGAAGCAAAATTAATTCGATTTGTATCTGTCGCGGTGATAAAAGTGGCTAAAACTCAAGGGAAACATATGCGAGGGTATCAATAATAACCTGGTTTCTAAAGATGAATGGAAATTTCAATATACCAAGACAAATTATATTGGAAATCCAAAGGTCAGAGTGAGAGAGACAGACAGAGAGAGAGAGAGAGAGAGAGAACCTGGCGCAAAGGCAGACCTTTATTTTTATTTTTCCCTCCAACGCTCACGGAACTTTGTTTACGTGGCGCAGTATTGGTGGATTAGGGAATACCAGCACCGTCGTTGCCTTCTTCCGTAGTTGTTAAAAAACCCTAAAAACTTTTTCGACTCGCATTATCCGGACGCGTGTTTCGGCCGACTGGCATTTTTCACTAATCCCTTCGCGGCGCTACTCCCAAGGCTTATACGATAATTAATAGTCCCTACTCACATGGTGGGCGGGGGCGATATTAACGAAAACTGGAGCTTTATACGGAAGCTCTCGGACTGGCTGACGCCGTATTGTCAAAATATTTTATTCATTATCTGATAGGTTCAGAGGGATAGGTGCCATAGGAGTGAGATAGAGAGAGAGAGAAAGAGAGAGAGAGACGCCGTGACTCTATACGCGTAGGAAGGCAATCATTAGTAGTGCCACTCTCTCTCTCTCTCTCTCTCTCTCTCTCTCTCTCTCTCTCTCTCTTATTTTGGCCAGGAGGGAATATCATCTATCCATCTTCCATTGTCGGGTATATCGTTGTTTTGATTTATACGGGCCGACCTTGCAATATTACGAATTCCATTGAACGGAGAGTGGCGTCGGTTATTAGTTAGGTTAAGCCGTGGCAGAGAAAAGGTCGAGGAATCGTAAAGCTTCCCGGTGTAAATCGAGTAGAAACGCTACTCACCCGGTTTTAAGGCGGGCGTAAAGAGGCTATTCAGAGCCGTAGGTGGGAGTGGTGAAGGTTTTTCGTATTCCGAGAGATTTTCAGGGCACGTGGCGGCGACAGCCAGGAGCGGGAAAGCCGTATTTTGCCGTACCGATATTTCCCTTTTGTAGAGCCGTGCGCGACCGCTATGCGCGCAGGAGGGGGCTCGGTTCGCTTTCCTCGTCGGTCGGTTAAAAAAGTCGATCCGACATTCTCCCGGGCTAATTTATTAAGGCCTGGAGTCGCGGGCGAGTTTGTTAAGGTGGGGTTAGGTGGGGATTGGTGGGGATAGCCGGATATAATTGATGGGAGTTTAAGCGATTGCCAGCCCCGCGTTTTCCATTTTTCCGCAAAACGGCGGAGCCGAGCAGAGACCAGCCTCTCCGCCCCAAATGTCTGTCGGGGGGAGTCGTCGAGCGAGGGGGGTTTCGCCGCTTTGTCCGCAGGACCATTCGAATTCGATTATTTTTCACCGGCTCTTCGTCGCTAGATTCTATTTTTCTTCTTCTTTTTTTTTCTTTCTTTTTTCTTCTTTTTTTTTTCGCCATTCGGTTTTTCCCAAAAAGGCCCCGTCAGGGTGAAAAGCCATGCATGCGGCCCTCTCCCTTTTCACATTGGCAACTCCCATCGCCACCGCCACTTCTTCTATCTGCTCCTCTTCCTCTCGTCCTTCTCATTACTATTCTTACTATTCTTACTATTATAATTGATGTTGTTGTTGTTGTTGTTGTTGTTGTTGTTGTTGCTGCCGTTGTCGTTGTCGTTGTCGTTGTCGTTGTCGCTGGTGTCGTTGCTGTTGCCGTGGTAGTCGCATCGGGGCGGGGAGAATAAAGGTAGGGGCTTAGGCTACGAGCGGGCCGCCGGCTGTTAAAAATTCCCTGACGAGGCGGGGACAGACAGGGCCATTGTAAAGGCCGCGTTGTGAGCTCCTGGTGGACAAGCTCCTCGAGCCGCGCACGACAGCTGGTTGTGTTCCGCGGAAGACGCGGAGGGAGCATCCTCGCAGGTAGAGTGCGCGAGGGTGGCTGGTGTTGGTGGCAGTTGGTGCGCTCAGGGAGGCGGAGGTGGGCGGAGGAGGGTGGAGATTGACGAGGAGATGCGTATCGGTAATATAACGCGGAGTCAGCACGGGATGTGTCAAGTTGGCTAGCTCGTCGGGGCAGAGTTAAAGGGGCGCGAGGAAGGGCGTAGCGAAGAAGAAGAAGAAGAAGAAGAAGAAGAAGTAGAAGAAGAAGAACAAGATGATGATGATGATGATGATGATGATTGATGTTGGCTCAATAATGTCCCATCTGGAAAATTTGTTCAGTATTTTATAATATTCATATTTCTCAGCTCGGCTGGCTTACAACGTTTTATTTAGCTTTCACTCGATGCGCCTATCGAGCCCCTTCTTTCCATGCAACAAGTATATCTTACTGAGCTTTGACTAAGCGCGCCGATCCAACATTTATATTAGATTATCTGGATATAAAATATCGCATTTAAATCGACGGCTCACCTTACGACCTCCTCGCTCCGTAAAACTATTGCTGCCATCGTACCGTCTCTCTCTCTCTCTCTCTCTCTCTCTCTCTCTCTCTGTCTCTCTCTAACCTTCCAATAAATATTCATAACTCAATGCCACCGCCTCTATGTTTATTATATTCCAGCTATTTTTCGAGCCTTTGCCTCTTTCGAGCAATTTCTCAACTCCTCTCCTTCGCTCTCTTATGCCATTA